>JAQFVV010000081.1:227032-827032 GCA_028023455.1 Epiperipatus broadwayi | reverse complement strand
AGTTTAAAATCTTCAAACTTTATGTGTTTTTAAAATGAACTATAGACTTTCTTTCTGTGCAAACCTGAACTTTTATCTTTCTATAAACTTTGCGATTTTAAACTCTTAGCTAAAGTTTTCACCGTAATCTTTTAAAAAAAAATGTATTGTATTTTATTTTTGTTTATTCATGTTTAATTAATATCTGTTTGTAATAGGGTAGGGGTTTGCGATTGCAAACTTAAATTTAAAAATAGAAACATATATCGTTATTTGTGCATTATTAAATTTTAAAAATAGGTTAAAATAGTATTTGTGAAAAAAAATAATAAGTTAAATATAATGTGTCCTTTTAAAATGATTTAAAAGTGTAAACTAAAGATTTTTTTTAAAAAATAAATTAATAAAATGATTTAAATGTTAGTTGAGTGTAGATGGCTGCTAGACTGGTTTAAATATATGTTAGTTTTAAAGGGGATTTGATTTCGGACTATTTGTTTGTAGTAGTGTCAATGCTGGTGGAGAGATATATGGACTATTATATCAATGTAATGTGAAGTGTGTTAGCACCTAGGGCGACGAGTCCACCTGAATGCATGACCCGAAAGAGGTAGTCATATCGTTGAAATGGATCGCAGACGTATTTCCTGCGCCACTGACCCATTCCAGCTCTATGGATTGAGAAGATAAGTCGGCAAGATAAGACCACTCTCCCATCCATACGTAGCGTGTTCTCTTTATATTACATACATGATTCCTTCGCCAGATAGAAGCACCTTCCTATACTGGTTGAAGCTCATGTTTTCTCCAATAATATCATGCTGTTCAGACGCACATTCCTGTTGGCATGATTCTATGCTAACATGTTCATATTGCATTGGTTGCTGATATATATCTGGAAGTGAGCATTGATGTGGCTGCGGATTTTTAGCCCGGAATCAAATGTTTGAAAGTCTTGTAGGTGCGTGGTCTGGATAGCTCATCTATACTCAACATGTCTAAGATTAAAAATAAAAGTTAAAAACAAATAAATGTTCTTATATAATAATTTTTAAGTTTGTGCGTTATTAATTATATACGTAAATAAAATTTTTGTGTTATTAATACTGACAGTGATCTAGTGATTATTTTATTATTCTTTATTAAAAGAAATATATTTAATAAGTATTTTAAACCTCTGCTACTTCATGAGCTAGTGACTTGGGCTGATGGCCGTGATCTTAACAGCGTGTATCTGTCTACATTATAAATTTTCTAGGTTCGAAGGGCCTAGTGGCGCCCTCATACAGCAGATACGGTAAGGCTGGAAACTTCATCATCATCACCAACTGTTATATATGAGAGATGCAAAAAGTAAAATGAAAATGTTTGGTAGGTTGCAGTTTATGGATAGTAAAAGAATAGCCAAAATAGTGTTTAATTGGGTTATGAGTAAAGGGCAGGTAACAAGATGGGTGAGAAAGGTAATGCGGTATGCAAAAAATTTGGATAAAGAATTTATATCAGTACACTTGTATAAAAGGTGGGATGATTGTGTTAGGAGGATTGTTGAGTGTTATAGTGGTAAGGAATGGGATAAAAGAATAGAAACATTAATAAAAAATAGGGAGTTGGAGAGATGGAGAACTAGTATGGAGGGTAAGAAGAGTTTAAATATATATAGAAATAAACGGAATATTGGATGCGAGTTAATTTATGATAATAGTAAGGAAAGTAGTTTATTGTTTAAGGCTCGAACGGGATCTTTAGCAACAAGAGAATATACATGTAAATGGAAAACTATGGGTGATTTAGTGTGCAAATTGTGTAAGGAAGGTATAGAAAATATTAGGCATCTGTTGATTGAAGGTAAATGCTTGAAAGCAGAAAGCGTACAGATAATGAAGTTATGGGAGAATAGGTATGAACAAAGTGACTATACAGAAAGTGAGTTATTAGTTTTTATGCTGGGTTTGCGAAAAGATAAGGGGGATTTAGATATAAAGGCCATAGAGTTGACAAAGATTATGTTGTGGAAATGGGATGGGGCAGAATATGGGAAGCCTTATAGTGGGGAATGGAAAATAAAGTGGCTAACAGATTTATCTGGGCATAATTGCTGAGATATTCTCAACTTCGTTTAAGGAGAAGCCAAATACATTACATCACATCACATACTCTTATCCCAAATAGCTTTAAAGTTTCAAGTCAAGCAGACCATATATTTACATAAAGCAATCTAACCACTATATAATGTAAAAGGATCAATCACTCTTTCATCAGTTTCCTGTGAGTGATAGACAGCCAACCTCCCATGATATTACAGTAGCAACTTTTACTTATAATACACAATAAAAATATATTAGATGATAAAGCATGAAATATACAGAGCCACCCCAAAGTGCTCACTTTTACATATAAATGGAACAAGTAAAGCTAAGCTGAACATGTTAGAAGAAATGATAATAAATAGACTGTTGAAATCAATTGGATTCCAAAAGACCTAGAAAGAGACCATGTGAGATGGATGGATGAAATAAGGAAGTGTGCAGCGGTGATGTGGAGAAGGGAAGCTAGAGAATGAAAAATCTGGATTAAACTTGGAGAGATCTTCATCCTGAAGTGGATCAATAATGGTTAAAAATGGTGACAATATGTGTATACTATACATATATATTTTATAGTATAGGCAAGCGCTTTAAAATACTGGTTGAAGAAGAAACAATCAAAATAAGTTAATCCAGGCTAAGCCTTTCGAGGTGTTATCCCTCATAATCATAGCCAAAATAGTAATAGTTGTTGATGTGATGCTTAATGGTTTAAGTAATAGTTGTTGTGATATTATTTAATGGTAATATATGCAAATGTATATGTAAATTAATCAGCTTGTCCATTTTCTGAGATAGCGAAGCATGTGTTGTGTCTATTAATTGCGTTATTGTCATTGATGATAAAATATGTTTCTTTTATCTTCATTTTGCAATTGTTAGTTTCAGTGCACACAATTTTGGGGTTGGAGGGTTCTAACCTATGATCGGCCTGCTTCTCATGTTCAAGGAGTATTGAAATGTTGTCATTGTTCTTTTGCGCTCTCCTGTATGCATACATATGCTGAGTGGCTCTATTATTGACAGTGGCCTTATATAAATTAGTCTCTTTTTTTGAAAATCTCAATATGAATTCAAACTACTAATAGATAAATGCACAAGGTCACATGATCTTAGATGATTGTTTGGATGTTTATTATTGAATTTGATAATTTCTCCATGTGAAGATCTCTATCTTGCACACATGAACACATTGTTGACATATTCATCCACTATTCGTTAAAAATATTTAATAGGGCTGAAAAATTAGAATGACTAATTTACACAAATAAAAATAAAATAAAATACTGATATAGAATTCTGGTCATGTGTACATCAACAAGAGATTCACAAACATTCATATATTCACACAATTATCCCTAATTATGTAAATATGGTTTGCGCGAATACTATTTTTGTTAACCTAATCTCTAATTAAAATGCTGTTGTCTAAAATTAGTTTACACAAATGATTTCAAGAGCAGTTTTCTTTACCCTACTCTAGTGCCATCTAGTATAAGCCTGAATAATCAATAGAGTTGTTCTGACTTGGTAACATACCATAATGTGCGCAGCCAGACAAGCAGGAAAGCTTGGGTTCAAAACCATAAGATTTTGAAAAAAATTATAGCAAAAAAAAAAAGAGAGTAAAAGGTGGCTGATAGATGCATTAGTTCCAGGTTTAAATCCTAGGTCCTCACTGATGAAGCAAACCCCAAAAACCTCCAAAGAGATCTGCTTTTGAAAGGATTAAGAGTGGGATAAGAAACTCATGTGATGTTTTGTTGGTATAAACTTTCTTGGCCAAAGGGTACAACAAGCATGCAGTTACCATAAAACTGAGGTCACTAAAAAATAATTTTCTGGATTAATTTAAGATCCTACCTAATGATATAAAGAAGTGCAATAGGATACAAAACTTTAGTTTTCTATAATTTCAAGCAATTATGGTTGACAGTATAAATAGTTAAAGGCAGCCATTAGTTACACAAGTGCATTAGTTTCAGTATTAAATTCAAAGTTCTCTCTGATGAGAGCCACGAAGCAGAAATTGATCTGGAAATGTGAGTATAATAGTTCCACCCTTTTCAATCGATTGATTATTTGAAATTTAAGATATATGTCACTGGAGAAAAGAGAAGTAAACAAACTTGTAAAACATGTTAAGCATTGGCAGAGAAAGTCACAGAGTGTTTAGTCAACTTCGAAATCAATTACAACTAGAAGCTCAATTAAAGCTAACTTGCAGGATTAAATTATGAATGAATAATGAGTAGGTAAGAATGAACACAGGCATTAAAAGCATATGAAAATGAAACTGCATCTTCCATATTTAAAACATTCTGATTTTTTTTTAATTGTTTACTATTTCTAAAATCTTTTATTTAATAACAATTTTGCTTATCTATAATGTTCAACAAAAGTGAATTAAGTGTGATGAAGGTCATAGATCAGCCGAAACTGTAAGCAAATAAAGATTATAAAGCATTGAATTCATATATGTAAAGATTGGGTTTTTAAATAATTTTGGCAGTATATGAGATAGTATTCAAAAGTCACTTAAATTTTATAATAAAAAATAAATTTAACCTCCTTCAAATTACTGTCCATTTGATGCAATACACTGGGCTGAACATGTTTTTCATTTTTCAAAGTAGTCTGGAAATACTTGCAAAGCGATGCCTTTTAGTGCCTGGATTGTTTTTTTTTACCACCTATAAGTCTGCAAAAAAAAAGTGAGGCATTTTTTTATTAAAAAAAACACACACCCATAAAGTGAGATCAAGAGAATACAACAGGTAGAGAAGTGGAGTCTATGTTGAATTTAATTTAAAAGGGTTTTACCCTCAAGGCTTTGAGAGATAACACTTTGTCAGAGTGAAGCTTGCACTCCTGTCTTTGCCACAAAATAGGACATTTACGTTTTACTGCATCAAGTAAATGTTTCAGAACTTGCAGATAAAATGGCTGACCATTACGAACTAAATCTGAGAGAAAAATGCCATTCACATAAAAAAAGAAACCAGCATTGTTTTAACTTTGGACTTCATTCACCATGCTTTATAAGGATGTGATGAATTTAATATTTCAATTAAACCACTCATAAACTTGTGTTTTTCTGAGATCAGCATGCTTGTAATCTGTTCCAAGCATTACAACTGTTTCCCCTGCTTTTTTCTGTAAATGAAAAAAACAGAATTTCACATTGTTTGAACTTTTCAGTCACTATAAAAATCGGCAAATATGTGAAACACACTTCATAAAAAAATGTAAGTGGTACCCCCAATGATGTCATTTGGCAGATTGGTGCAGAAAGATTCCTGAAAGAAGTATGCAACAGCAGAAGCAAATATTACAACAGGCACACAAATCAGGGAATGATTCTGGTTATTTTTGGGTCCTTGTATTATTAAAACTAACCACTGCATCACTTACTTAATTTGTTACAGCAATAGTATTGTACCACCTTGGTGCTTTCTCTTAACCAATGACAGCATAAGTCATATTATAAAAACAGTTCAAATTTATAGTAATAGCTAAGTATGAAAGGGAATTTTAAAGTTGTTTTTTTTTTTTTTGTAGCAAGGCATGTCATTTCGATTAGTGATCCAATATAAAGAATAATGATATTTACACTTTCATTTACAATTAATCCAATGCATTTTTAAAAATATATTATTTAATTGAACTGATAGTTTCAATTATTCAATAGTCTTTCTCAGAGCAGATTATAAGCTTTGAAGAAGGCTATTTAATAGTTGAAACAGTGCTTGATACAAGAATATAATAAATTGCATTGTATTAAGTATGAAAATGTTTAAAATATTATTCTTTATATTAGTTTAATATAACCAATATGGAAAAGATAGTGAAAGAAAAAGGAGAAATATTTTACAAACACACAATAGTTATCCAATAGTGGTTGGTAATAAGGAAGTTATAGGTAAAATAGTCTCCCAGAGTAATAAGGATTAGATGAATATTAAATGCTGACCTTAAAAAAAAATCCTAAACAAAAGAACACCCAATCCTTTATATTTAATCTACACTTCACAGCAGTAATCCATTTCATCCCACTATATCCCTGACAAACCCATGTTTGTATGTTTAATTAATAAATATCAAGTAGCAATATTAAACAGATCTTCAGACTAATTTCTGCTATTTGACATTTAAGAAAGCTGAGATCATGTTTACCTTTATTTCTATGAACCAAAAGCTCAGATATGTGTTTGAATATGACAAGAATAAAAGGAGAATAAAGAGAAATGATCACAATTTGTAATTTTTTTTTATATATTCTAATCATGTGACAATAAAGCACTGATAAATGGACTAAAGTAATTCTTGATTTGTAAGGTACAGAAGTTTGCTTGATCGTTGGCAAAAACAAAAAGGGGAGGGTGACACAGAAGATTGTGGCAAAACACCAAACAAGTCTTATAAAAGACTAAGTTATAAAGTTTTAATATGTTTTTATTATTATAAAGACAAAACAAAAACCATAAATATAAATATTTGTTCATTCATCCTGCAAAACCAGTTATGATTGGTAGCTGCAAATCAATATACTTTGGCTGTGGGTTTAATTCATATATATAAAATGGTAACACCAATTACTAATTAATTTCCATCTACATTAATCCATTAAAAATATTAAAATTAAATACATGACTAGCGGATGGAAGGGTCTTAATTTCAGTTGGAGTGCAAGAAATATTGCTACACATTGTATCTCAACTCTTATACTTATAATATCCATCTCCTAGCTCATACATAACAATATGAGTGATTGGTCAAAAGAGGGTCTCCTTTTGATTAGTGGTAGCTTGGACAGGTTCCCTATTGTTTTCATTTAGCCTGCAGAACCAGTCTGTTTGCTGCACATCAATATACTTTGGCTGTGGATTTAACTTTGTATGGTAAGAGAACAAACAGGTGTTACTGACCAAGACTGAAGTGGAGTTGGGCTGGACATAATGCTAGAAGAGATGATAATAGATGGACAATTGAAATCTTAAACTGGATTCCAAGAGATTGTAAAAGACCCAGAAAGAGACCACATGTGAGATGGATGGATGAAATAAGTGTGCAGGGGTGATGTGGAGAAGAGAAGCTAAAGATCGGAGATGGATTGAACTTGGAGAGACTTCCATCCTGCAGTGGTTTGTTAATGGTTGATGATGATGATGACATAACAGTGATCTTATTTACCAATTAATTTACATATACATATTTTAAAAAGTGACCTATCATCCTGAATTGATACACATTTATAATGAATACTTATATCTTGATCAGGGGGTTAACTTTTTCCATTTTGTTTCTTTTCTTTTTCCCTTTTCTTCTATTATTCATTCTTTTCACCTTTTTTTCCTATAGTTTTTTATGTATTACATAACTGGTATATATTGCCAAAATGCCAAATCTTGGATAAAACATTTTGAAGATATTTAAGAATGTTTACATAAAAATGACGACAACATTCTTTACTGGGGTTTTCTTTATAAAAAAAAAAAACGTGCTGTATTTTTAGTTTCCAAATATAGTAATAGTCAGCCTTAGACTGACTATTATATAGTTAGTTTTTAGTGTATCTGCATCTCTATTAGAAGGGCCAAAGATTTTTCAGGTGCTTTTGCAGCAGTTGCTTATGACTGCTTGGATACTCATGAATCAAAAGCAGCTCTCACTTGTGCAAAGTAAGGGCGAAATTGGAAAATATATATAAAATCTTCCAAATAACTATTACTGTTGCCATGGACTGGATCAATATTGATGATGAAAGATTAGGTTTTGTTCAACACGGCATTTAATTTCTATTGCTTTGTAAAGTTTAAAATGACTTTCTTTAATGCTGATTACTTGATTTAATCCTTATAATCAACTTGCCCTGGAGTTCACAAGAAGTTCAAAGCATGGGAAGTAGCAGAGATGGGTCATGATCCATGGACCTTAAGCTCCAGGTTTTGTCATTTTACTTCATCACCTAAATACATAGGTACAATTAGCATTTCATCATTAGAGAGAGGGATAGTGTCTAAATTTACACGATCATTAATTACTATCCCTTCTCCATAAAATGACTGTTAAGCTGGCCGGTGTATTTTGTCGCAGCGGTAGGGTGGCAGTCACCATGGATTGCAATCCATGTTTTGAACTTTTTACGACCTTCCTAGCAAATTACTTATAAAAACTAGATCAACTAACCATCATTAAGAAAATCATATTTAACTTTCTAAAACATCAGTCCAAATTCCGATCTTAATTAATCCTGCGTAAAACCTATTATTACAGCCAACATGAAAGTTAAATTATATAAAATAGTAATTCAGAGGCACGCATACACACATCTTTCTTCCATCATTAAACAAAAAAATGACGTAATACTTTACGGCAGGATCATGGTTAAGAGCTATTTTAAACACAAGTTACAGACATGACTAGACATGAATTCAGCTCGAGTTCATTCCAAAAAATGAAAGAAGCTTTACCGTGGTTAAATATACTTGAACCAAATTCTTGAATAAAGTGAATAATTTTCAGATATTTATTTCGTGAAAAATAATAAGCAGTTGAATAAAAACATAATAAGAGAACGGTACAACATAAGTGTGGGTAAAGGCACGAAGTGTGTGGCCACATGTTTAATTTCAACCTTCAGTGGATAAATAGCTCTCCAATTATTATTAGCCAGAGGATAAAGATTCCAGGTTAATCTAGAATGGTGAGGTGAGTGTCGATGCGCTTTATATAAAAACAAACAAAAAAACTACTCCCTTCATTATAGTTTGGGGGGGTCGTACTCCTCGGGCAGTAAGCGCATGATTTAACCCTTAGCCTACCATTTAAAATACTGCTATTTACTATCTTTTTTTTAATTAATAAATTATTTTTACGCATAAATTATTTTTGTATTCTTCATAAATAAGAAGTGGTTTAGTTAAATTAAAAAATAACGATTTGATAAATAAATTTGTAGTTGATTGAAATATTTATTTTAGAAAAGATTTTCACTTTGGGTCTTCTTTATTTATTCGAATCACCACTGCGAGATCTAATTGCATTCATTAAAAAAAAAAAGAATCAATGTCGGGGCCCCGAACGTACTTGCATACATTTAGAAACGTTCTCAAGCGATATATAATACACTAGCATCATCTTAACCGAACGACTTAAGGATAAAGCGGTTATGTATTCGTCTGCTATGGCTATAATTGTGAGTTTGAGTTCAGGCCTTATAACCTTTGAATATCGTTACATCATAAACATAAGGATTTTTTCTTTTGGACAGCTGGGTCGTTACCAAATGCAGCCAGCCATTCAATTCTGCTCAGCAAATGTTTGTCTAACTGTTGTTAGATAGCAAATAAAAGTTCCTGGTTAATCTGGGTGATTATGAATGCTGCGGCTGTAAAAATGTGTGTGTGTGTGTGGGGGGGGGGGTATTATTATAATGTGATGTGCACAAGCTTGCAGATTTCTGTTTTAGGCAACTGAACCATAGCCTAATCCAGTCAGCCATTCAATTCTGGCCAGCAAATGGGTGTCTATGTTATTAGGTAGCAAGTAAAGATTCTTAGTTAATCTGGATGATTGTTGATACAGTGGCTGTAAAATTGCGGGAGGGGGGAGTATTGAGCACATAGTAATTGACAAGCATACAAAATGGGCACTTAGATCATTCTAGCTATCAAGCCTGATTGTCATCATCAAATAAAAAATGGTCAATGTATTAAAAACTCAAATTTAAAAAGAGCTGTGGTAACACTAGATAAAGAATATTATGGCAGGCTCAAATATATTATCAGATTCTCAGAATTTGATTATTTAAACCCATACTTACATTCCAACACACAGGAGCAATTTTGTAGAAAATTTTTAAAATTATCTCAAATATAAAAATCAGTATTTAGAATGGATTCTGGCTTCAACTAGGCTAAACAAAATCTGAATATTTTTAGATGTTCCAAACTAATTCAGGTTTTCTTTCAAGTAGATAAATAGCCATTCCTGATAACCATCCGATAATGGCTAGTAAATGGGTATCTAACTATTATAAGCTAAAGTATAAGCTAGGATTTAAAAATGCACAAGCCATTACCACCTCAATACTTGGCAAACCTGCCTCATGCTGCCTTGCTGGAGATCCCCTGGAAAAGTCTTTGTTCTGCAATAGGCTATTTATTCAAAATGCTTTTAGCACTTATTTATCTTGTAAGCTCGCAAGATGTGAATCATAGGCACATAGAGTGACTTCAGGTATATGTGACCAGGTGACATTTATCTCAACTTATGATTTCAATAGCAAGATGAGACATTTGAGAAGATATTAGCAGTTATCCAATACAATCCCTCATGTACCTGATGATGGAAAGATCAGGAAACTGGGCTGCTTAAAGAAGAATAAAGAAACTTTTAATTATTTACCTGGAAGACTTTGGTGTGGGATTGGATAGAATTCTGTTGGAAAATGACAGTCTCAAAAAAAAAAACACAACAATGGAAGCTGTAAATTTTGATCAAGTAATGCCAAATCATCAATATATCATGCAAAGAATGATTAATGACCATTCATCATATATAATGTAATTCAATAATTGCTAGGTATGGATGCAGTGTCTTGATCACTTTCAAGGCCTACGATCTGTAATCACATATTAGATGTACACTCGAAAACTGCATACAAGATTGTGATGTTTAAAATTGGGCATCTTCAATCCCTACATAGTGTTAGCCCTGAATGTTGCACGGCTCCATTTAACAGTACTTCCTTGAATCCCCTTGGCTTAGACATCTCTTGAGACTCGAAAACTAGCTGCCAACTGCTATTTTGCCCCTGGTGATTTACATTCTACTATAATCTTTCTTTCTGCATGGAGCAATTTTTTATGATTAGTAGTATATGCATGTTATATAAACATGCCATGGCTTGACCTGCGTTCAAATTTTGACCAAGTAAAAAGTAGCAAGGAAGAGTTTTCTTTTGGGAAGCTGGTCCTTAATCGACCCAACTAACAATACAATATTGGTCAGTAAATGGGCATCTAATTATTTTTAGCAAATAATTAAATCAAGGATGGAAAAAATGTCCAAAAACTCACCACCAGATAGTTAATCAGACTGGTGAGCAATGCCTTCTTCAGTATCCCTCAATAGAAAGAGGTCGTTGTAAAAAATACTTTGCCTAAAGTAGGCTATTTAGAGGTTATTTTTGCATATTATAGATATAGTTTACACTTAAAATATAACACTTAAGTGACCCAATTCTAATCCTAACTGGTTATATATATATATTTCCATGTGTCAAAGCATCGGCCGGGAAGCGAACTCGCAAACTCGAGACAACTGCTTGTAAGGCCGCTGTGCTGACCATGCGACCACCAACGCTTGACATACACCATAATATAAAAAAAATGCTATGACCTTTAGAGCAGCACGTTATTTTTTCTCCTCCTATCCCTTTACCCTCCAAACAGCAATGTAAAATAAACCACCAGTTTCTTGCAAGTGTATTATCCTACAGCAGGGGTGTCCAACAAGTCGATCGTGATCCATCGGTCGATCGCAAAGCCATTTTTGGTCGATCGCGAGGCCAATCTGGTAAGAGTTGTCAGATAACGAGTGAGACAAATTAAGTCAAGATTTTCAAGTATTTTTTGTTATTTTTGTTTTTGTTCTAATTTTTTTTTTCAATTCTAGATAGGTGAAGTAGTAAGCCGTATCATTATTGGAAAATAATATTTTTAATCTTGATTTAATGTAGCTAATTTGAATTAATAAATTATTGTTAATAATTACTCATGTTGCTTTAATTTCCACGGACATGAGTTTTTGGTCCGTCAAATAATTATTTTTTACTAGGTAAATATATAAAAATTGTATATATTTCACACCTCCCTCCACTTAGACTACGCATATGATAACAAGTCGATAGCCTATGACAACAAATCGATCGCAACACACTTTAAAAATAAAAAGTACATCTCATGAACACAAAAGTTGGCCACCCCTGCCCTACAGCATATAGTATATTGATGTGTACTTATATATCCCCATACTACGTTTGCCACGAATATGTGATAGATCGGCAGTTCATTGTAAATATAATATATGCAGTCTCATGTAGGCATATAAAAAGTAGAAAAGAAATATTATATGCACATTACGCGTATCAACATCTGACACATAACATATTTAAAAGAGAACAAAGGTTTGTTTTTATATTTTCTAAAATCGTTGAAATGTGGAACTAAAGGCTAAAAGTGACGGAACTCCTCATCCGTCTGTGGTTACCTTCTAAAAATAAAACACGTCAAAAGATTGTACGATAAAAATGATCGAGTGAAACATCACAAGCTATCATATGACCTAGCTACAAAAATATTCGGAATACATATATACTATACAAGATCATAAATAATTTTTTTAAAAAAAGATAAATTGTGTGTGGGTGGGGGGGGGCAAATTTCCTATTTTCTATCAAAAACTCAACTTTTACTCTAGAGCAAGTAGAAAAGATTTCGCGATGTTTCACTCATTCTACTTTTTTTTGATCCGTAGCTCAGAAGGTGTGGTCAGCTGCAGAGCAAAAGTCTACGGAATAATTCCTGACTAAGTTACGTAAAAAAAAAAAAAATCAGCTTGGTTAATAAATAAAATGTGATATTCGTCTTCCCTTTTGTACATGAATATCAAGTATCTTTCGGAATAATACTCACTTCAAGATAAAATAATCTCTTCGTATATCAACTATTTGTGATTTTAGTGACCCTCGATTTGAAAACATTTTAATAAAAAAAAAACAACAAATTCTTAAATTGAATTCCACTGTTCTGTTTGAACAGCCACGAATCATCTCTCGGTCACCTATTTGGTCATTCTGCATAAACCGTCAGTTATGGAGTCACGCTCTCTTTTTCCCCCCATATGTCAAAGCATTGGCCGGGAAGCGAATCCGCAACAACCGTCTGCAAGCAACTGCTTGCTTGCAAGGTCGCTGCGCTGACCTCCCGGCTTTCATTATAGATTTATTATTACTTAACTGATTTTTTTCATAACGGCATTATTATTATTTATATCTAAATGTGTAATTTTAAAAATTAGAACAAATCATACGCATGTCTGTATATATGTAACACATTATATGGGGCTTCTCCAATTATTTCAGTGATTTATCGATAAACATATGAAAAAAAGTATGATATAATAATTTTACGTATACTTAACTTCGCATATATAATCAATCACCACATACATACAAACACATGTAATGGGTGTACCAAAACTTTTTACAGCAGTGCTGCAAGAAGTATTTTGTGGATTAAAATGGGAAACTAAAGGAATGAAAGTAAATGGAGAGTATTTAAGTCATTTAGATTTTGCAGATGATGTAGTTGTTTTTGCAAATAATGCTTCAGGGCTGCAGGAAATATTGAAGAAGTTATCAGATGAAAGTAGAAAAGTAGGACTAAAGATAAATGTTAAAAAGACTAAAGTAATGTTTAATCGATTTGCTCAAAATATGAAAATAAAGATTGATTATGAAGAATTAGAAGAAGTTAACAGTTACAAATACCTTGGTCAGATTATTAATATAGATGGAAACATAATGGAGGAAATTAATCATAGAATTAAACTTGGTTGGAGTGCTTTTGGTAAAAATAACTTGATACTAAAAGGAAATATGTCTATGTGTTTGAAAAGAATGGTTTTTAACAAATGTGTTTTACCAGTTCTTACTTATGGATCTGAGACTTGGACACTTTAATAGAAGAGCAATACAGAGACTTCAGACCACTCAAAGGAGTATGGAGAGATGTATGTTGGGAGTAACAAGAAGAGATCGAAAATGCAATGTATGGGTAAGACAACAAACAGGTGTTACTGACCTTATCGAAAAAATTAAAAGATTGAAATGGAGTTGGGCTGGACATATTGCTAGAAGAAATGATAATAGATGGATAATTGAAATTTTAAACTGGATTCCAAGAGATTGTAAAAAAACCCAGAAAGAGACCACATATGAGATGGATGGATGAAATAAGAAAATGTGCAGGGGTGTTGTGGAAAAGAGAAGCTAAAGATCAGAGAAGATGGATTAAACTTGGAGAGACCTTCATCCTGCAGTGGATTGATAATGGTTGATGATGATGATTATAATAATTGTCACTTGTCATATTAAAAAATATATATAGTTTCCCAGTAATGCTTTAATTATCATGTTGATGGTTGCTCAAGAAATCAAATGGTACTAAAATAGTGATTGAAAATAAGAGGAAAAGAGACTGCGGCAATCGATTCACTAAGCTTTAATTTTTGAGATGACCATTATGACGGCTAATCTAAATTACTTGAGATTTTGCTCCTATTAAATAAGAATGTGTATAAAGTTATATAAAAAGCATAGCTGGATTTATAAACTCAGATAAATTTCAAAAATAGAGTTAAACTAATGAAAAAGTGTGTGTGTGTGGAAGGGGAGGGAAGTGCTCCAAATAATGAAAGAATTCCCATGTATGCTCAGAACTGAGTAGAAAATTTTAACAGGCGAAAAAGAAAATCACAAGTGGATTAAATTAGTAAGGATCAATACCTTGATTACAAGCACAATTCAATTCTGATTAAGATGGATATGGTGATCTGCATCATTATTTTAAAAAATGGTACTAAAACGAGTGGATATATAAACATTGCCCACTGCAGGGCAAAGGCCTTTCCAAGAATCTCTTTTAAAGAAACAGGCCAGGCTGGCCAATTGCAGAATGATAAACTCTTTTTGGGCATCTATTCATCCTTAATTTCATCTTCCAATAGTGAATAGTTAGATACCAATTTACTGATCATTTCTGGAGAGCTCTCTGGATAAGCTACAGGCCTTTTTAAAAAAAAAAAAAAAAAAATTACTTACGGTTATATGTGAACATACTGCTAGAAGAGATGGTAATAGATGGACAATTGAAATCTTAAACGGGATTCCAAGAGATTGTAAAAGATGCAGAAAAAGACCACATGTGAGATGGATGGATGAAATAAGAAAGTGTGCAGGGGTGATGTGGAGAAGAGAAGCTAAAGATCGGAGATGGATTGAACTTGGGCAGACCTTCATCCTGCAGTGGAATGATAATGTTTGATGATGATGATTTGTGACCTGGAAAAAATTCTCAGCATTCATCCAGTTTGAGTTCAAAACACCAGGATATGGGAAGAGCTGTGATATACTAAATCATTACAACAAGCATTTGGGCAATCTAGAAACGAGTTGATGGACAGTTTGCAATTAATTAGTCTGGTAGAAATTTTGTGGAGCAAAAAAACTACTCCAACATAATAAACAGCTGGATAAAATATTTCATTCAGCTTCAAGTTTTTAGCAAAAGCTAAAGGCTTCAAAATATTTAATGCAGAATTAGGTCATTTCTCACCTGGATTGACAGGTTGTGGGCGTCAAAGACAGGTATGTTAATCACTGCATCGCAAAGCTTTTCACATTCATGTAGATAAATAACACATGAAAGTGAAGATAAAGTCATCAACAGCTGATGTAGGATTGAGCCATTTCTCACTCAGCTTGACAGATTGTGTAAATTGAAGACAGACGTGTTGATCACTACACCATAAGGGCTTTCATATTCATATACATAAAACAAACCTTCTGTTACACACTGGTTGAGATCAGCATTTATCTCAAATATTCAATATTCACTACTTATTTTGATTCTATTAAAATAAACTGTGTTGCTAGTTACATTCATAGCAACTCCCATTAATATGTCTACCTTAACATTTATGGTATTTGCCTTTAGCAGGATGATTGATTAAATTTATTTGAAGGAATCCAAGTTTAAAATGTATGATCATGTTTGCCAACAAATATTTGGTCACAGTTTCAACAGTAGTGCAGTTATTTGAAACATTTTGACCATGCTTAAACGGAAAAAAAATATTATGGACTATTGCTTGGGAGTTCGTAAGACCGTTCAAGTACTGGAAGTACCAGAGCATGGCTGCGATCCATATATCTTGAGCTCTAGGGTCTGCCACTTTACCAAACTAGGCAGTGTCGGGCAATGAATGATGCGATGTCATTAATCCATAGACATAGGAACAAACAAAATGTGCAGTAACTATCTACATCTTTAATATAATGCAATGAATTTACATTAAAAAAATTTACTGGTAATGTTGAACTTGTTATGGATCTTAGTTTTGTTATGTTATGTTAGATGAAGTTTACCTTTTTATATGTGTAAGCTTTGTTGCTTGAAGGCATGTAAAGTAGCGGCTAGAAAATAACGGAATGTTATTGCTCTGCAATTCCTAAAAAGTTTGAGCCTTACCGACAGATGAGCTGCAATTCCTAGGCATAACAGCGTAATTTTTTACTATCTCTAGACCACTTACTATAATTGTTAGTAAGCAATAATAGATGCAAGATGGCTTGAAACAAATCTGGGGATGTTGGATAGGACAGCGCATGACAGGAATTTAATGCATACTATCATCTTTATTTAGTAAAGCTTGGTGAAAAATTATGCTGTTACAATAACAATATGGAAGCTGAGTTCATGTGATGGAGTCATGTGACATTTTATTAGTTTAATCCCCAGGCCTCGAATTCTAAAGCCTGAAACTATACTTCTGCACTACATCACGCAGATAAGACAGAATGAAGGTATGTGTAAATGATAAATATTTTTCCAATAGATATATACAATCATGACAGACAAAAATAAATCATGGCCCTTGTTCCCAGGAGGCTGTAAAGTCACCAACCAAGACAGCAGTTGTTGGCTGAAGGCAGAGAGTGTTAAGAATCCTCTGATTGCGGACCCAGGATGCCATTTGATAACAACTTTTTATTTAGGTACTTACAACTGCAGATCACATTCAAATGAAGGAAGATTGCAAGAATTAGAAGAACTGTCTTATATTAAATGGGACATTATTGAACTTTGTGAAGTTAGAAGAAAAGATGAAGAGACAATTGATTTTAAAAATGGACATGTACTCTACTATAAAGCCACAAATATTGGAAATACAAGTGGAGTAGGATTCTTTATAAATAAACAGTGAAAGTACAACATAGTGTAGATTGATGGTGTATTGGACAGAATGGCAAGATTAGTTATACAACTTAATAGAGTCGCCAAATGCAGATAATTCAGGTTTATGCTCCAACAAGTTCTCATAGTGATGAAGTAGTAGAAGATTTTTATATGGATGTACAAAAGGCTTTTGATCAGAGTAAACAATGTTTTAAAATTGTTATGAGAGACTTAATTGCTAAACAAATGAAAGATGAAAGTTGGTGTAGGTAATTTTGGTTATGGTAATACAAATGAGAGAGGACATAGATATTTGTGGAGTTTGTGAAAAAGAAAAACTTTATATTATGAATTCTTATTTTGAGAAAAATGTTAAAAGGAAATGGACATGGAAGCATCCACATGAAGGTACAGCACAACTGGATTATATTTTGACTAACAGAAAATACATATTTCAAGATTGTAATGTTCTTAATAAATTTAACACAGGAAGTGATCATCAATTAGTAAGATGTAACATACATGTTAATGCAAAACTAGAGAGACAAAAATTATTGAGAAAAACAATATTTACAGTTGATATTCCTAATCTTCAGAAACATTCTAATGAATTCAAATTAGAACTTACAAATCGATTTCAAGTACTAGATTTTGAACATGATTCAGATTTAAATGAAATTAATATGAAAATAACTGATATGCTTTTAAAAACTGCAATAAAGATAGCTGGTAAAAAAAAGCAGCAATTGACAATAAAATTTCTACTGAGACTACAGAATTTATGAAGAAAAGAAGGAATACAAAGATATACAATAATGATGCATTAAAAAAGATTGAATAAAGAAGGAATACAAAGATATACAATAATGATACATTAAAAAAGATTGAATATCTCGAATTTTGTAAAATGGTGTGGAAAAGAGTTGAAAATGATATAAGAAAGTATAACTGTGAACTAGCAAGGAAAATTGTAGAAGAGAATAAAAGTCTCAAGAGTGTAAAACAACATTTTGGTATTGATAGAAAATTTATATTGACAATAAAAAAAAAGATGGAATTATTATTAAAAAAAGAGATGACATCATGAAATGGGTAGAAGACTTTTATCAAGAATTATATAGTAATAAAGAACAAGTACCTCCTATATCTATTACAACTTCTGAATTGCCCAAAATTTTAAATGAAGAAGTGAGACATGCAATTAAATTTATGAAGACAGGAAAGGCTCCAGGAAATGATGGAATTATAATTGATATATTAAAAGAAGCAGGTGAAGAAATAATTTTTTTTTAGCAAAGTTATATACCAAATGTCTAAATGATAAAGATGTACAAGAATACATTATTAATATTAATATTTAAAAAAGGTGATAAAGAAGATATTAGAAATTATAGACCCATCAGCCTTTTATCAGTTTTATACTAAATTTTTACCAAGACAATTACCCTCGTCTACAGGGAACATTGGATTTCCACTAACCAAGAGAACAAGCTGGATTTAAAAGTGGTTTTAATACAGTAGATCATATCCAGGTATTGAGAGAAGTTATAGAGAGGATTAATGAATATGCATCGCCATTATGCTTTGGATTTGTAGATTATGAAAAGGCATTTGATTCTATAAGCATTTCTTCAGTGATTAAAGCATTGGATCATCAAGATATAGATCCAGGATATTGTCATATTTTTAAAAATGCAACAGCAACAATTACATTACATAATGATACTAAGTAAGTCAACATTGAGAAGGGTGTAAAACAGGGTTACTCCATATCTCCAAAATTTTTTACAGCAGTGCTGCAATAAGTATTTTGTAGATTAAAATGGGAAGTTAAAGGAATGAAAGTAAATAGAGATTATTTAAGTCATTTAGATTTTGCAGATGATGTAGTTGTTTTTGCAAATAATGCTTTAGAGCTGCAGGAAATGTTGCAGGAGTTTTCAGATGAAAGTAGGACTAAAGATAAATGTTCAAAAGACTAAAATAATATTTAATGAATTTTCTCAAAATATGAAATAATTAAATATTTATTTCACTAGTATGTAATAAATAACATATATATGCTTTGTGCACAGATAATGAAGTTTGTAAAAGCAATAAAGATTGATTATGATGAGTTAGAAGAAGTTAACAGCTACAAATACTTTGGTCAGTTTATTAATGTAGATGGAAACATAATGGATGAAATTAATCATAGAATAAAACTTGTTTGGAATGCTTTTGCTAGAAATAACTTGATACTAAAAGGAAATATGTCTATGTGTTTGAAAAGGAAGGTTTTTAAATAAATGTGTTTTACCAGTTCTTACTTATGGATCTGAGACTTGGACACTTAATAGAAGACCAATACAGAGACTTCAGACCACTCAAAGAAATATGCAGAGATGCATGTTGGGAGTAACAAGAAGAGATCAAAAACGCAATATATGGGTAAGAGAACAAACAGGTGTTTACAGTGAAAAAATTAAAAGTCTGAAGTGGAATTGGGCTGGACATATTGCTAGTACAATTGAAATCATAAACTGGAGTCTAAGAGATTGTAAGAGACCCAGAAAGAGGCCACATGTGAGATGGATGGATGAAATAAGAAAGTGTGCAGGGGTGATTTGGAGAAGCTAAAGATCGGAAAAGATGGATTGAACTTGGAGAGACCTTCATCCTGCCGTGGATTGATAATGGTTGATGATGAAGATGATGATGGCGACAAATTTGGAAAAATGTACTTGACCACGTATGAGAAAAAAATCACTATATTAAGCGAATGGTAAAAATGGTAAAATATTACTGACGATGATCAAATGTTACTACTTGTGGTCATATCATCTCTGGCCTAGCAACTTCACATGCAGTAAATTTATGCACGGACCCCCCCCCTCTTAGCTTTGCTTACACCTTCCAAAAGAGAAAATACCGTCTATACATGTAGAATTGTTTAGAGTTGCTTCACAATTAATACTACGTATTACGCTCAGTAGTTTGGGTCGAATGTACTAAGCAATCGACTACATGAATACCGAGTTCAAAATCTCTCAACCTTATATATACTTTCGTTTAGTTATTTAAAATAGATAATGAGGGAAGGAGGGGTAGGGAGCTCTTCTTTTCAAAACAAATACTTTCAGAAACTAACAGCAAACAAGCAAACAAAAAAAAACTTACAGTCGTAAAAAGATAAGTAGTTTATCTGTGTATACATACACACACACACTTTATTGACTAAAAAGTAATAAATATACGGTTAATCTCTAATGTTAAAGGTTAAACTCTGCCTTAAGTGACTCATCGCATGAAAATTGAACACACCCTTCTGAAACATGTATACCTATGAACTTGAAATAAACTAGTTCAAGGTTAATTCGAAAATGAACTACTTTTTTTAAAAAAAAAAAAAAAATAACGAATCCAAGTGTATCTCAAATTAAACAAAATGGAAATACAAACAGCCCTCTCCACCATGCTTCTCTGCTGATAAATGTTCAGAACTCGTGCTAATCTCGATTCAACCTTCAAAACTAAAAAAAAAAAGAAAAGCCGTTAATTAAAATACTCCTGACTTCAGAAATTTTTACGCGTGTGTGTAAGCCTATAAAGGACTGTTTAATCGTAAATAATCAAAAATCCGCAGATATATATATACGAGGATCACATCTAAAATCATAAATACAATGCATATATTAAATTATTGGCGAATCCTATTATTAATTAGAAGGCATTTCTAAAATTATCATTTAAAAAAAAAATATCAAGTTATGGTATTTATTGTTAAGAGGAGACAAGATACAATAATTGTTTGCTAATATATCATTTTATTCAGAGCTTTGAGGCAATCCGGTAGGACCGCTTATTCGATGTACATGGATATATAGGTGCAATAAAAACAATGGATATCGACTGACGGTAGAATTAAAATAACTATTAAGGATTCGATTCAAATTATTATATTTTTTTCGTAGGAAAAAAACAAAACAAAACTAGGCGGGCGTGTAAACCCTCACCGTGGGACGTATTTTGGAGAGCTCTCTATACATTACGCATCTAATGACATGAAAGCCTTTGGACGTAAACTTTTTAAATATAACAAATTGCGTTAATTTGTGAAGGTCGGCAAAGCAATTATCAATGGGTCGTAGCTACCGTCACTTGTTTTCGAGGAAATTACACATATATACGCATAATATAGGATAGGCTATTACAAGTTACAATTAAGGGAATAAAAAGTGTATATAGCCCTGTTAAGTTTAATTCAAAAAGAGAGGGCAGAATACAGGAACTAAAGGTTTCGGAATTGAACGAAACCTGTCATTTCAATGTTCAAAAATCTGAGCATCCTATAAGTGGCTGCACAATAGTAATAGAGTGACGAAATCAGAAATCAAAGGTTCTTGGATCAATCCTCAACTGCATAATGAGATAGTCAACTAACTGGAGGTGTTTGTCCTGTGTGATTTGATGCCATTGTAGAGTGGCAGATTGGGGAGCAAGATCCATAAATTGCAGCCCAGCTCTATCTCTTTTGATACTTGAACTTAAATAACAAACCATTCAACTACTATAGCTTTTTCTGAGTTCCCAGCATTCTTTGCTGCTGTAACAGAATGTCAGGCTATGAAACTCAAGAAACGTGTTTTGCTGCCTAGCTCTGCTACTTCCGGTACTTGAACTTTTTATGAACTCCTGAATAATAAACCATTCCATTACTATATTCTTTCTGAATTCCCAGCATGCTTTGCTGTTGCATGGTGGAATGGTGGACTCTGAAGCTGAAGGTTCATGGATCGCAGCTCAGCTGTCACTTCTGATACCTGAATTTCTTAAGAATACCTGAATATAGACCATTCAACTACTACATTTTTGAGCCCCCAGCATGCTTTGCTCTAATGGTAGAATGGCAGACTCTGGAGTTCAAGGTCCATGGATTGCAGCCCAGCTCTACCATTTCTGGTGCTCAAAACTTCTAATGAGCTCTCGAGAAATAAATCGATCAATTACTTTTATTTACTGAAAACAATGAGCTCAACTAGACAGTTGAATGTTCTAATGTCACATGACTTCCAAGCAACTATCTATTTTTTTTTAAATACAGCTTAAACATGTTAGATATGTTTTAAAATAATTGTTACATTATCCACTCCTTTCTTACATAAAAGATACTCTTTTATCGAAACTTAAATAATGACACAATTCCCCTTTTCTTGAAAAGATAGTCTATTTTATTAACCACAATCGTGAAGATCCCAAATAATCTTTAACGCCTATGAGTGCTGTAAATTCTAACAATTGATGATGAGGATGACAACTTGCATGAGAGCTCATTTTCTTCAATTATTTACCTATGTATATTCTATATACTGTTACAGTAAAATACACATCATATAAAAATTATTTAGGAAAAAAACCCCATTAATAACTAACAGGGCCAACTTCAAGTACAAACACTACACTTTTCTTTATTTTTTCCAATGCAGTAAATTTTAATTATTCCTTACAGTTTTGGCTAATAAGCAGTCTTCATCAGAGCTAAAGTATTCAAACATTTATGTATAACTATATACAATTAAATGTTATATATTACAGATAGTACTCTATATCAGTGGTCTTCAACCTTTTCACACCTGCAGACCGGCAAAAATAAGAATAAGATTTCGCGGACCAGCAGAAGTTTACAGATAAATTTTCTTAAAGATGTAACCTGCTTAGCCTTAGATAAGCATAATTGTTATAACTGACCAAAACAGCATACTAGTTATTGTGTATTGTAATGGTGTTGCTTACCTTCACATGTTGAACACTCTTTCTCGAGTTGCGCAGTCATACTGCTACAGAAAACAAGTACAATAACAATCGTTCTCATTAATGTGCTTGCATTTTATATTTATTATTTCATTGTTAAAACCTGCAAGAATAAAATGTTATTCACCTGAATGTTGAAAAAGTCAAAAGTTTTGATCTTATTTTATTTTTATTTGGGGGGAGTGGGTTGAAAAATACTTTGTCATCACTGAGATAAAAGATAGACACCAAAGTTATTTTTTGTTTGTTTCTATTTTTAAAAAAAGGTAACAGAAATTGGTTTTAAAAATAAAAGTTTTAGTATTTTAGCGAAATACAAATAAAGCCAAAAAAAATATCGCCTTATAGACCAAAAAAAAGTGGGCGTATTTTTAAACAAAAAAAAAAAGAAAATGAAACTTGAAAAAGTCAAAAGTTTTCTCTTTCAAGATAATTTTATTTGACCTATAAGTGATTACAAAAAAAAAATAAAAATAAAAAAATAACAAGAAATATCTAGTCGAGGTTACAGGGTGGTATATACAAAGAAGAAATGATTCAAAAGTCAGTAGAATATAACCTGTGGATGCAAGGTGAATATTAATCATCTAGTCTATAACGAAATACCTTTGTTAGTAAACCCTGTTTTGGCAAGTTATGGTTGGAGGGTTTTATTAAATCATAATAAGATATTAAGTCATAATAAATATTTTCATATAAATTATTTAGGGGTTGGTTGGAGAGGTGCTGTTTAGACCAGTTGTGAATTCCCATGTTAATATGGCCAGGTATGGATCGGCCTCTCTCTTGTCTGTTTCTTGGATATTTTTAATTATGCTGAGAAAGCAGTTATTGATTTCGTTAAGCGGTAATTTTTGAAAAATCACCTTGCATCTGGTCAACCAGATGGCAAAGTTTATGTAGGTGGCGAGCCTGATTTCAGCGAAAATGCCTCTATTTAAAACCCCTTCAAGAGATGTTAGATCTGGACCATTATTATCAATGTGTTTCTGGAAGTTTTGTCTTAGTCCCTGCCAGACCGGACAAAGGCGAAGGATATGGTCCATATCTTCTGGGCTGGAAAGACAGAGACAACATATGGGATCTATGCGGAAGCCTCTTCTATTAAGAAATATAGCAGTGGAGAGGCTACCAAGGTTAATTTTGAGAAGAAAGTCTGTGTGTTTAGGTGCTAGTTTCAATCTACGGGCTAGTTTGTGCAGTTTGTTTATGTTGATGGGGAGGTAAGTGTGTGCCTTCTGGGTATTTGAGTTGGATAGGTTGAAGGCTTCCCAATAGGTTATTTTTGAATTGAACATGGTCGCGGAAGGTACTATGTGCGTAAAAATGTATGATATCTGCATTTGTAGCCAGATGGGAGTGAACCTCTGAGGGGGCGGTCTATCAGTGGGAAGCACTTGCTCTTTGGGAAGCGGACATTGGAAGGTCCTGCAATCAGAATAAAGTTTATGGATCATATTGTAAGTTCTCTGTATTGCGAATACCTTTATTGAATGCAGTCCCAGTCCATTCATGTCTCTTGGCTTTTGAAGGGTGCGCAGACTGATAAATGATTTGCGCCCATCTCTACAGAGTCGCAGACAATGGGATTCTACTTTTTTAATGAAAGCTTCTGTTGGTTTAAAACCCGCAAGATAATATATAATCTTGGGGAGTATGAGGGAGTTTAAGAGTGAAACCTTTCCAAATGTAGATATATATATTCTTGAGAGGCATGTTATGATGATGTCTATTTTGTTTAGTAGTCTTCGTTGTGTTTCCATCCTCATTGCTGTAGGGGATAGTGACATATTGAATCCCAAGAAAGGCTGAGGCATAGCTTGTAATGAACCTGTTATCCTGTTAGCTGTTTTGATATTCCAAATTGCTGATTTGTTCCTGTTAACGGTAAGCCCATGCGTCTGAGCATAGTGCTGTAATAGGCTTTCAAGAATGTTTATTTCTTCATGTGATTTAAGAAACACCACCACATCATCCATGTAGGAGATGTGGGAGATGTTTTCATTAAGAAGAGGGATGGAGATCCCAGGCAGTGCATCCTCAATGCTCAAAAGCAAGGGATTTATATAGATCATGAAGAGGAGAGCACTTAATGGGGAGCCCTGGGGAATGGAGATGCAGGGTTTGAACCCAGGGGCAATTCTCCCATTTAGAGAAAAAAAATCTCTCGATTTGCTAGGAGATTCTCTATGATCTGAATGTATGCCAAAGGAACATGAAGAGCCTCTAGTTCACCAAGTAGTACATCTATTCGGACAGAGTCAAAAGCCCCGGCAAAGTCTAGTTGGACTGCGACTGGCCGGGATTGTTTTGTTCTACGGATATGATCAACGAGGAGTCGAAATCGGCTTACAGCATCGCCAGTCGATGAACCCCTCTTAGCATATTGATGCCTGGAAAGTTTTGATATGATTTTCTCTTGAATTTTATCTTTTATAATGCTTTCGATAATTTTGATTAGGAGAGGAACCATGGATATTGGCCTAATGTTATTTAAGTCCACAGGTAAATCTTTCTTTTTTATAAAAGGGACCACTGATATAGGATATATCCCTGGAAGATGTAGGCTATCAGTGGCTAAGAGATCAATGATTCCCCTTGTAACATGTATGGTAAATTTTTCCAAGTGTAACAGAAGAAATCTAGGAATTCCATGCATGCCGGGATGAGTGTGTTCAGGCAGGCTTTTAATTTTGGAGATGATATCAGCTTCAGTAATGCTGTGAGAGTTATTTGAGTCTTTCACAAATTTGTGTCGTCTGGCAACAGTTCCAATGGGCTGCAGTTTGGTGGAATAATAATCCCTAATTTTGTTAAGCATACTGATGCCAGAGTAAGTAATACCGTCAAGGCACAAAGAGGAGGGTGTGTGATTTCTTTTTCCTGACCCGAGGGCCCATCTGATATAACCTGGAGTCCAACAATCTTGTTGTTCCAGATAATTGCGTGCTCGCTTAATACGAATATATTCCACAAGAGTCATTCTGGTTTGTTTATATGTATGTTTTAGGAGTAGAATTTGTGGGATGTTGTGTTCTGTAACTTGGATGCTTTTCAGTTCAGATGTAGTCCGATCAAGTTCTGAGAGTAATCTTAATGGCCCTTTCTGGTATCTATTGTATTGGTTAATAAACTTTTGTGTTGTGGTTATAAATGTATTCCATCCTTGTAATGCTGGTAGATTCCATATCTTCTGTTCTTGAAAGGTGATGTATATATCTGAGATTAATTGGGGGGCACATTGTGCCTGTTGAGTAATCTCATCGTCCGGGGGAGGTTGGTTGATGTATGAAGTTGTGGTTGCAATTTGATGGTAGCTTGAACAGCGAGATGATCTGAAAAGGCAATAGGCCAGAGCTGTGTATCTATGAACGAGATCATTTCAGGAGAGTAGAATATGAGGTCTATGAGCGAGTGAGTACTTCTGGTATAGAAAGAGAAGGCTCCTTCATGAAAGAGTGCTTTCCCACTGTGTATGTTTCTAGCAACCATCTTTAAATATTTTTTCTCAAAATTGTCAAAAGTGTGGTTGAAATCACCAAGCCAGATAACTGGGCTAGGGTTCGATCTAATTGCTATGTTTATATTATGTATAACTTTGTGTACTATTTGTTCATCTTTAACCAGATACACATTGATAAGAGTGAACAGAAAACCCTGGATTTGTATAGTAGCAATAATGCAATTGGTATCTATGTGCAGGATTTTGAAGAAGTCAATAATTGAATTTCTATTGATGATGAGAGCAACCCCAGCGGTAGCTGAGATGGAGAAAGAGTAAATAAAGTAACCAAAGCTCTCTATTGTTTTTATTATCGTGGGGTCTGTGTGAAGGTGAAGCTTAGTTTCTGATAAGCAAAGTATATCTGGTTTTTGGAGTTTGAACCAATGTGAGATAGCAAACGCCCTGTCTTTGGAGTTAAGCCCCCTGACGTTGAGTGACGTTATTGTGAATGACATTTTGAAGTAGGTTGCTTGGTTTCTTGTTCATTAGCTAGAATACTTGCAGTGAGCTGGTAGTCTTTTTGCATTAGGCAGACTTCAGGATCAGTTGATGGGATCCATAATGTTAAATCTTGGGGGGCTATTTGCCCAGAGGTATTAGCTTCAGGTTGGGTATGATATGAGTTTGATGTATTGTCATTATCTGATTTTAGGGATTCATCTTTCCGTTTTTTATAGTTGGGACTAGCATTGCAGTGTATGTCATCAGAGGTTGAGGTGGTCTCATTTGAATCGATATTTCCGCTATTGTTATTGTTGTGAACAAAGGTGGTGGATTGTGTGTTTCTGTTGCGGCGCTTTTTCCTTTTGCGTGGTGTGGTGAAGGGTTTAGGGACATGGTCAGGCCCAGACTCTGTGAGGCTTGCAGTTTCTTCTTGCCTAGTTTCAGCATCCGTTTCTTCTTGCTCAAAGTCAGAACAAGTGTCTGTTGAAGAGAAATAAGTTTTGCTTGTCTTGTTTTGACGTGTTTGGTGGCATCCCTGTGGGTTGGTTTCTTGGCATTGGTTTTGATTTTTTATGTTGTTTTGATGAGAATCATTTGTTGACTGATTATATGTTTTCAGCTTGATAGAAGTCTCATGCTCTAAATTTATATCTTGATTATGTTCTATTTCGGGTTTTGTCTGTTGCATGTTTTGCTGTTCTTGTATATGCTCTTCTTTTGAGCCACACTGATGTGACCGACCCGCAAAGGTACCGCAAGAGGTGCATTGTCTGGATGGGCAGTTGCGCAGCAGGTGTCCCGTCTTCCTGCATTCGAAACATTGCGATTCTACTCCCCAGAATGAGATGAAAAGAGGCACTCTTCCAATACGGATTGTGGGGGGATATCTAATGGCACTATTCCTTTTTTTAATGTAATTCGAAAGAGTGCTATGTTTTGCGGAACTTCTTCTTGTATTCCAGGGACCCTAAGATATTTAAAAGAAGTGACTTGCCCATAAGGCATTAGAAGGTTTTGTAAGTCAGAAATATTGAATCCCAAACCACAATTTTTTACCCTGCCACTTATTGAAGTGTCACGGACTATGTTTGGATTGATGGTAATTAGGTATCTGTTATCAAGTATCCTATATTTGTTTTTAAAAGCTTGTTTTGCCATGATGTTTGTAAACTGGAGGATTATATAACGAGGGTTGGGGTGATATGATACCCTTTGAATCACTTTCCAGAGATCTTGGGCTTTTAGCAGGTCGAAGAGTTTACTGGTTGGAAAAGGGAATAATCTTAGTAAGTGGTCTGTAGTTGACAGGATGAGTGAGGCTTCATCATTGAAGATAGCGAAAGATTTTAGTAATCCTTGTGGCATGGCTTCATTGAATTTGGTAACTGTTTCAGTATAAAGCTGATGATTATTGAGTTGGTCATGAGAACTGTTTGATGGCTCATGTATAAACATTCCTGTGTCTGATGCCTCATCCAACTCCCCCATCAACTCAATCAATTGTTGTGTGGCTTCATTATTGTCTTGCGGATTATTTGAATTGTGTTTTTTGTTTCCTGTTACTGATTTGTCATTATTGTTTGATTTTACAATGTTTGCATAAGTGTTGGCTGTTATATTATCTTTTTGTGTATAATCTGGTTTAGTTATATATCTTTGTGATTGCTTAAATTGTTCATTTGTTGTTTTATTGGAATCGTGATTATCATCTTGATGTTTGAAATATCCAATGTTTTGCTTTATTTCAGAGGAAGAGCTGATGTCTGTAGACTCTTCACTACTAGTGTGATCTGGGTTTTTTGTTTTGTTTTCAGGCACAAGCGTTGATGTGAAACTGGGTTCATAATTTTTTCTCTTGTTCGCGGAAAGATTGTATTCTATAACATTCGCATGATTGACGTTAACTGATCGCGTTGTTCTAATTTGCGTTGCTTTTTGCGTATTTTCGCCGCTGCAGATTTTATGTTTGGCTAAAAAAATTTTTTGTTTTTCATTTAAAGTTGATTTTACAATGTGGTGAGGAGTTAATTCTCCATCAGAAGGGTTTTGTAAAGGGTTTCGTTCTGTTTTAAATGTTTTCTCTTTGGTATGAGGAAACTTATCCTTGTCGTTTTCCCTTCGTGTTTCTTTGCCAAGTTTTAACGTTTTATCGTTCAATGCGCTGGTGTTTATTTTAGAAACACAACATTTTGTTTTTGATAAATTATCTGATTTGTTTTGCTTTGTAATTGGGAAATTTAAATGTTTATATATTTTTTTTTCCTGACTATCCACTATGGATTTTTGAAGTAATTCACCCCCCTCTTCCATGTTAGTTGTTGAAGGCTTGGAGCCTTGTAGGCCAGCCATGAACGTTAGGAGATGACGTTATTCAACTCAATCAATGTGGGATTTAAATCAAGCTTAATGTGAACGTAAATTTTTTAAAAAACAAATGTAAACGTGCGGATTAATAAAATTAGTACTTACAGTCTGTTTAAGATCATTTTAAGGCGAAATTCCAGATTGAAAGTGAATATTTTAATGTTTCAAAGGTGATATGATTTGAGCAACGACTGGTCCGTTGAGCCGCTAGAGGTCAGGTCAAAAAGTTTTGATCCTACTTTATTTTGTGGTGGTGAGGGTAAAAGTTAGGGACAACTTATTTTTTGGTTTTTATTGATTTCAAAAATAAAGTTAAATCCCCCCCCCCCAAAAAAAATCGTATAGCCAAAAAAAATCCCACAAAAAATGAAATATTAAAAGAGAGAGAAAAAATTTAAGAGATCAAAAAAAGTCACGTTACATTTTATTATTTTAACAATGCTGACAAGCGGCTGTGATTGGCTATCAAAAGACAACCGGGGGTTTGTATAATAAAAAACTTTTTTCTACCCCCCCCCCCCATAAACATCTGTGATAAATAGAAAAACAAATTAATTTATATATGATTGATTAGATTTTGTTTTTGTTCCGTTTCTTTTTTTTTAATCGGGTAAAAATGCGATGAAAAAATAAATAAAAATTGTTTATATTAATTAAAATTTTATTACTGTATTTTATTATTATAAACTTTCTACCCAGTCTAGCGCATGGACCTCCAGAAAAGTTCTGCGCCCGGTGCCGGTCCGCAGCCCGGTGGTTGCAGACCACTGCTCTATATAATTAGTTATATAATACATAATATATTATGTGATCATATATGTTTGGACATTGTCTTTATCATAGCTACAGTATGTATAATTAAATAATAGATAATACGTTACAAGAAGTATCCTCCCCAAAAAATGAAATTTTGTAATAAAAAATTGTGTTTATTTTTTTAAGCAGTACAAATTGAATCTCCTTCAAAGTACTGTCCAGTTGATGCAATGCACTGCCTGAATGTTTTGCCACTTTCCAAAGTAGTCCTGATATTTATGCAAAGTGGTGCCTTTTAAGATCTCCATCATTTTTTTCTTCATCACTTCGAAATCCGCAAAACATTTTTGAGGCATTTTTTCATTCAAGAGAATAAAAAGAAGTCGCATGGAGTAAAATAAGGTGAACATGACTGATAGATAAGTTGGGCCATGCTGTTTTTAATTAAAATTTGTTTCACATTCGTCGTCGTGATAAAGCTTGTATTCCATCTTTTCCACAAATCGGGTCATTTTTGTTTCAACACATCACACAAACATTTCAGAACTTTTAGATAAAATGTCTGATTATGATGAATGAATTCTGAGTGAACAATACTATTTGCATAAAAAATCATCATCATTTTGTCATTGGACTTCGTTCATCACTCTTTTTGGGGCCCTGGTAGATTTGGTACCTCTGTTAAACCACTCATAAACTTCTATTTCCTCCAAAAGCATCTTGCTTGTAAGCTGTTTCAAGCCTTACAACAGTTTTCCATGCTATTTTTCCTGTACAGAAATCAGGAATTTCTCATTGTTCCAACTATTCAGCCATGAGGAAAATCGGCAAATGAGATGCACTTAACAAAAACATTTAATACATTGCACCATTAGTTCATTTGATGATGATGGTCACAGACTGATTCAGGGGTGTCCTCGTAAAAGGCTTCTAGCTGTGGCTGCATGTACTACAACGCGTTCACCTTCCAGAGATTGATTTTAGGGTTTTTTGGGTTCTCCCTCATATGCGGTCATATGCGTTCGAATATTGTATTCATCACTATAATATTCAAACATATATGACCACACAATTAATACTTTTAAATGTATAATTATATATATTATTAGCTTATTCATTCAATAGAGTGATTTGAACTTAGGTTTTCCAGTCTGTATTCATCCTCCATTCCAACTCAAACAACCGATACACATGATCACATGCATGCAAAAAAGATATATTTTGTGCAGAACATGGGTGTAAATACAATATCAAATTCAATAAGGGTTTTGAGCGTTCTATCGATGGTTTTTCATTGAAATGGATAGTTGAATAGTTAGAAGGTGAGAAGATTGAAGCCTGTCGGTTAAAATTTAAGAAATTACTATCTTAATATAAACTCAGTACAGATTGTATATATGTGCGAGAGATTATGTCTGGTCCAACTGATAAGTGCTGGTTCTGCCTGAAATACATATATTGGGGATCATCTATCTTTTTCGCATTTATGTGATCTCGTGTATTGGATGTTTAAGATGGATGAAGGACAAATATAGACTGAAAAGCCTATGTTCAAATCCCTCTACTTACAATTAAATATGTTATACATCATGTATAATATCCAATATAATTACATAACAGATAATATATGATGATATATGTTTGAATAATATAGTTCTGATGAAGACTGCGGGTCAGTCGAAAGTAAGGAAATGTTATCAAGGAATAAATAATATTTACTGCATTGTAAAAATTAAAAAGAGAAAGTATATTAAATGATATTATATGAATCTAATATACAATCAATGTATAAAGAATCAAAAAGTGAAAAAAAAATTAAAAATAGTATGGATAAAACATTTTTAAAAATCCTTTGGAGAGGCTAATGCACTGCTCAATAAAAAATGATTGGCAACTAAATAGTGATTAAAAGATGTATAAAAATTATTCTAAAACCGACAAATTTGAAAACTTATATTCTTCAAATCCTTTTGGTTCAACCAAAATGGCAAATCAAAGATTCTAATTTTTGTAATGTGCTACACTCAATAAATAAAAAAAAAGTTGAACTGTTAAAATAATGAATCAGAATACCACATGATCACCATTTGCTATACTTATACAAGTTGTTTTATGCCAATACTACCCATAGGATGATTGTGAATGATTTTTAAAAAAACAAAGATACCAAAATGTATACAACTGGCTTCAGATTTATATGACTATCCAAGCGAATTAACTTGGATTGAAAACATTATTGTGTTTTCGTCTTGAGATCATAGTATTTTACTCAACTAAACAGTTAAAAAATGGCTGCTGGAGAGCTGCATTAAACCCTAAGATCTAAAGTGCAGTGCTCTCAAATCCAAGGCGCCTCACTGATAAAAGCCAAAAAACTAGTCTGGGAATTTTGGAAGGGATAGGGATTAGATAGGGATTTTATGCACAAAGCTTCTTGCATCCATTGATTACTATGATTTCACTGGGTGATGCCACTGTATGGAGAGTTTGCTGCAAAGGAGGTAATTCAAGGAGAAATGGGATGGACAAGTTTTTATACGAGATGCAAAAACCAAAATGGAAATGTTTGGTAGATTGAAATTAATGGATAATAAGAGAATAGCCAAAATAATATTTATTTGCATTAGGAGTGAAGGACAGGATGGGCAAGAAATGTAGCACAGTATACCGAAGATATGGATAAAGACTTTATATCAGTATACTTGAACAAAAGATGGGATGATTGTGTTAGAAGAATTGTTGAATGTTATAGTGGCAAAGAATGGGATAGATGAGACTAGATGCATTAATAAAAATAAGGAGCTGGAAAGATGGTGAACTATGGAGAGTAAAAAGAGTTTAAATATATATATGTAGAAGTGAGCAAAATATTGGGTGTGAGGTAATTTACAATAATAGTAAGGAAAGTAGTTTACTGATTAAGGCTCGAACAGGATCATTAGCAACAAGGGAATGCACACATAAATGAAGGAATGTGGGTGATTTAGTTTGCATGTTATGTAAGGAAAGCATGGAAAATATTAGGCATTTGCTAATTGAATGTAAATGTTTATTAAGCAGAAAGGGTACAAATAATGAAGTTGTGGGGGAATAAATATAAACAAAGTGATTATACAGAAAGTTGTTTCTTGGTTTTTATGATGAGTTTTGGAAAAAGATAAGGGGGATATAGTTATAAAGGCCGTAGAGTGGATGTTGTGGAAATGGAAGGCAGTAGACTAAAGAAGAATATGGAAAAAACTCACAGTGGGGAATAGAAAGGGAAGGGAAGTTGGCTGACAGGCTTCCCTGAGCATAGTGGCTGAGGGATTCCTGACTTTGATAAAGGAGCAGCCACATCACATCAACATACTGTTTCAAAATGAAAGCTTAGCATTACCCAGTCTTTACAACACATTTGGAGAGTTGCATTGTTTTGAAAAAGTTGAATTACTAAAAAAAAAAAAATATTGGTTTATGAAATACAAAAGCAGAACATTCTAATTTTATGCTTTTCAAAATGTTAATAAATAAATGGTAAATTGGCAAATATCAAATTATTTTTATATCAGTTCTGATGATCTAACAAAAAGTGTGCTTAACAAGTACAGTTTTGTTTTTATGCAAACACTGAATTGTTAAAAATCATGTCAGTTTAATAACTGAATCTCAACTATGTGCAAAATATATCAATAAACAGTTTCCATTTCTATTTTACCCATTTAATCCTCTGGTCATTTTTATATCAGGTTGTGAAATGGCATACAAAAACAGTGCAACCATTATTACCAAATTTTTTGCCGCTTGTGCGATATAAAATTTATTTGTGACAGAGAAATTGTAATTAATAAATGTAAATTTCTGTATTTATTTATATATAAATAATTAAATCTCATTTAAGTATTAAATTAAATGTATTATATTTATGTAAAATTTGTAATTATAAATTTATTTAACGAACATTGATTACGTAAGTAACATTTACTAAGGCAATAGACCTAAAGCATGTGCGGTTGAAAGTGAAGGTAGGGACCACTACAGGTCTTAACCACAAGCTTGTGCATTGGAAAAAAAGAGGTTCCAATGCGTAAGCTTGTGGTTAAGACCTATAGAAGTCCCTACCATCGCATTTTCAACCGCATATGCTTTAGGTTTATTGCCTTAGTAAATATAAATAAATTAAGTAAGCGTAGAATGATTCTTCCTGTTTCAGATTTCATAAAAAGTTTGAGCGCCAGAAATGCCGGAACTGGAATCGATTTCAGGACCTTATGCTCCAGAGACTGACACTTTGTCACTGCACTAAATTATACAGGGCAAACAATTTAAACTGCTAATAAATTATATTAATAAATTTAAATTATGCTACTAATTTAATAAATTAATTTAAATATACTAATAACCCTCATTCCATTAGCGTTGTATAGATTTAATTATTTCTTTAATTAATAACCTTATTTAAAGCAATGATCACAGAAAGACTTTTTAAATCTTCTCCCTTTTAACGGTTATCTCTTATTCAGGATTCCTTATAAAGAAATAACTACAACATTTATGGATGTGTAAACATCTCAAAATACTATCCTGAATTTGAATTCTGTTTGCACGATATCTGCACTAAATACAAATTGAATAAATTTAATTTATATTAAATAAATAAAATTTAAAAAAGTGAAAACAGAATTTGTAAAATAACAGACATTTTAGTCTTACGACTATGAGAGAATGAAAATACTGTAGACAGAGTCTAGAATATACAATTAATTATAATATGGATAATAATTTTAGTAAAGAAAAACAGCCTACAACTAGCCTGCTGATGGGCAAAAACCCTCTCCGACATCATAGTAAAGGAGAAGCCGATACCCATTAGGTATATTTCAATGGTGAGGGTTTGAATGCTTTTACACCCTTGTTTTACCTTCTAGCCAAAAACAGACACCCATTGCCCACCCAATAATATATGGTTAACTAAGTAAGTTATGGGGCTGCTATATAAAAAAAAATTAAAGTCTGGATTTGAACTTACATTATTTGGATCGAAGATAAATGCTCCTATCGGAGTGTTCTTTAAGAATTCACTAATCTGAAAAATTAATTTTTAATCTCAAAAAATAGCTATCTTAATGCACCATCCTCTAGTATCAAAGCAACCCAATATTTATTTACTAAATACGTGACTGCTTAGTTCTCTGACTGAATGTATGTTGGGTTAATTAAAACAGGCAAAACTCTTCATACAGTAGTGCCACTCAGTGCCAGCCAGAGTAATCAATGGATGCCAGAAGGCTTATGCATAAAATCCCTATCTAGTGCCTACTCATCCAATATCCCCAGACTAGTTTCTAGCTTGTGGCTTTCATCAGTGAGGAGCCTTGGATCTGCGAGCACTGCACCTAGATCAGCCTTGGATCTGAGAGCATCTGCACCCAGATCATATCTAAGTGCAGTGCTTTCAGATCCAAGGCTCCTCACTGACGAAAGCCACAAGCTAGAAACTAGTCTGGGGATATTGGATGAGAAGGCACTATAGGGATTTTATGCACAAGCCTTTTGGCATCCATTGTTTACTCTGTATGGTGAGTTTTTCCTGTTTTAATAAGTTATAAGCAAGCATAAGAAACGGTGATCATGTGATGTTGGGATAATACCACCTAACCATCACAAGTAGTAATTTTCCAATGTTTGCCACTCTTAACCTATTATTTTATCACCAATTTTATAGCTGCATCCCATATTTTCACAAGACCTACATCATTAACAAATATTCGGATCTAACAAGGCAACACCTATTTCATCAACAATCTGGATAACACTGATATAAAAACAAATTCAGTGGATTTGAGTAATATGACTTGAAAGGTTTTTATATTGAAAATTTTCGATGTCTAACTATATACAGATTAGATATAACTACAAATACTTTAATCAGATTGCTAACACAGATGGAAATATAATGGGTGGAATTAATCGTACAATTAAACTCTAGACGGAATACTTTTGGATGTGTTTTATTATTTCCTACACGTAGATCTACTTCAAATTATCTTCATGGTCTGTATTTTGGAAATCAGTCAATGGTAATTTCATAAAAGTCAAAGTACGCTGTTTGTGGAGTTTCGTTGGTTTTAAATATCGTCATATTTACTTCTGAGTATATGCTTAGAGGTAAGAGAAACTCTCATAAAGTAGAATACAGATTATATGGATGTGAAACAGTGAATCCCGTAAAAGTACTGAAATAACTTTATTTAAGAATGTTCTACGATATTCTTAAAACACCATTACGCAGGCCAATTTGTTCTACAGCTTGTTGAATGTGATATTTAAATTACAATTGCAATGGCACAAATCATTGAATTGGACATGTGAATGAGATGTAGAATAACAAATTTCCTATAAAAAATATTTTCCAGTGAATGTTAGTGTGGTTTTCAAGAGGGTGGTGGATAACATTTACAATGAAAAGAAATGTAATATCAATTTTTTTCACTAGGGGGGCACGATGGAGAATAGAGTAAAATGAATAGATATAAATGAGATCAGTTCTCTTCAGCCTATTCTAAAACCATCTTCTACAAGGTCAGGCAAATTCGTATGGATTAGTAGGCAGAATGTAATGCTAGCACCCTGCGATGGTTTTGAGTTTTGCTATAGAAAAGGTAGCATTGTCAAAAAAAATCAAAAGCTATATAAGGGTTATCAAATGATATAATGCTACATTTTCATCCCCAGACTGGTTTGACCTTCAAACCTGAAACTAATATACTCATGTATCTAACAGCTCCATCCATTTCTTTATACTATTCAAGCTTATGGGCTGAAATAAAAAACTAAAAACAACATTTAAGGTTTTGAATCCAAATTATTTTCACACATCCATATATAGATCTAACATTAGACCAGTCTATACATTCTAGAGGCTCCGTTTTATACCAATTTCAGGCCCCTTTTACTCTTTGGTTAGGAAGGTTAATAATACCAATAATATGCCATTCTCATATGCTTCCAAGAGTAGTATACTTCATCCAATTCTAGAGCCAACTGTTGTAATCAAGGGGCATCAAGTGGGCAAAGAAAAGTTATGGGATAAGCAATCAAGATTACTAAAATCTTTTCGAAAAACCGAAGAAAGGATTGAAAGAAATCATTCAAATCTCATCAAAAGACCCACATATGATTTATATATAATGTTTGAAAATGATGATTATGTTGTTTGATTATCACAAAACTCACCTTTAATTTTTTATTATTATTTACTCCCCGAAGTTAAGCTGGCCATATCTGGTTTACGAATGGTTGTTAATGGTATACTCATGTATGTATATACATTTTAATTCAAGAATGTTTTTGGTATGGTTAAACAGTATTCGGTCTTTAAAAAAAAATAAAAAATCTTCAAAGTCAATACCAAGAATGCAAAACTTTTAATTCGCGTTAGTAAATAATACGTACGCAATTACATTCAAGGCTCATTTTAACAGAATTTGTAGAACTTTATACAGCAGCGTTTCCTTCATTATCAGTACAGATTATCAATTTAACTTTTAATTGTTGTTTACAAACCTTATACGCGTAATATTGGCATCTACTCAACAATCTCGAAGCAACAAAATAATTAATAAATCAGGAAATGAGCGATTGAAAAAAAAGTCTGACATTAACTACAAAACAAGACGGGGAAAAGAAATAAATAAATTTATTAAAAATAGTAAGAGGATTACATTACTGGTAAAAAAATTTCAAATGAAAAGAAAAATTACCGTGACAACCAAAAAGAATATATATATATATTTTGTATTACTATTTCATTTTTTCACGCCCCAACACTCCCTTATCCACACATGGTTCATTTTAAAAGTACCATAATGCAATGAAAACCCAACTGGAAATTATAATCTACAACTTGTATTCGAAGTCAAGTCAGAATTCGAAATTTCTTCCAGGTTCTAATTGAGCTTTGGATTTTTCTTTTAAATAGATGGCTTAAAGCTACTTCAGCTCCCATCCAATATTGGTTGGTAAATGGGTAGTAGCGACTCTTAGCTGATAGTTAGTAATGCCTTCTTTTTCACTGTTTCTCTATAAGGAGTAGTAGAAAAAACTTTTGCCCTGCAAGGCACTTTGCCTGGTTTGATGCAATGATACAGTGGCACTCTCTGTTAAGATCCATGAATAGAGCTTAGCTTTGCCATTTCCGGCAAGTTCTGGGCAATAAAAGCGTTCAATTACTTTTATTAATGATGACTATTTTAACCTTTTCATAGTTATATTACCTAACAAAACAATTAAATGTGATATTAATCCACTTATGATAAATATTAATATGCATAACATAATAACAACCTCCTTCTTATGAACTCCAGAACAATAAAGGCGTTCATTACTTTTATTAATAAAGATTATTTTTAACCATTTCAAGGTTATATTTTATTAATTAAATAATTAAATGTGATATTAATCCGTTTATGTTAAACGTTAACATGCATAACATAATAAGACGCTCATGTATGTTTCAACTTCGTGGTTATTTTAGACTTTTCAAGGGTATATTACTGGATTTGCCTATTACATATTTAATATTTTTCAATTTGCTATAAAGATCGGACTTACAAAACAGATAGATTTGGCAAGCTGTACGAACAAGATTTAGAAAAAAAAAATTTCTGCTCTAGGACAGTTTCTTATAGTCTACTTAGTTATCAATCGTTATCTGAAGTTCCCCATTGAACTCAAAAATGAGAATTACAGAGCCATGTAGAATTCTGCCTGACTTATAGTTACATACAACTCTTATAGTATCATGTTGCCTCAACCAAACTGAGGCTTACTTTATCCAGATACGACCCATAAATAATCAGATAAATCCAGACATCTAAATATTCTTTAATGTAGATATAATTTATAAACAGTTCATAAAAATGTAAAAAAAATATTATCTCATTGTCAAATTACTATTACTTACATTAACCACTCAAAATTTTGAATTAAAGTCCTCCACTTTATAGCCCCATTCCCCTTCTGGTGATTTTTTAGTCAGTTATGGTGTAAAGCTCCAAGATATAAACATCATTAATGGCCATTTTCCTCATAGCTCAAAGTTTTGAGAATGAAAATCTCAATTCTTTACAACAATGATAGAATTACTGCGCCCAATTTAATTCCAACATCGCATGACCTCCTGAACAACTAACCATTTGACATTTTTTTATTATTCTACCCAGCAATAATTATCAAACTTGTATAATGCACTACTGCTGCATTTTCAGGAAACAGAAATATCTGCTTACCTAATAAATAAACAAACATGCCCCCCCCCCCAAATATTACTTATCCCATTTCTAAATGTTAGTAAATAATAACAAATATAATAATGCTCAGGGACAAATGAGTTTGTAAGTAATCATTAATAACCAGTCAATACTTAGACAATCCCAATATCAATAACAATCAACAAATAAATAAAACAATAAAGGTTAAAAGTAGGTTGCCTTGACAACAGTTTGAATTTGTTGATTGTTATTCATATTGGGATTGACTAAGTGTTGACTGGTTTTTATCGATAAATTGTAAACACTTTATAATCACTTTTAAATTATTTAATTCATTAGTATTTTATTTTTAAGTAGTTATATTTTAGCAGTTTTATTTATACCAAATGATGAATCCCTCACCCACCTATCCACCCAATAATCTTCATAATCAATACCTTTGATGCAAAAAAAAAGGCATTTTTGAGTCTTTCCATATATAATGAACAGTAAACAATCATGTTGAATGAAGAGATCATTAGAAGATGGTATTAAAAAGGATCCTTATCATTAGTGTGGCAATTTCACATAATCTGATCGAATATCTGGATTAGGCTTAGAATTTTCCTTTCAGATAACCAAACCCTTGGGCAACACCCATTAGCCAAATTAAATGGGTATCTAGCTATTAGTAACTGGAAGATAAAACAATGCAGGTTAAAATTGATTAGTCAAATAACTGTTGACATAGTAACTGCAATAATGACCAATGCAACTTTAATGATGCACCTTCAACACTGACAGAGATGTCCTATTTCTGCGGATGATGACATCACAGTTTTATTTTTGAAAATATACGAAATATAAATTATAATCTGCTAGTAACAAATAATCTTGACAAGGTGATTGACTCTTTAGAAGTAAATTCACATACTTCCTTAGATTCAAATGACTCTGTTGTACATTATATGAAGATGTTTTACTTTGATTCTAATTCTGCATTTATCTTTGTATTAGAAATTCTTTAGTATATTCGTGCATAATACTGATTCCTCCGCCCTCCCCACCATTAAACCAGTATGTATTTATCCACAAAAAAATAGAAATTACACCCTAATAATCAATAACGACAATAACAAAATTTACATTTACAAAGCCAGGATCCTAGCTTAGAATTACCCAAAGCTTAAACTATCAAGCCCTAGCCCAATGATGTCCTCACAACTATAACATCAATGTCTCCTAAAATGCTTGAACTATTCACTTTTTCAAATTTATCTTTATGATAAGTAATATATCATCAATCCCTAGTGATTTTCAACGAGCATGTAAATAATTTTAAGCAATGCTAAGTTATAAGCCCATTCACGGAACAAACAAGTCCAAATATGTTACCAAGACAATTTTACCTTTTCGAATATCACTGCTTGATTTATTGATATATGACAAACTGGATGTCAAACAAAAGACCATCCTTTATCTGACCAAATAGAGTTGACATTGGTATAACAAAAAATGGGCTTTATTTATAACTTCATTTAAATGATTAGGGATCTTGCTTGCATTTTTGAAATTCCAATGACATCAAACACATATATGTAGGATTTAATCCCCACCCCCACCCTATTTACCACATTACACAAAGTCATCACTTAACGATTTCTTATCAAACTTCTTAGAATAGGCACGTATTTCCAAATTCTAGTTCTGGAAGCAGATTATTTATTGCAAAGAAAAGAAAGATCTCAAGAATCCAATAATAAGGAGTCTATTATCAATGCTTATGCTAAAGGATTCAAATATATGAAGCTTTTCCCAACTTTAAAATCATCACATTCACTACCTACATAAAGACCCTAGAAGAACATTAAAATTAAAGAAATTAAAAAACAAACAAACTATAAATCTAAAGAAATTTTATTTAAAAAACTAAGTTACCTCACGTGTTTTAATAATAAATTGGCAAAATGTTTTTAACGCCTGCAATCGAAAATATTTTTTTACTATTTTGTTTGTATTAATTAGTCTCTTTTTCTTAGACAGAGCTGAGAGCGCTTTTGATGTGGTATACCAGAATCATAACTCTCATTGATTGGCTAAAAGGAAAATGTAATATATGTTTTTTATTTATGAAATTAAGGTTTATTTTTTCTGCATAAAATAAGTTTGTATTAACTATTTCATAAAATACGATGTTTTTCTTTAATATATATTTAATTGTGCCAAAGCAAATTTATTGTTAAGTAAATAATTATTAATACTTTTTCAGAAATAGTATTTTTTTTACTACAGATATTCTGTTTCTGCTGAGATTTTTAATCAATAGTTTATATATATAAGGGTGACCTCTTTAATGACGTTAACAATTTACATCTATGACTTTTAGCGCACTGTCGTTAGGTTCTATTTCTGTTTCATTCATCATTATTTATATATGTTTGTAATAATTAAATTTTAGCATTAATGTTTATGCCTCTTGCAGAGTAAATAAGTTTTTAATCTTCAACAACTAGCCAATGGGGTTGTCAATGCTGAGATCCATAATCACAGTAAAGATAATTTATTAAGCATTCCTTGGAAACTTATGTTGTGTATACAGATGGCGTATTAATCTGAACACCACTAATTCGCAAACTTCCATTATCCAAACAAAACTTCAAAGTACTATCTTTACTTTATCATTTTAATTACAGTTACATAAAAGATTTCTGCTAATATTAAACACATTCTGCAATTCAAAGTTATTATATTGCTATTAAATATCAGCCTTTTACATGGCAGTGAAAGTATTCATTTATTATTTAACACTCGTAAAAGGGCATGTACAATAGCTGTAAAAGGCTGATATTTAATGTATTACAATTATAAACATCGCGCTATATAAATAAATGCTTATTAACATATGTTTAAGTTTCATTTGAAAGTGACGTTTAGTAAATTCTAAGTAATTTTGTCAACGTCATTCAGTCAGACAACACGAACTGTAATTTAAAATGAATGATCTATCCTCACACTTTCTTTGCCAGTACTTAAGATTTGCCCATATATACACATTTGGGTTCGGAAAGAATAAGTGGATTCATTTTATTCTTTCTTAAATGCTATATCTTGTATTGGCAGTGAAAGTATTCATTTATTATTTAACACTCGTAAAAACACATGTACAATAGCTGTAAAAGGCTGATATTTAATGTATTACAATTATAAACATCGCGATATATAAATAAATGCTTATTTATATTGTTATTAACAAAATAAATTTATACACTTTACCAAAAGGATTTTCATATATATACAAACCATGCGCTATATAGAAAAAATTAATGTTTATTTAAATTTTCATCACAATTTACATTTATCATTTGTATGAAAAAGGTTTATAGTGAAATCCAAAAAATTCATAAATCCAAAGAAGCCAAGGAATGAGGCATTTTGGAAGAATGGTAGCCTATTTATAAAAATGTATTTCCTTATCTTTTCTGATGCTTGCTATGCTATTTGCTTATCTATTCATAGTCTATCCATTATGATAGTAAGATATACCTCCGGTTTTTCCCTTTTTGCCATTATACTCAATGCAAACAATTTAATTTTTTAAGAGTCAAACTAATGGCAACTGTCCCCCTTCCATATTCCAAAAAACAATAAAAAAAGATGTCAGCCACTCCAACAAAAGTTAACTATTAAATAAATCAAGGATCAGATGATATAAGCCAATGCTCTAGCAGACATTAAGTTATAAGTGACCAGACTGTGAGAGAAAGTGGTATTATGAAATGGAAAGATCAACAACAATTTGTAATGTGTAGATGACTTTACATTAGAGGACCAAAATGAAAAGGATTTAATCTCATAATGAAAAAAAAATGGGAGGGAGGAGGACAAAATAATTGGAGTCATTTCTAAATATGAAATATGAAAGAAATATCAATGAAACTGTAATGGGTAAAACTGTTATTCATGGTTTAAAGGTTTTGCATGGTTTAGTGCGAGTGGAAGTCTTTGAGCTTCAAGATCCATGGAATGTTTTCATTTCATTCACATACGGCACTTATAGCGCTTGAACGTTGTATGACCATCAAATTAACAAATCATTCAGATTCTACTTATAATTATTAGGCTGTGAAGTTTTGTACAGTGGTAACGTAATGGCCTTTTGAAGCTCAAAATTCATGAACTATGGCGCAGTCAGTTACTTCTAACGCTTTAATTTCTTCCGAACTCACAAGCAATAAATCATTAGACTATTATTATTATTTTAATATTTATATTTAAATCAATCATTATTTTTTCATTCATCCTCTTTCCATTTACTTTTACTCTTCTTTTTATTTTTGGCTTTGTATTTTTTTTTTTTTTTTTGGAACTGGAATGACTATATTCATGATTAATTGGTAAGGATGATAATGAAGTTTATGATTGTAATATACTCATCAGAATGGTTGGCAATAATTTCTCCTCTTTATTTAAACTGACTTTATAAAAGGAATAAAAGTTTACAGGAAAAAAAAACAAAAATGGGAGGGAAGGCATTTGATTTTCTATTCGGTTATGTACATATACACGGGATGTCCCAATAGTTCCCATATGTAGGGAAAATAAAAAATTGTGCTTAAATATAGCTTTACTGACAAAATATTCCTTACAAAAACATTTACAGGATATTCTCTATGTGATGGCCACCTCTTTTTACACACACACCAAATGTTTTCTTTCATTCATGGGGAACACATTCCCATATATTTGTTGCAAGGCAAGTAATTGCATTTTGAACGCGTTCCTTTAACTGATCCTTGTTTCTAATCTTTTCCAATGGTTCCCCAGGTAAAAATTGAGAGGGAAAACACCAAGAAATCTTACAAACCATTGCCAGTGACCTGTATGGAGTTTGTTAATTTTTCCTAAGCAGACATTTCCCCACATATGAATCATGTACGAGGCTTACTATGTATGTATATATATAAATCACATATAACATATAATGTGAGATTAAAAATTCTCTCTTTCTACTTTTGAATTCCAGGTATATAAAAAATTTTTTTTGCTTGTGTGCTAAGTGAAGAAACTTGATCAGTTACATAACTTATTATGTCATCACTTAATCTATTTATAGACATCCATGTTTTCTCTTCAGTTTTTCGACATATTGACATTTTAAAAAAAATCAGACCATGACCTTATTATAAGCAGTAAACATGGATTATTCAATTTTTTTTAGTAAATGACATATTCTCCAGATTTTTTTTGATACTGACCATAAAATTCTACACAGGCTTTTCTTGTACTATAATTCAAAATCATCTGGCTTTGTTTCATTAAACGTTAAATTCAACTTCTACAACCATACATTGACAGTAAGAAAGTTTAATGTATAAACAGTTATTCTGGTATCTACAGTCAATTTTGTCTATGATTTCTCCAATAGAAGTTAAGAATCACATGATCACCATTTCTTATGCTTGCTCATGCTGTTTAATGGTTTAATACCAAGAACCAAAGACACCAAAATGTATGGGTATTGAACTGAGTTCAGACCGACATAAAACTATATAAGCTAATGAGCTTGGATTGAAAATATTGTTTTTAATTTTAGACTCATAGTTTTGTAGTTAACTAAAGAGGTAAAAGATGGCTGCTGGAGGGTTGCATTAGATCCTAAGATCTAGGTGCAGTGCTCTCAGATCCAATGCTCCTTACTGATGAATGCCAAAAGCTAGAAACTAGTCTGGGGATATTGGATGAGTAGGCACTAAATGGGGATTTTATGCACAAACATTCTTGCATCCATTGATTACTATGGGTTACACTGGATGGCACTACTGTATGGAGAGTTTTGCCTCTGTTTTAGAAGTTAAGGATAATTGTATACAAAAAAATATAAGTAAATGGGATATAAAATTATGATTTATTTAAGAAAAAAGCATATGGCTTTATTGCTTGGAAATTTATAAGAAGTTCAAGCACCAGAATTGTTCCTGGGGACTCCTAACCCCCAAATCAGAAGCTATACCACTACGTCAAACTGTGCACGGCAAAAATAAATATAACTTTACTGCTCAGAAGCTAATAAGTTTGAGCAACAGACCTGTGATTGCCAGAATCAATCCTGGGACCTCCCGAACCTAAATCGGATTCTATCTACTGTGCTAAATATGGAAAAACATTTTCAAATTCTAGAGACATACAGTAAAGCCATAATATATGCTATATCAATATATACTATTTCAATTGTGTTATCCAAAAATAAATAAATAAAAACTAAAACAAACTTTGTAATTTAATAAATTTTATGATACGGCAGTGGGCATTTTTCCATCAGGGCACAATACGCGCCTAAGAAAATGTTTTCTAAGCATAAAGCTAAAAGTTTTACGAAAGTATTCTTCTTCAAGCATTGGTGGCCGAGCAATTAGCATAGCTGCCTTCCAAGAAGCTGGCCCGGGTTCGCTTCCCGGTCAATGCATTTGACATATGAGAATCAAAAGTTATTGATTTAGTAACAGCATAAAATAAGGATTGTAAAACATTTTTATTATAGCGTTAGAAAGTTTAAAGCTTGTAACATTTAACCCAGAATCTGAAATGGATAGCGGTAAGTAGGGCAGATTGTATAAATTCCTAAGCTGATACTAACTTAAAAACAATAAAATAACTAGAACGACTATTGTTAGTTGACAGTGTTACTACTATTAATATTTCCTTAGGGCAAAAAATTATTGAAGAAAAAGAAATCATTCAGAACACGTTTAATTATGATGAAAGTCTGAAATTTTGCTATTCGTTTTTTTATTTAAAAAAAAAAAAAGATTAGATACGTGAGTTTTTTTCTTATTTTTATATTTCCGGGGAATGTAAATGAGTAAACACACAGAAAAAATACGCTCCCTTGATTTGTTTTTAATAACTGCATTAGTAATTTTCTTAAATTTTATTTATAGTATAATCTTAATTTATATATGCAATTGTATAGACATAATCTCCCATCAATAAATATTTTAAAAGCCTAGGTGATCCATCTATGCTTGGAGCTTATTCTTTAAATAAACCAACATTTATTGACTATGCTTGAATTGAGAGCTTGGCCTTATTGCTAGACTGATTTTTAAATCGGCATATTACTTGTGCATGTTCAAATTATATATCAAAGGAAGAAACAGTGCATTTTAAATTACTTGTGACACTGAACCTTAATCAATTGGTTTATATGTAATAACTGATAATATAATGGTTTATAACACATATGAAATATTGTGGTAATAAACTACTCATCCTGTATTATCAATTATTATATATATATATATGCAGTTCAATAAACAATACATATTATATTGTAATCAAGGCTTATCAACAAAATGTAAGCAATAATATTCAATGTATGATATATGAGGACTTGGAACAATATATAGCGAATATTATAATTTAATTGTATTTAAAATACAACGAAGCTGCTACATCAACAATACAATCGACTATCCACTACCGAAAAAATAAAAACATAAAAATTTGTAAATAAAACAAAATTTTATGGTGTATGTACCATGAACATGAAATTATAGTAGTTGATTTAATATCATTTCGATATTGTATGTTTTACATTTTACCACCATCAATTGTCACAAACCTAAAATGTACCTATATTTCATTGTAATCTATATACAATTAAAGTATTTAACTATAATAGTGTTTTTTTTCTCCAACAATAATAAGCCAATTCTCCCTGACATTACTTTCATTTAAACTTTCTTTTCTATAATCTTTTTATAGATATTTTGCTAATTTGACAATAAAAAAAAACAACTGCTTTTGACAAATCTTCCGCACTTGTTTCCATTGTGCAAAATACTACAGAATATACAGTGAAATCGCAATATCCATTATATTTCATTCCAGGAACCTCTCGTGTACATCATACATAGTCTATAATAATTCACACTTTGTTGATAAGTTTTGATTACAATAGGATACATATTGTTTTTGTTTTTTTTTCATATGTCAAATGTGTTGACCGGGAAGCGAACCCACGCCAGCTGCTTGGAAGGCAGCTATGCTAACCGTTAGGCCACCAAACTGCAAATGTATATAACTTTCAAAATGCATTAAATGTGCATCTTGGGATTATACATTTTTTTGTCTTTGGTTATAAATTATGATTACACCCTTCCACAAAGTGTTATAAGCAGATAGAAAACAGTCCCTACCTTGCGTGAGTGATGTAGTGAAAATTACACTGTAAATATTATTCATTAAGTGGATAATCTCTAGTCTAATGAATGATTAATTAAAATTATGCGTATACATATATTTGTATATATAACAGACATTTTTTTTTTATATGTATAGTATGTATATATAAATTAAGATTATAGTATAATTAAAAAATATATAGTAAAGTCATGAACAGCTCTATATCAAACTACATGACTTTAATGATATGCTATCCAAAGAAAAATACAAAGAAACAAACGGAACTGCAAGTAGATAAACAAAAAAACTAGTAAAATTCACAAATTCAAGCAGCCATTTTCCTTTATTTGAGCATTGTAAGTGATGATGTTTAAATAAATTTTAAATGCTAAGCAAATAATGAGAAAAGAAAATTAACAATTAATTACCAGAGACGTAAATGACAATATAACTGTAGGAATAAGCACCTTAGGGAAATACTAATTACAGATAAGGTAATAACAACAAAAAGCTTACAGTTTTATGTAAATAACATTGACAAAATTAATGACTGATAGTGTTGTCACATAAGCATAATTGATAGCAAAATAAAATTTATGTGCTTCAAATTTACTTCTGGTTGATTTTTACTGGTAATACCTGCTTTATTTTTTTAATGCTTATAATTTGAACTTTTTCTTGTTTCTCTCTCCACTTTGTTATTGCAAGTCTTTGTTCTAAAACAAATAGCAGTAATATTCAAAACATCTTTAACCACTCAGTACAATGAAATATCAGTACTGATTACATGCATGCTCTATCCAATGGAGGAGCCACAATACAATACCCCCATCAGAATAAGTTAAAGCCATAAAGTGCATTTCCCCATAGTAAATCATGAAATTAAAATTTAAAAACATAAAAATATGTATTTAAAATTTAAAAAACATAAAAATATTTATTTAGAAAACAAATATGATTTGTATGACAATCTATCACGCCTGATGGTGCTGATGTTAACCAAAAGTAGTTTAAAATGCCATTTTTCAGGCACAACTTCTCAATTGCTAGCAGCAATTGAGTCTTTTGGCTAATGTTAACCTGCTAGCGTGTTTTGCGATCATTTACTCTCGCAATTCACACTTAGACAGACCTATCATTTGATAGTTGTTGTTGTTTACCATCTATACAAATTCTGACTCTTAACATGTCATTACTTTTTCATGATAGGGTTTGAATTTTTCGAATGAATAAGATGTGTTAATGTTTTTATTTTTGAACAGTAAAGGAAGTAGTGTAACGTCCTAAAAATTTTCCCACTGTAACAAAGCTGTCTACTAACCTGTTTACATGAGACATGAAATTTGGGTTTTTTTCAGAGGTACAGCTGAAATCTCGTAGATCGCGAGATTTTCCGTTACTGTAAAAAAAATGGCTTCTGCCGCTGTGGCAAGAATTGAATTTGTCTAGACCTAACTCTAACCCTATCATCGTAGAAGAGATGAGGCTACAGCTTTCACAAAATTAGAAATTGTTCGATGTTATTTCTTTGTTTTATGTTTTAATTTTTATGTAGTAAAAGTAATGTTAGTTGAGAATTGCAGTCAATATATATATTTTTTTTGGTTTTAAAATTGCGTTTTTTCATCGGAACGTAAAAAGTGAACGAATATTTATTTATTATTGTTCTTGAAATACCTTTAATTATTTTTAAAAATAACAAAAAGGAATTTTTATTACTAGAAGAGATAAGGCTACAGCATTCACAAAATTAGGAATCATTCGATTACATTTATTTGTTATGTTTTAATGTTTACATAGTAAAAAGTAACGTTACTTGAGAATTGCAGTCAAATATTTTTTTTGTTGTGAAATTGCGTTTTTTGATCAGAACCTAAAGTGAACGAATATTTATTTCTTATTTTGAAAAACGTTAATTATTTTTAAAAAAATATTAATAAAAGGAATTTTTATTTGTGATATTAATAAAAAAATGTTTTAAAAAAAAGTTTTCTGTGTGTTGGTTTCTTTGCTATATGTAAACAAAATGTAGTGGCCTGGTAACGGTATATGAAGACATTTTGTTGGAAGAACAACGCCACTAAGCGGGATGGATTGTCATTCAAATGATTACCCAAACATGTAATTAATACAATTTCATAATAAATAATGAATTAAAAAACAAATGTTAAAAAGCATGATTTATTTTGAATACCAACTTAAAGTCTCCGTAAAAAACATTATGTGGAGAAGAGAAATATGTTTGAAAATGTAATATTTATTTACAAGACCAATATTAAATTAGTACATTTTATAACAAACAATAACTGAAAAACAATTAATATTTAAAAAAGCATGAATATAAAATAATTTATTTGAAACACAAACCTTAAATGTCCTTAGAAAATTGGCTCATATTAAACCAATAAAACTTTTCTGGAAGTTTTATGGCCTTAGCAGTACCTATACCCACTATGAAAGAGTAATACAATCTGTAAAATCTCGGACATTAGATTTCAATATATTCTTGATATTTAAATCACAGTAATGAAAAATCATTACCGATTCTGGCAGAACAACCTGCTCAATAACCTTTCTATGGACATTGTAAATTAGATGTAAATTCTATCCTCGAAATTTCTCCTCTTTTATAGTATGGTAGAACCCCATCAACCACAAGGCTCTGCAGTGGTATACGAATCCAAACAATTGCTTTGGCCCAAAGATACCGACATTTATTCTTTGCTATTTATCACTTACCAATAAAATGTGTTCAACAATATTTTTTCATGAATTTTACGAGTGGTGAAAACTTTACCCCTAGATTTAAAATTAATAAAGCATAAACCAAATTCTGCATTGGACAAGCAGTACCAGATTTCTAATGTTATAGCATCATCTAGTGGTGCAAAGTGGAAACAGTGATTGTGGATTTAATATGCTTTAAGCGCCTTTTAATTTTCTAATTCAATGTGCTCTTGCTGAAAATGTAACTGAGACCAACCTACAATTTCTTTAACTAATGATGTTTGACAACTGTAAATAATTCCCCCTGCTTTGTGGATATATAATTTTTTATGCAGTAGCATATATTACTGCCAACTATTATGTGGAAGTAGATATTTATTGGATTTAAATTTCATATGAATTTACAACCAATAATTATTATGATTGTGTTTACTGTCATCACTAATTTAATTTCTTCCCAAAGCTTCGTTTTCAAAATAACTTGTTTTATTTTTGAATATATTTATTTTCCAATCACTATCTTTTATAAAAATATATTAATTGTATTTCCAAATTTTCAAACATATTACACTTTTTTTGTTTTCTTCTTTATTTTTTATGAAAATGGAAGTTATCAATTAGTTTATTTTTGTATACGATGTGATGCGCTATGGCTTCTCCTTTATCGAAGTCAGGAATTTCTCAACCACTATGCCCAGAGAATCATTAGCCATCTTCCCTTCCCTTCTCGTTCCCCACTGTTTTCCCCATATTCTTCTTTATCCTGCTCCATCCCATTTCCACATCATCTTTGTCCACTCTATGGCCTTTATATCTAGATCCCCCATATCTTTTTCCAAACTTGGCATAAAACCAAGAACCCACTTTCTGTATATTCACTTTGTTTATATTTATTCTTTCACAACTTCATTATTTGCATCCTTTCTGCTTGTAAACATTTACATTCAATTAGCAGATGCCTAATATTTTCCATGTATATGTGATGTACTGTAGCTTCTTCTTAAATGAAGTCAAGAATCTCTCAACAATTATACCAAAAAAAAATTGTTAGCTACTCAATTTTAATTTGGTGTATATATAATGGCTCCACCTATACAATGAGCACATTATCTTTATTAAATTATGCAAATCCAATTGATACTTTTGACTATGTAGCATTCTTCCTCAGAGCTATAAATACGCAATATACGTAGATACCAATGCACTTTATATTACTGTCAAAGTAGGAGTTCATATAAAAATTGTTGGGGATTGCAAAATTTTTAAAAAATTCTCAGAAGTTTTGAATAATAAGTTGTTGTTTTTTTGAAAGAATTTAATTTTTAAAAATAAAAATCACATGAAAATAAATTATTTTTGTATGTATTTTTTTTTGTAAGTATATTATTTGTTTCAAAAATTTCATTTCAAATTATATGTACTTAATACTAAAATATTAGGAAATATAAATTTATATATTAATTAAAACTGTTATCATTTTATTATGAATATATTTATACTCATGGGTCATGTCAAATTTTCGTCTGAGAAAGATCGCAGTTCACAAGTCTCAAACTGTGCAAGGTCGTTGCCTTGGAAACCAAATTTTAAAACAAATTATTTTTTTTTTTGTAAAATATTTTACCATACAATATAAATTGTCTAAATTTTCATATACAGCACATTTGTGTAAATTATTTATAAAAAATGAATACATTTGTTTACTGTAATTAGAATCTGATTTCTGTATTAATTTTATTATTTTAATTGTGCCTTAATACTTAACTTTACATTTAATTCCAATTTGTTTACGGTTTTAAATTTAATAAAATATTGATTCACCCTAATATCTGTACGCACACACCATTTACCTATACACATATGCGCATGTACGTAAACTTTGGTTTGAAAATTGTCTTGCAGACTCGACGAATTTCTCGGCATTTGATACTTTGATTAATACATATATCACCAATGTTATTATATAACAAAAATCGTAAAAATTTTTGATTTTTTTTTTTTAATTATCCAAATCATTGGAGTTTTTTTATATAATTTGCATTTAGTCACTTTATTCATAAAGAAATATCAATTTAATGAAAATAACTTTCTAATTCCTTCCCCTTCTTTAATATTTTGCACAGTCACTCTTTTTATGTTAAAAATATATATATAAGCACTTTATTTTACACGAAATGTCATTTACGGAAATAGTATTAATTTTTATTTTTTGAGATATCCTTCTTAAAACATATACCGTACTTTGAAGCGTCAAAGAAAGTAGTTTATCACTAGCCTTCTTTGAAATGCCCCATTTCCGATTAAAAACTTTAAGGATAAGTATCCTGAAACTATATATCTCCTCAATATCCATATATGGTATTAAGGCGAAACAATTCATCCATCCAGATAATTAATATATTTACTTACCGGCCGGATACTTTCTATGCCTCCGGATCCATAAAAATATTCGCGACCAAACACGACGATAGAAGTGTGCCATATTCCGTCGATTTGTTTGCCTAAAGTAATAATAAAAATATATATTTGAATTATTTAATTTTACAATATGTTCAACGGACACAGACATATATAATGAGCGCAAGAATCAAAACTGCGACGCAAAAATGCTAAAAACATACTTTTAAAGTTTTATATATATCAAGGGGATAAAAAATCTACTTCATCAAAATATATAGTACATATAATAAGCAGCAGAAGAAACCTAAAATATCTTGACCTAAAAAGAATGTTTTTTTAAAAGGAATTTTTCTGAAAAAAAAAAAAAATCGCAATATATTTCAATTTATTTAATTGAAATATTTAAAGATACGAAGCGGAAAAGATACTTAAACTATTAAAGTAATTTTTGTTTTATTTAGTTTTAATAAGGGAAATAAATTATTTGAAAAAAAAAAAGTAAATTGTATTTATCAGAATATTTAGCATAAATTAACAAAAGAAAACAAAGAAGCTCCTTAAAACAATATTAAATAACTCTACAGTTTGAAGTTGGAATTTAACTTTTATGCGAATGCATTCCTTCACCTATTAGATTGTAAACAGCATTAAATTAAGCTTACCTAAAATCATTCTTGACATAGCTTTAGCAAGGCCTTTAGTAAGGTCATAAATATATAACTTTACAGGATGTGCCATGACTGGAAATTAGAGAATCTAATGATTTTAAATCCAAGTTAAGTTTTCCGATATATATTAAAGTGACTCAGCGTCCACCATGTTGAAGCTGCCAAAAATGGTATCGAAGCAAACTGTAAAAAGGAACGAGTAGAAAAAAGATAGCAAATAACATAAATTTATTAAATATAATGTAGGGTCATTTTTTTTCCAGATCGTCTATGTTTTAAAAATGATATTATTAATTTTTTTTTAATAAAATAAACAACAATATATATTAAAAAAATAAAGAACACGACTTAGAGGATATTTTACGTCATATAAGTCTATGCAGCCGTTTCTTGACAATGCACCGTCTTCCGATAAACGCCCGCACAAATATGCGGATAATGATGACAATGAATTTTTTTTTTTTTGCCAATGGACAAGAGCAATTATATATACACGTGTGTGTATGACTGTAATTGAACTTCTAGTTATAATATCATCCACCATTCTATAATTTATATTTTATTTACGTACACAGTTTAAAGAAATAAATGAGTTAAGAGATTTATTAAGTATATACTGTATATATAGTCTATAATTTATACTTTTTTTTTTCCGAGTGACTTCTTATCAAAAAAAAGCCATATTGTGCACATAGAAAAGTTTTAATGATGGCCAATGAGAGATTACAGGATATATCATCATCAAATATCATGATCACCATTCTTTATGCTTCCATAAGCTGTTTACACGCAGTCAAAACTCCATATAGTAGCACTACTCAGTGCAAGCCAGAGTAATTAATGAATGCAGGAAGGTTTGTGCATAAAATCGCTATCTAATGTCTACTCATCCAATATCACCAGACTAGTTTGTGGTTTTCATCAGTGAGGAACTTTGGACCTGAGAGCACTGCATCTAGATCTTAAGATCTAATGCAACCATCCAGCAGCCACCTTTTACTTTTTTAGCTAAATGTAAAGCTTTGAGTCCAAAATGAAAACATTATTGAAAACACAATAGTGGTTTCAAGCTAAGCTTGTGCAAGTATAAAGAATGGTGATCATGTGATGTTTGATAGTTTAATACCAATCCTGCCCAATAGGATTATTGTGACTGTGGTTATTAAAAAACCAAAGACCATAAAAAACATAAATGCTGAACTGAGTTCATATCTATATGACTACACAAGCTAATGGGCTTAGCTTGAAAACATTATTGTGTTTTCATTTTGGACTCGAAGCTTTACATTTAGCTAAAAAGTTAAAAAGTGTGTGTTGGAGGGTTGCATTAAATCCTTAAGTTCTAGGTGCAGTGCTCTCAGATCCAAGGCTCTCCCTGATGAAAGCCACAACCTAGAAACTTGTCTGGAGATATGGATGAGTAGATACTAGATAGGAATTTTATGTACAAACCTTTCTGCGTCCATTGATTACTCTGGCTTGCACTTAGTGGCACTATTATATGGAGAGTTTTGTCTGTGTGTATATAGATCATCATCATAGGTTGTCTACCAAAATGCAGGTCCGTTCACAAACCAGACTATTTTCACTAACTGTTTCAGTTTATTATTATTACATTAATATTTTTTCTTTATTAATGACAGCAATAAACTCTCCCCCTCTGCCCCCCCCCCCCGAACCATTTTTTTATTCACAACCTTGTTTAGACAATATAAAAATGGCAGATTCGAGAAAAGTTTGGGGATTGCACCTTGGGTGTGTCACTTGTGGTGTTCAACTGTCATTGATTTACTTAATTACTTTTGCAAGAAAATAATTGCTGGTGATAATATAGACACAAACAGTTGCCATATTGCATTTGTGAAAATGTTGATTAGAGTACTGGAAAAACAAAATCTGCCCTGGAAGCAATATAATTGATTATTAAAAGATAACAAATGGCAAATGTAGTAGAAAAGAATTCAATCAGGCTTGATATATGGAGCAAAAGATTGAGTCCTGAGTAATATATAAAATAAAATAATTTAATATTTATAAAAATATAACTTTATAAAACTATTTGATCAACAAAAAACAACAACTTAAATTCAACCTGGAAAATAAAACAAAGATAGAAAAATGTAAAATGTAATGGCTTGAACGTTATTATTATAATATTGTTGCAACGAGAGAATTGATGCAAAAACTGTTAAGTAATTTTAACTACTAAACATCACATGATCACCATTTCTTATGTTAGCACATAACTGTTATTAACACAGGCAAAACTCTTCATACAGTAGTGCCACTCAGTGCCAACCAAAGTAATCAATGGATGCCAGAAGGCTTGTGCATAAAATCCCCATCCAGTGTCTACTCATCCAATATTGCCAGACTAGTTTCTGACTTGTGGCCTTGATCAGTGAGGAGCTTTGGATCTGAGAGCACTGCCCCTATATCTTAGGGTCTAATGTGTTCAGACCCATATGACTATATAAGCTATTGAGCCTAGATTGAAAATATTATTGTGTTTTCAATTTTATTCTCATAGTTTTGTACTTAAGTAGAGATAAAAAGTGGCTGCTGGAGGGTTGCATTAGATCCTAAGATCTAGGTGTAGTGTCCTCAAATCCAAAGCTCCTCACTGATGAAGGCCAGAAGCCAGAAAGTAGTCTGGGGATATTGAATGAGTAGGCACTGGATGGGGATTTTATGTACAAGCCTTCTGGCATCCATTGATTACTCTGGTTAGCACTGAGTGGCACTACTGTATGGAGATTTTTGCCTGTGTTAATCTTAACTATTCAATATTAGTTACTGATAATAAATGTTTTACATAAACAATCTGGGATTATTAGAATATTTGACCAAAAAAGTCAATTTTTAATCCACTAAACATCACATGATGTATGAAGAGTTTTGCCTGTTTTAAGTCAAATTTTATAAGAAATATTTGCCTTTTCTGGATTTATCTAAGTGTGGAAGTCCAAAGTAGAAGAACCAATTCAGTGATTTCCCTGATATTTTACCAGGATGCTATTATATCCAGGAGTGATCCTTTACTATCAGCAGTATATCCATTTGTATTGTATTTAAATAAACACTTGATTCAGAGACTAAGCTTAACAACTAGAGTTTATTAACTTTAAATATATATAATAATCTTCTTCTAACAATTAACTTTTAAATAAATGCTTTGCTTGAGTTGGTTTTTTAAATCTAATGTCCCAACTCCTCACTGAAGAGACCCATAGATCAATACCGGTCTGGGGATGGGGACAATCCAAAATAAAAATGATTTGAATTCCTTCTCTTGTAGTAGCATTTATTATAAATATATAAAAAAAGCTTGTTTTGAGCTAATTGGCATGCTCTTAAGTTTACATATTTGTAAGTGCAAGCTATATATAAGTCATGTGACATCCGACTTTTTATTATTAATATATTATAATGATAAGTGTACAACTTAAACCATATAACTAGTTGCTTTCTGGTTGTTCTAATATTAAAACTTCTTTGCCTATAAAGTATGCAAATTTTTCTACAATCTTGTTTTTTATCTAAGTTCATTACATTTTACTTTACATGATACAGAGTATAAGGAATTATAATACTAATATCATCTATGTTCTTTATTACTTTTTACAATGCTTTTTTACATGAACTTTCATGTATCTTTGTATTCATGTATTTATATTGTGTTTGTTATAGTTCTGAAGAAGGTTTCTAGAATAATCAAAACTGTCAATAGTGGGTTGTAAAAAAGTATTGTAAAAAGTAATAACGAACATAGATGATACTAATATTATATGAATTTGGCATTGCAATAAGAAAGATAAAATTATAATATGCGCAATTATAAGAAAATTATATTTTAAATAGCTGACCAGAGATTAGTATTACTATTCAATGGTTATTTATGAAAGCTTTAATAGATACAAGAAGTCAGATTTCAATAATCTTGGAAAGTTTATTTATTAGAATAACGTAAATAAATTTGCAAATCCCTGCATTACCATTAAAAACGGAAACATTTTATTTTAGCCAATGGATGTAAAGCTAAACTGTTTACACAGCAAATATGGCTAACTATTTAGGTTAACTCCATTACTGTTGAACATATATTTTTAGTTATAACAGGCCTTATTCATGAAACTATTATAGGACCAGACTTTATGAATAAATATGAAACTGTTGTTGATGCTGATCAACATTTAAATTGTCATGGAAAAAAAATGATTTTAATAGTGTGGTACCTTTTCAGCATTTTAATAGATATCCACAGATATCTTAAATCAAAATTGCAGGAATCCCATGATTTAGTAATTTAAGAGAGAAATTGTTCCAATTGCTATGTCTATATAAAAATGTTCTCCCCAAGAAACCTGGCATAATTAAGTGATATGTACATCAAATTCACTTAAAAGATTGCAAACCATTTCAATGTGAAAGCTATCCATCCTGTGAAAGCTGTCCAGTCCTTAACAATATAAATCCAATGTGCAATAGCAGATTAACCAAATGGTCAAGTTAAAAATTTATCAGGAAATGTCCCCCAACTTATAACATTCCATAAGTGGTTATCCATATAAAGAATGGATTTGTACGCATATGCTTATATGCGATGTTCCTGAATTAATTAACAATTCCAAAATAGAAAGTTTCTCCTCTTACTGAACAAGAATTGTCAATTAGGTTTAAAGATAAAAAAATATTTACAACTATGGATTTAACACCTGGATATTGTCAGATATTTCTGCATATCGATGATGTAAAATATACAGCTTTTAAATATGAAGGTCATTCAAATGCATTTAAAAGAATGCCATTTAGATTAGTCAATATTGGAGCTGGTATGATCAGGTGTTTAGATAGAGTTCTGTCAAGTATGGTTAAAGAAATTATAACAATATATGTAGATAATGTGGTAATTGCTTCTAAAGATTTCTCAGAGCATCGTCACCATTTAGGTATGTTTCTAAAAGAATGTGAAGAGAAAAATATAAAAATCATTATATAAAAAGGAGTATAATAGCTGTTAGAGAGATAGATTTTCTAGAGCATGTAGCCAGAGTAGATGGAGTAAAACTGAATCCTAATAAGATTAACACCACTCAAAATTTTACAGTACCTGAAAATAAAAAGCAATTGCACCCTTTTTTGGTGTCTGTAATTTTTATCATATATTTCACCAAAATTTTGCTTGTGACACTATTTATTTGTCTAAGTTATTGAGAAAGGATGAAAAGTGGAAATGGATGGAAAATCATGCTGTAGAATTTAGTAAAATAAAATTAAGGTTTTTAAATCTGTACTATCCTAATTTCAAGGAAATATTCTATGTTCAAACACAGTAGTGGTTATGGAATAAGAGTAATTTTATTCCAATTAGATAAAGAGCAGAAACCACGTATTTTGTGTTTCCTTAGTCGATTATTAAAGAGTACAGAATTACATTATATCACAACTGAGAAAAAATCCATCAGTTGTGGTATAGGTCTTTCAGAAATTCTGATACTATTTAATAAGGTATAAAATTGTAGTTATTACAGACCACAAAATATACAATTTCTTAATCAGTTATCTAAGTAATGAAAGATTAGTTAACTGGATATATTTAGATATTGGACTATTTCCATCATCTAATATAAGTATTGACTGTCTTGAAAAAAATTTATCTTTATTTAAATATTCCAAATACATTCAACTGTTACTAATAGGACATTGGTTAGTTATGCACAATGTTTTCAGAGGTATTATTCTCTCCACTACTTTGTGTGTTTCTGGCCTGATCAGTAACAGAAATAGCATGGGAATCGAACCTGGATCCTTAGATTTTTTGAGTACTAAATTTTTTAAGATAATGCTCTAACCAACTGAGCATCATTATTTTAAAAATTCAATACTCAAGAATCTAAGGCTTTAGGTTTGATTACCATGCTAGTGCTGTCACTGGTCAGGCCAGCAACACCTGAAGAAGATGGGAGAATAATATCTCTTGAAATGTTGGGTATATATTAACAGTTGAATGTATTTGGAATATTTAAATAAAATTATTTTTTTCTAAAGACATTCAATACTCATATAAGATGATGGAAATAGTCCAATATATAATACAACACAAACACCATCATTACACATCTTCAGGAAAACATTGGTTAGGTGGAGTTTGTTTCTACAGCAATTTGATTATCAGATTCAGTATTATAAAGGGAAAGATAATATTGTAGCAGATATTTTGAGTAGGTATCCAGTAAAAATTCAAGCATGCCATTTAAATGTTGACAAGATAGTAATTATAGAAATTTCTTTAATAGTGGAAGATCTCATAAAAAATGATCTTGAAGAATTTGGTCGAGTTGCAGGATTTTAAGTTATATTCTATCAATATGTGTTTATCCACAGGAACAAAATCTGAGAAAATATGAAGGATGATTAACAAAATTATATTAAGGTATGGAATATTTGAAAAATTATTATATTATCAGACTAGAGAAAACAATAAGCAGTCAGGGGAAATTGTAATACCTACTTGCTTAAGAGGAAAGGTAGTTTTTCCAGTCATTGTTTGTATAGGCATTATAAACACACAAAAGTGAAATATCACATGATCACTATTTATGCTTGCTTATAACTGTTATTAAACAGGCAAAACTCTCCATACAGTAGTGCCACTCAGTGCAAGCTAGAGTAATCAATGGGTCAGATAGGGATTTTATGCAAAAGCCTTCTGGCATCCATTGATTACTCTAGCTTGCACTGAGTGGCATTACTGTATGGAGAATTTTGCCTCTTTTAAAGGTGAAATATGTGCAGTCTTTTCTATTTGCCTGATATGTATGTTTCTATTTTAAATCACTTAAGTACTGTGAACTTTGTCACAAATCCAAACACGCAAATCATTCATACACCGGTATATTTTAACCTATACTACCAAATCATCCAAATAATATTTTAGCAATAGATATTTATGGACCATTATCATCTTTTAGGAAATTCAAATTATTCTTGTTACCTATGATGTTATTTTGAAGTTTGTTGCCATTTATTCTGTAGTTAAAGCCAGTGCTAAAAATGGAATAAAATGTCTGCGAGATTTTCAAGTTGTATTGGGTTGGAAAACCCAAAGCTATTATTATGGATTATGCTATGTCTTCTCTATCAAAAAAAAATGGAAAAATTGGTTAAAGAACCAAGAAGTCAAACATATATTGAGTTTAATTCGAAATCCCAATCTAGCCCTTGTAAAAGATTTGAATAGGCTATTTAGAATTTATTTCGAAAATAATCATAGGAATTGAGTGAATAAATTAAAAGAGGTTCTAAATTATATAAATATAATTCATAATGAATCAACTAAATTTGTTCCAATTTTCCTTAATTTTTGACATAGGAAGCCTATGTTAATTAAGACCCCTTTGCCATCTATAGTAGAAGAAGTAGATTATTATAGGAATATATAAGAAGCTCAGAAAAATTTAAAGGAAATGGGACAGAAAAGTTTAATCCAAACTTCTCAAAGACCATCTATTTTTTAAAGTAGATGATTATGTCTTAGAGAGAATTCTTTAAATTAATGATTCCCAGAAATATAAATTTAAGAAATTTTTTAATGTCTATTAGGGCCTATTCTGAATAAAAGAAAAAGTGGGGGAGAATGCATTTATTTTAGGAACCCATGAAGGTGAAAAAGGTATCTTTAAAGCCTGAAGTTTAAAACCAATGGCACCATCCGAATGAATAGATATATTATATTTACCAAACTAAATTAAAATATATAAGAGGATAATATTTATTAAAACAGGCAAAACTCTCTATACGTATAGCCACTCAGTGCAAGCCAGAGTAATCAATGGATGCCAGAAGGTTTGTGCATAAAATCCCCATCTAGTGACTACTCTTCTAATATCCTTAGACTAATTTTTGGCTTGTGGCCTTTGTCAGTGAGGAGCCTTGGATCTGAGAGCACTGCACCTAGATCTTAGGATCTAATAAACCCTCCAGCAGCCATCTTTTATCTCTACTTAACTACAAAATTGAAAATCTCTATAATATTTTCAATCCAAGCTCACCAGATTTTATAGGCATATAGGTCTGAACTCAGTTCAGTACCTATACATTTTGGTGTCTTTGGTTCTTTAATAACCATAGCTACCATTATCCTATTAGGTAGGATTAGTTTTAAGTCTATAAACATCATATGATCACCATTTCTTATGCTTGCTCTTAACTGTTATTAAACAGGCAAAACTCTCTATATGTATTGCCATTCAGCGAAAGCCAGAGTAATCACTGGATGCCAGAAGGCTTGTGCATAAAATCCCATCTAGTGCCTACTCATACAATATCCTCAGACTAGTTTTTGGCTTGTGGCCTTCATCAGTGAGGAGCCTTGTATCTGAGAGTACTGCACCTAATAGGATAGTGGTGACTATGGTTACCAAAGCACCAAAATGTATAGGTACTGAACTGAGTTCAGACCTGTATGACTATATAAGCTGGTGAGCTTGGATTGAAAATATTATAGTGTTTTCAATTTAAGTCTCACAATTTTGTAGTTAAGTAGAGATAAAAGATGGCTGCTGGAGGGTTTATTAGATTCTAAGATCTAGGTGCAGTGTTCTCAGATTCAAGGCTCCTCACTAATGAAGGCCACAAGCCAGAAATTAGTCTGAGGATATTGGATGAGTAGCCACTAGATGGGTATTTTATGCACAAGCCTTCTGGCATCCACTGATTACTCTGGCTTGCACTGAGTGGCAATACATATAAGGAGTTTTGCCTGTTTTGATAACAGTTAAGAGCAAGCATAATAAATGGTGATCATATGATAATATTTATTAGGGTAAAAGAGTTTATTTAGAATAAACATATCATATCAAGAAAATGGTAAAGATTAATGTAACAATAAATATGTTAAGATTTGATATTTCAATACTATTGGTATAGAGTTTGAACAAGGTTTTCTAATTTGACTCTAGTAATGTAAATTTTATAGGAATATATTTATTATTTCCAAAAATGTATATTTTATTGTGAGAGGTGAATTATCTGACAGATAATCAGATATTTTAAAATAAGTTATCAGCTAAGAAATCACAAAGATAGAGTGATTAAAGAGATTTTTTTTTTTAAATGAATTTTATAAATTGTAAATATATTGGATAAAAGTAATACATATGCTTGTTTATTTTGCTTAATAAATTAAGAAGTTTGGAACTTAGACTTTTGGTTGATGGCAGTACCTACTGTTATATCTGCAAGAATGTCCGCATAGCGAATAGTTTGCAACACTCTATCTCCATAGTTCTCTGGGAACGGATGCTCTGCAACTAATGCTCTGCTCTGCAATGAATGCTCTACTCTGCTGTGGTCTCCCCATTTCTGTGGGCTCTTCCAGCTACACCCGTGGACTACATTTCCACTGGGTGCTAGTCATTTACCGCAAGCACTGATGCGAGATATCTCTACTCAAAACTACTACACGTCTACTGCTATTGTACTCCAAATATGGCTGCTAATAACTGTCTTACCCCCGCGTAGTTGTTTATCGTCTTTTATTGCTTGCTGATAATTGTAGCAATTAATTTTTGTCCAATCAGGTAACGTCTTTTATTCAGAAATATTTGCAATCAGCAAATATCTCTTGGAATTATCGTCCGCCATTACGTTACTTAACTTCCTCCGTAATCAGTGCGCGATCTACAACAACCACTCGAACAAATTCTAGTTTTTCTGGAGTGCACAAACATATACACCTACAGATACTAAATGTAAATATTGTTATGATACCCCCAACACCCCTCCAATGCCGAGTATACATTATGAGGCCCAACTCTAATTCAAGCCCCACGATATTAGTGTCACTCATTAATGAATAATACATTGTTAGGGCACATAAAATGACAAACATCAATCACAACCCAAGTCTTAAAGCCCACTCTAAATAAACATTAAACCAAAGTTTAAAGTAAGTCGGTCAAATAGATACGACTACAAACCATTACCACAATTAACATTAAATGTATTATGATTACCAACACATAAGAATAACATACAATAGATCGAATGAGTGAAAGAAGTCAAGAAAAATATGTATATAATAGACACAGGTATAGAATAAGCCTGTGTTTCAGTTATTACATTGTAGAGATGTCTGCCCATCCTTGCATATGTATTAAATGGATTATGTCCTGTACATGTGGAGTTCAGATTGGCCTTAGGTCAACATGGGTGTGACAAGAATCTCAGCCTCAGGGTGGGCTTCGAGCATTCCATCATCAGATTTTCAATTGGATGGACGGTTGGAGTGTGTAGTAGATTGGAGCCTGCCCATTAAAGTATGAAGACTGTCTATCTTAATATATATCTGAGCACTTATAGTATATATGTGTGGGAGATGATAATCTGGACCAACTGATGATTGCTGGTTTAGCATGAAATACGTATATTGGTGATTATTTATCTTTTCAGCATATATGTGCTTGAGTGTATCAGTGTTATTAGATAGAGTGGAGAGTGATGGGTCATCTGAAAGTCTGTGCTCATATACCCTATATATTACATATATAGACACAGGTATAGAATAAGCCTGTGTTTCAATTATAATATTAAAGTAAAAAAAAAAAAAAGAAATATTTCTTTTCTTTTTATTTTTTTAAAAACAATTTGTTTATGTTAATACGTAGCAAAGATGACGTCAACAATAAAGTAGAAAGGATGAGTACGAACTGGCTTAATATATAAGAAATATAAAACGAACTTTTTTGTTCAAGGAAGGAAAAAATTCTTTTATCTGTGGAAAAGATCTACCATTTCCTTTGCAAAGGAGCTGAAAGATAAGTTCTAAGGTCTGTATCAAACAATTTGGACTTCTAATGCAAAGCGTTGACCGGGAAGCGCTAGGCCAAATATTCAGCTCATATAACATCTAAGCAAAGAATTTGAAAATTAATAATTTGCAAACAAAATAAAGGGTACTTGTGTATAATTCAACCGATGACGTTTTTCACTTACCGAATTTTCTTCCGGTAGGCATCGACGTTTTTTGCATGACAACATTGTCATGGTAACCAAGTGACTGGCATGATTAATCCATCAGAGTCAATTTTTTTTTTGCCACCCACGAGATTTAAAATTCGGAGAGAGGTTTGGGAAATTTTTTTATTTTTCTGTCTATTGTGACTTTTTTGAGTTCTTCTACTTTGTGATATTTGCGTTATTTGCGTTTATGATGGGTGAAGCTCCAACAACCTGCCCAACCTTATTTAATTTGCCAAGTACGGAGGAAGAAGCGATCATCTTCTTACAAGACCATGGACTTCTCCCCAAAAGGAAAATGTGTGAAAATGAGCATGAAATGAAAAAGTATGTTCACAATTCGGGACCCAATTCAGTCAAACAATGACAATGCAACTTGAAAGATTGTTTATCGCAAATTGCCATGAGAAAAGGCACGTGGTTCGTTGGCTCCAAAATGACTTTCGTGACCGCTATACGTTTCATTTACAGTTGGTCCAAACAATTAACATCCATAACATTTTGTGTGGAGGAATTGAATATTTCGAACAAAACTGTTACTGATTGGAACAACTATCTCCACGAAGTTTGTACATGGAGATTGTTAAGAAATGAAAGGCGGAAAATCGGAGGTCCGGACGAAAGCCTTTTCTCAAAATGGAAGAATAATGCCGGAAGAGTCCTACCACAGCAATGGCTATTCGGTGGCATATGCAGACAGACTGAGGAATGTTTTATTGTAGCCATTAGAGATAGAAGTGCGTCTACTCTCATGCAAGAAATTTTGCAAAATGTACAGGAAGGTTCGACTATCTACAGCGATTGCTGGAAGGGATATAAGAGCGAAGAGTTAGTTGAGGCTGGATACGAACACCATCGTGTTAATCACACGTACAACTTCGTAGACCCCACAAGTGGCGTACATACACAAAATGTTGAAAGGTTGTGGGGTTTGGTCAAATGGCGTAATAAAAAACACAGAGGGACAGTAAAAAACACAGAGGGACAGCACGTCAGCACCTGGACTCATATTCGAGCGAGTTTATGTGGAGGCAGTCATATAAAGCTGATCCTTTCGCTGCGATTTTGGAACATATATCCCAATTCAGTCCTCCGCAGTGAACGCTATTTGTAAGTAATTTACATTTTTTTTCTAATAATTATACTTTTAGAATTAATTATATTATTGAATATAGACAATAAGTAATTCGAATCTCTAAAAATCACTATTGATTCATCGCTATAGATTTTCAGATTTAAATCTAAAACTTGCAATAACGGAAGAAATATTAACGTTTTTCCAATCATTTTAAACTACAAAAACTAATATAAGTGTAATTATGCAGTGCTAATTGCAAGGGGATCGTTGTGGAAGGGAGCTCGTTGTTGACCGCGGAGCTATAGTCAAGATTGATATGGGATTGTCCTATCTCTCCATATCAGGACTGATAAACGTTTGGTTCTTTTTTACTCTTCATTTCAAAACTCCAGTTCGAAGGCTAGTAAAGTCAACCTATTCATCAGATGTTCGAATTCCCAGCTACGCGTAAAGGAACTAGCATGGATTATGAGAACAAGCCATTAGAACAGTGTCTATATTAACTATAAAACCAAGTTATAAAGTTGACGTCATCTATATTTAATTGTTTGTATGCTTATAATTTTAGTTTCTTTATTTTAATGTAGGGCCAAATAGTTTTAAGCTAAGCTTTATGAAATAAAAATAAAAAGAAAATTTCTTTTATTACCTTGGATAGACAAAATCTGTGAAGAATGTATGCTCTTGATTATGAAATAATCCGATCACTATAAATGGGACAAGGTAAAATGTTACCTAGTACATATATAAATTTAACATTCATATATGTACAACGTGTACACATTCATTAATTGTTTATTCTAAAGTTTGTGTTAAGTATTAATTTGTTTTAAATATATTTTCTTTGCATATCTTTTTAATTATTTGTGTCATGAACTCATAACTCTCCTTCATCGCACACTCATCGTACATATCGGGGGGGGGGGGTCTTTTAGACCAAAAGATAAATGAATACTGTACTATGTATAGCAATGTTTGCAGAATATGAAAATCGTTTATAAAACAAAGGCAAAACTCCCCATACAGTAGTGCCACCCTGTGGCAAACAGAGTAATCAATGGATGCCAGAAGGCTTGTGCATAAAATCCCTATCTAATGCCTACTCATCCAACATCCCCAGACTAGTTTCTGGCTTGTGGCCATCATCAGTGAGGAGCCTGTGCTAGTATAGAGATGGTGATCATGTGATGTTTGATGGTTTAAAATCGTTTATGTTAATTGGGACATTATTGGCTATTCTTTATGGGATCAGGGTGTGGGACATTGATATAAACCAAGCATAAATAAAGAATGACCACAGATATCTAAATGAGTTTTTCCTAATTCTATTTTAAATTTTCTCGTTAAAATAATGACCAATGTAAATATGTTCTTTAAATTTATTTAAATGTTAAAACACTATTCTTGTTTTATTTTTCTGTGATTAAATTTTGCTTAGTCATATCCTTATACACATATCATGATCATTACTTGCAGGTATACAATATACCATATCCACTCCCATTAACAAACATATATTTATTTTAACCACATTCTGACTTCGGTAATGCAAATATATCCTGAATCAAAGGATCGAGCAACATCTCTCTGGGTTCGAAATCCGGAATAGCGGGAGTAGACTGCAATATGTAGGTGATAAATTAAGGGTAGAATCAGTAGTTATTTAGATCTTACTATCTTCTCTTTTAGGTATGAGTTTAATGTATGGGGGTAATGCATGAATGTAGACAAGAGAGATGTATTCTTTTACTCATCAGGAGGAACCCACCCACCTTTGTGCATACCATGAAAAGACCACCCCATTATAATATTGTAGAATTAGAGTATACTTTATGGCATTGAATTGTTTGCATAATTTAATTATAGAGAGATGAAAAGAGTGAAGGACTTAAGGTATAGCTAGATTAAAATAAATGATTGATTTTAGAGTTAAATTTTGAGTGAATTTATTATTAGGTTTTGCAAATTGATGAATAACAAATATAGTGGGAGATTTGATAAACATATTTTTTATTTTGTGGTCTAGATCTAAACCTGGAATCATAACAAAAAATTTTTTTGTTGGCTTACTTTATTTTCAATTTTTTTAAAAGGATCAACTTCTTATAATATTAATAAATAATTATTGGTAATTCATCGTAATATAAGATAACATTCGTGAATTTTTTTATAGATTGTATATTAAATTATATATTGTAATAAAGTTAATATTTTATTATTAGAAAGAGTTATTAGATTGATATACGTATTGATAGATTTGTTTATTGGTCATTTTAGTTTTATTTATTGCATACGCAACAAGTAATACATGAATCTAAATAAAACAAAATAGTCAATTATTTTTCAGAGTGTTATGCGTGTATTATAGAATATACTATATTGAATAAATAAATCTAAAAGATAGATTTATATTTTATTTAAATTATGATTTAAACATATTTTGTAGATTTATTATAATATTATTTTTTATTATTTAAAAACTATTTATTTAGTACAAAATCAAAAAAGTTTTATTTCGTGAACTTTGCTGCATTTCATGAATTTTTTTTATCAAGCAAAATTTAACTCTTTATAACGCAGACAATAGCAACATGTTATATTTGAGTGAAACCATAACAACAATATCTAAGATAATGACATGTTTTGTCATTAGGGAAAAGATATAAAAGCCCCTGATTTTAGATTGAGACTCTCCTAATCTAACTTTCAACAAGCAAAATCAATAGTTATATATATATATATTTTCTACATTACAGGCTTTTTCATATCTGCACTTCAATATGTAATATATATAGGGGGGTTGAACTCATTGATTGTATATATGTGTGGAGATGATAATCTGGACAAATTGATGAGTGCTGGTCTAGCACAAAATATGCATATTGGTGATTATTTATCTTTTTGACATTATGTGATCAAGTGTGTCAGCAGTATGATAGCTTGGATAGTTGAGGATCATATGAATGTCTGAGTTCAAACCCCCTATATATTATATATAACATTAAAAATTAAATTTTACTATACAAAATGAATGGTTAGATAAAGAAAAAATGTTTGTTCCAAAAGACTTCTGTCTATTGACAGATCTATTAATATCTTGGAATAAAATTATCTCAATGTAGAATGTATTTTTAATGCCACAGAAATATAGAAATTTATGGAATACTCTTGGTACTACAATGTATATCAGCAATAAAATAACTAGAGGATACAACTTAGAATTCATAATAGATTAAAATTGCAATACTACTACAGTGTTGAATTAAATAGTGCTGTTATTCATATAAAAGTGGAAATATTAATGTCTCAATGTTTCACAATGGAATATTTTAATTAAAAGGTATAATTCATTCAAATGGATAAAAATTCTGTTTTGAACATTGTGATTGGAATATGATTGAACTTTGAACTTAAGTAATATATTTTCATAGTTCAAAAATAGAGATATTAATCAGAGATCTCAAGACTTATGAATTTTAATTTTATAGTGTTTCTGAAATATTGTTCTGCTGAGATGTATTAATAAATATACTTTTAAATGGAGTTTTCGTTCAGGAATGTCCAATTATTCTTGGAAAGGTTAACCAGGTTATATGTTTTTTATTATATATTTATTTATTGTAAAATGTGTGTTTGTCTATACTACATGAAATATAACTAACCAAAAGAAATCTTTAAATTATTTTAGAACAAAATTTAAATATATATTTCTTACAGTAATTACGCAACACATGTTTTGCTATTTCAAGAAAATGGACAAATTAATTTTCATACGCATTTGCATACATTATTATTTAGTAATATTACAGCAATGGTCTATAACCTATTTTGGCCATGAATATGAGGAAAAACCTCGAAAGTACTAGGCCTAGATTAATTTAATTTAATTGTTTTTGTTACTACTGACAGCTATAAAGTTTTGTTTTGTAATAAATTTGTTTTCATTATTTATATATATTTGAAAAGAAATAGATTTTAAATATAAATATTTATCAATTATATTTAGAACAATGTATATTTTATATGCCTTGAAAATAGTCTAATTTTCTACTTAAATTGATAATGGGAAACAACTAATCAGATTTAGTCAATTTTACTTTATATATTTTAAGGGTTTATTTATAAGTGCTTATGCAGATATAATATTTTCTTTGTGGTTTATTAGTGTATCATTTACAGCAGGGGTGGCCAACTTTTGTGTTCATAAGATCTTCTTTTTATTTTTAAAATGTGTTGCAGTCAATTTGTTGTTATAGGCATAGTCTAAGTGTAGGGAGGTGTGAAATACATACTATTTTTATATATCTACCTAGTAAAAAATAACAATTATTTAATGGGTCAAAAAACTCATGTCCGGGGTAATTAAAGCAACATGAGTAATTATTAACAATATTTATTAATCCAAATTAGCTACATTAAGTCAAGATTAAAAATATTATTTTCTATAATGATATGACTTAGTGGACTTCACCTTTCTAGAATTGGAAAAAAAAATTAGAACAAAAACAAAAATAGCAAAAAATCTTGATTTAATTTGTCTCACTCATTACCCGACAGCTCTTGCCAGGTCGGCCTCGCGATCGACCAAAAATGGCTTTGCGATCGACTGGTGGATCAAGATTGATTTGTTGAACAGCCCTGATTTACAGCATATGCTTCTTACTTAAATAAAAAATTTATACAAAATATGCAATAAATAAAACAAATAATTAATTCATAATCAAATATCCTAATCAAATTTATTTCAATCATTTATTAATTTTGGTATTTTTTATTATTTATTTATTGTTTCTTATATTAATACTTTTTAATTGTTATTAATTAAAATTGAATCTTACAACTATTCATAATTTATTAATTACATTATACTTTAATAACAATTTAAAGAGTCTACATATTTTATTTCAAACCCCTAAACATAACTTGATCACCATTCTTTATGCTTACACAAGCTGTTTTACACAGGCTGTGATTATTAAAGAACCAAAGACACTTAAAAGTATGGATGCTGAACTGAGTTCAGATCTATATGACTATACAAGCTAATGAGTTTGAATTGAAATCGTTATTGTGTTTTTATTTTGGACTCAAAGCTTTATAGTTAGCTAATAAGGTAAAAGATGGCTGATGGAGGATTGCATTAGATCCTAAGATCTAGGTGCAGTGCTCTCAGATCCAAGGCTCCTCAATGATAAAAGCCACAAGCTAGAAATTAGTTTGAGGATATTGGATGAGTAGGCATTAGATAGGGATTTTATGCACATACATCTTGCATTCATTAGCCTCTATATATGTTGTATTTTCATATTAAATATTAAATTAGCTAGAATATTAAATGGACATTTACATCTTTTAATAATTTATTGTATTATTTTAGTATTTCCTTATTTACATTTCATTGATTATAATGAATGAATTATTATTAAGGTTAAACTAGCATTTAAATTCATATGTTTATTTTTGCTAAAACTAATATAAATTGGCACTCAACGTTATTGGTAATTTCATAATTTATATTTATTTAGTTGTTAATTTATATATACATCATATTAATACAATTTGATATCCCAACTGGGTCTTGGAAAAATCATTCATTTAATTTTAAATATTTCTAAATAGTTATAGATTTTGTCATTCAGTGTTATGGGCTATTTAATTCGTCTATCATTTTAATATATATATATATATAATGATAAATAATATTTTGAATAAGTACAATGTCATTGAAATTTATCAAGTATATTTAAAATAATAACTGAACCACCCTCTTGCTGCCCTAGTCAATAATGTTTTACAGTAAGAAAATAGACCATTTTTTACTGTATTGTTAATCTTTTTATTTATATTAGACTTGGAAAATTTCACTACATTGTATTTATTCAATAGTAAAATATTATTTATCATTATATATATTATATGTGTTTATTTATTATAGAGTTTTAGAAATGAGTGAAATATCTCTGCTCTATAAACTTAATATATTATTTAAAAAATGAAAAATTAAAATATATAGACTGGTTTAAGTTTTCTCCCTGGCTGTTATTGTTCTAGATAACTCTAAAAAAAAATCAAAAATACAGTAACAAGTGGTCCTTTTTCTTACTAATAAAAGTTATTGAATGTAACAACTAGAGGGCAGTTCAATTACTATTTAAAATAGACTTGGTAAATTTCACATGGCATTGTATTTATTCTATCTATATATATATTTATATTAATAATTCAAACAAATTTTAATTATTTATATATATATATAAAAAATAAAAATAATGGTAATTAAGTACTTTTGGTTAATTCTTTAACCCTCCTCAACTGCTGTTAAATTAAAAAAAAAATACTCCTTAATGATCCATCATTTCTTAACGTCCCTTAAATCCATTATATTAAAAAAAAAAAGAAATATAAATAAAATGTCTTTTAATTAAAAACTGTTTTAATAACAATAAAAATAATAAATATAACATTAATTTACTATTATATACAATCTTTCTATTTGCAAAAGTACTTCTGCTTAATACCTTTCTCTGTTCTCAACTGCCGTTAAATTTCAATACAAATAAAATGTCCATTAATTAAAAACTTGTAATAGCAATAAAAATAATAAATATAATTAAAACAGGCAAAACTCTCTATACATATTACCACTCAATGCAAGCCAAAGTAATCAATGGATGCCAGAAGGCTTGTGCATAAAATCCCCATCTGGTGTCTACTCATCCAATATCCCCAGACTAGTTTCTGGCTTGTGGCCTTCGTCAGTGAAGAGCCTTGGATCTGAGAGCACTGCACCTAGATTTTAGGATCTAATGCAATCTACAAAACTATGAAAAATTGAAAACACTAATATTTTCAATTCAAGCTCATTAGCTTATATAGTCATATAGGTCTGAACTCAATTCAGTACCTATACATTTTGGTGTCTTTGGTTCTTTACTAACTATAGCCACTCCTATGCTATTAAGCAGGATTGGTTTTAAACCAATAAACATTACATGATCACCATTTCCTATTCTTGCTTATAACTGTTATTAAAACAGGCAAAACTCTCTATACATATTGCCACTAGTCTGGGAATATTGGATGAGTAGGCACTAGATGGGGATTTTATGCACAACAAGCCTCTGGAATCCATTGATTATTCTGGCTTGCATTGAGTGGCAATATGTATAGAGAGTTTTGCACAAGCATAGAAATGGTGATCATGTGATGTTTATTGGCTTAAAATCAATCCTGCCTAATAGGATAGTCATGTCTGTGGTTATCAAAGAACCAAAGTCACCAAAATGTATAGGTACTGAACTGAGTTCAGACCTATATGACTAAATAAGCTAATGAGCTTGAAATGAAGATATTATAGTTTTGTAGTTAAGTAGAGATAAAAGGTGGCTGCTGGAGGATTGCATTAGATCCTAAGATCTAGGTGCAGTGCTCTCAGATCCAAGGTTCTTCACTGATGAAGGCCACAAGCCAGAAACTAGTCTGGGGATATTGGATGAATAGGCACTAGATGGGGATTTTGTGGATTGAAAATATTAGTGTTTTTAATTTAAGACTCATAGTTTTGTAGTTAAGAAGAGATAAAAGGTGGCTGCTGGATGGTTGCATTAGATTCTAAGATCTAGGTGCAGTGCTCTCAGATCCAAGACTCTTCACTGATGAAGGGATATGGGATGAGTAGGCACTAGATGGGGATTTTATATACAAGCTTTCTGGCATCTATTGATTATTCTGGCTTGCATTGAGTTGCAGTATGTATAAAGAGTTTTGCCTGTTTTAATAACAGTTATAAGCAAGCATAGGAAATGGTGATCATGTGATGTTTATTGGCTTAAAACCAATCCTGCCTAATAGGATAGTGGTGGCTTTGGTTATTAAAAAACCAAAGTCACCAAAAATATATAGGTACTGAACTGAGTTCAGACCTATATGACTATATAAGCTAACGAGCTTGGATTGAAAATATTACCGTGTTTTCAATTTAAGACTCATAGTTTTATAGTTAAGTAGAGATAAAAGATGGCAGCTGAGGGTTGTGTTAGTTCATAAGATCTAGGTGTAGTGCTCTCAGATCCAAGGCTCCTCACTGACGAAGGCCACAAGCCAGAAACTAATCTGGAGATATTGGATGAATAGGCACTAGATGGGGATTTTATGCACAAGCCTGCTGGCATGCATTGATTACTCTGGCTTGCATTGAGTGGCAATATGTATAGAGAGTTTTGCCTATTTTAATAACAGTTATAAGCAGGCATAGGAAAGGGTGATCATGTGATGTTTATAATGGTAATTAACTATTATATACAGTCTTCCAATCTGCAGAAGTAGTTTCAGTTAAGTTAATCTGCAGAAATAATTTCGATTAACCCCTTAACCCTCTTCAACTGCTGTTAATACTGTGGATTGAATTAACCAAAAGTACTTCTGTGGATTGAAAAACTGTATATAATAGTTAATTAGCATTATATTTATTATTTTTAATGTTTTTACAATTTTATTTGTGTTAGTTATATATATGGGGAGTGGAAGAATTCTGTATAAACATAGACAGTGGGTCCTTTCATTATGATTATTTTATTTACTTTATCAGCTATTTTATTTTTAAGCTGCTAACCAGATTGTTTGTGTGATTGTTTTTCTTTCCTATTTTTTCTGCTCTGTAACTATCTGGCTAGAGATCAGTCTGTTGATCTCATCATTATAAAAACAAAATAATAGATTAGCATAGAAAAGACCATGTGATAAAGAAATTAAAAAAAAAGCTAATAATAAAAAACATAATATAAAAGAATATAATTAATAGATCATCGATTAGCATAGAAAAGACCATGTGATAAAGAAATTAAAAAAAAAGCTAATAATAAAAAACATAATATAAAAGAATATAATTAATAGATCATCATAAAGTACAAGATTGTGAAGAAAAAAGGAGGTACCAACTTAGAACAGACTACAAGAATTTTTGAAATTCCGTATTCAGTTTGTTTTGTAATAATATTGTTTCTAATAGATAATAAATAATACACCATAAACTTTTAAAAGATGTATTAAAAATTTTCCTCACAATAGCACCACTTAGTGTAAGCTTTAGTAATTAATAGGTGCTAAATAATAGTGTCTTGTATTCCCTATCCAGTGTCTTTCCATCCATTTTTCCCAGACTAGTTTCTAGCTTATGACTACATTAATGAGACATCTTGGATCTCGGAACAGTGCACTTACATCTTTGGATCTAATGCAGCTCTTCTCCAGGACCCACCTTTTATCTTTTTTGCTTAACTATTTAAGCTATCAGCCCAAATTGAAAAACATATTCCCAACTAATTTGCCTGTGTAGTCATGCAGATCTGAATCCAGTTCAATATCTGTATATTTTGTTAATTAAAGGTTGCCTTAGATAGCACTAGTTTGATTGGGGAGGAAGGGAATTTGCTATCACTTTAACAGCTTGTGTACGCATAAAGAAAAGGTGGTCATGTGCTGTTTGATTGTCATCTTTTGAAAGCTTAGACTTTTTACTATTATGGGATAGATTAAATAATGTCAGTTTATACAGATTGTGAACAAATAAATCATTCAATCAAGTTTCTGTTAAAGCTATCAGTTGATAAGAGCAATTCTATTTACCCAATTGTGGTGCCATCTACTGTAGACACGAGTAATTAATAGATACCATCATGCTGTAGTGCTCCAATATCAACATGGGCGGACCATTTTCTGGTTTTTGCTCTATCAGGGAAGACTTGGAATTCAAAGCTGAAATTAATGCACCTATGTATTTGGCAAACATCTTTTACTCCTTTATACTATTCAAACTAATTATCCGAAAATACCCCCCCCCCTAATGGTTTGAGTCCAAATCAATTTATTTGCATAGTTGTCTAGATCAAATTCCAGATTAATTCCTATGTATTTTAGAAATAAATTTAATAAATTTAGCACAGGAAGTGATAATCGATTAGTAAAATGTAAGATACATGTTAATGCAAAACTAGAGAAGCAAAAATTATTAAGAAAAACCAATATTTACAGTTGATATTCCTAATCTTCAGAAACATTCTAATGAATTCATATTAGAACTTACAAATCTGTTTTAAGTATTAGTAGATTTTAAACATGATTCAGATTTACATATATATGGCCAACTGCTTGGAAGGCAGCTATGCTAACCATTAGGCCACCAACGCAATGACAACATGATTCAAATTTGAATGAAATTAATATGAAAATAACTGATATACTTTTAAAAACTGCAACAAAGATAATTGGTAAAAAAAAAGCAGCAATTGACCAATAAAATTTCTACTGAGAGTAGAAAATTTACGAAGAAAAGAAGGAATATGAAGATATTCAAAAATGATGCATTAAAAATGATTAAATATCTCGAATTTTGTAAAATGGTGCTGAAAAGAGTTGAAAATAATATAAGTGTGAACTAGCAAGGGAAGCTGTAGAAGAGAAGGAAATGTATATCTGCAATAAAAAAAAAAAAGATGGAATTATTACCAAAAAGAAAGATGACAGCATAAAATGGCTAGAAGACTTCTATCAAGAATTATATAGTAATAAAGAACAAGTATCTCCTATATCTATTATACTTCCGAATTGCCCAGAATTTGAAATGAAGTGAAACATGCAATTAAATTTATGAAAAAAGGAAAGACTCCACGTAATGATGGAATTATAATTGATATATTAAAAGAAGCAGGTGAAGAAACAGAATTTTTTTTAGCAAAGTTATATTCCAAATGTCTAAATGATAAAGATGTACCGGATGATTGGAAGAATGCGGTATTAATATTAATATTTAAAAAAGGTGATAAAGAAAATATTAGAAATTACAGACCTATCAGCCTTTTATCAGTTTTATATAAAATTTTAAACAAGATAATTACAACTCGCCTACAGAGAACATATGGATTTTTACTAACCAAGAGAACAAGCTGGATTTAAAAGTGGTTTTAGTACAGTAAATCATATCCAGGTATTGAGAGAAGTTGATAGGAAGGAAGGACAAATGAATATGAGTTACAATTATGCTTTGGATTTGTAGATTATGAAAAGGCATTTGATTCTATAAACATTTTTTCAGTGATTAAAGCATTGGATCATCAAGGTATAGATCCAGGATATTGTCATATTTTAAAGAATATTTATAAAAATGCAACAGCAACAATTAAATTACACAATGATAGTAGGAAAATCAACATTTAGAAGAGTGTAAAATAGGGTGACTCCATATCTCCAAAACTTTTTACAGCAGTGTTGCAAGAAATATTTTGTGGATTAAAATGGGAAGTTAAAGGAGTGAAAGTAAATGGAGATTATTTAAGTCATTTAGATTTGGCAGATGATGTAATTATTTTTTAAAATAATGCTTTACAACTGCAGGGAATGTTGCAGGAGTTATCAAATGAAAATAGGAAAGTAGGACTAAAGATAAATGTTAAAAAGACTAAAGTAATGTTCAGTGGATTTTCTCAAAATATGAAAATAAAGATCGATTATGATGAGTTAGAAGAAATTAACTGCTACAAATATCTTGGTCAGATTATTAATACAGATGGAAACATAATGGATGAAATTAATATTATAATTAAACTTGTTTGGAGTGCTTTTGGTAAAAATAACTTGATACTAAAAGAAAATATGCCTATGTGTTTGAAAAGGAAGGTTTTTAATAAAGGTGTTTTACCAGTTCTTACTTATGGATCTGACACTTGGACACTTAATAGAAGAGCAATACAGAACTTCAGACCACCCAAAGAAGTATGGAGAAATGCATATTAGAAGTAACAAGAAGAGATCAAAAACCCTATATGGGTAAGAGAACAAACAGGAGTTACTGACCTCATTGAAAAATTAAAAGACTGAAGGGGAGTTGAGCTGGACATATTGCTAGAAGAGATGATAATAGATGGACAATTGAAATCTTAAACTGGATTCCAAAAGATTGTAAAAGACCCAGAAAGAGATCACGTGTGAGATGGATGAAATAAGAAAGTGTTCAGGGTGATGTGAAGAAGACAAGCTGAAGATCAAAGATGGATTGAACTTGGAGAGACCTTCATCCTGCAGTGGATTGATGATGGTTGATGATGATGATTTTAGAAATCAGAGTTTATGTCAATTGTATCTTCTAACCTTTAACTAGGAAGATTAATACCAAAAATTGACTTGTCACAGATTACTTATATCCTTCCAAGAGCAGTTTTCTTTCTCCTGTCAATGAACACCACATGGTATAGTGCCATACCATCAACCCATCCAGACCACTTTTGACTTTATCAATGAGAACTTAGATTCAAAACTGGAACTAATGCATTTATGCATCTTATAGTCATTGTTTACTTTTTTACATTACTCATCTAAAATTTGGTCTTTACTTAGGTTTATGCTAGATGGCTCTGGAGTAGGGAGAACCTTGGAAGTATTTGAGTAAACTGAGAAAGTTAATAATAAATGGTATTAACTTTCATAGCCAAAAGACAGAAAAGTCTACAGTTGGAAAAAAAACTAAAATTTCTAAATATATGACATAGTATCAGAACTATATAACTATGCGATGAGTTGGCTTGGGTTCAAAACCATTAAGATTTTTGAATTTCAGGCTGCTTGAATAAAAGTAAAAAGGTTGCTAAATGTATAAATGCATTAATTCCAGATTTAAATCCTAAATTCCCACTAGTAAAAGAAAAATCTAAAAATTTAGTCTTGGGAATATAGGTATAAGGGTGGTATGAAATCTGGTGATTATTGATTACTCACATTTCAAGATAGATGGCTCTAGTGTAGGGTGAAGAAAATTGCTCTTGAAAGCATATAAATAAGCTGATAATATTACGTCGCTATTAAATCATTCTTTTCTGTAAGTATATCATATTTTGATTGTTGAGATATTAAGCCTTTAATATTTTGGATGTGTTAACAAAAAGCCTTTAATCTTCAAGAATTATTTTTAACATTATGATTATTTTTAAAAATGTATTTATTTATATATATATTTTACATCTTGCTACTATTTTTAGTTACACATATTTTAGAAATGCAATAATTCATTAAGCTTTCATAATATTAATATCTGATCTGATTACTTATTTTTTAAAATCCATAATATATAAGTATGTGTGTGCTTCGCACACAGATAATGAAGCTGATAACAGTAAATAAAGTAAATAATATTCTACAATTTAATAAGCTGAGCGCTTTCAGGAGGATTCACACTCCCATATTCATAGTTACTAGAATGTTGAGAACTATACAACTGTCAATGCAAATGTATGCAAATTAATGTAAAGTGACTACAGAGACCATTTTCAAGAAAAAGAAAAGCAATTCTCTCTTCCATTGACTGATGTGGGACCACAAGTTACAGGATTGGGGGGGCATGCTATGTGGCAAGTGATGCCACATCAGTCAGTGGAAAAGATGCTTGCTTTTCTTTTTCTTGAAAATGGTCTCTGTCACCACTTTACATTAATTTGCATATATTTGCATTGACAGTTGTATAGTTCTCAACATTCTAGTAGCTATAAGTATGGGAGTATGAATCCTTCTGAAAGCACTCAGCTTAGTAAATTGTAGAATATTATTTACTTTATTTACTAAACAAGGCAAAACTCTCCATACAGTAGTGCCACCCTGTGCCAACCAGAGTAATCAATGGATGCCAATATAAGAAATTGTGATCATGTGATTACTTTATTTACTGTTATCAGCTTCATTATCTGTTCACAAAGCACACACATATATATATTGTGGATTTTACATGCTAATGAAGTAAATCTTTAACTAGTTTATTAAAAGTGGAATCTTTATTTAACTTTCCATAAAATGAATTAAGACTTGTGCCTGTTGACCAAAAATTTACTTTATACATTTTATATATATATGTTTATAACTATCCATTTTACCACATATATTGTAATCTCATGAATAAGGGCATCTCTAAAATGATATGATAATTTCTAGCCAAAAATAATTAATACTTATTATTAAATGATTTGTTCGGGAGAAGAGTGTCATAGTTGTTTATGGAGAAAGTTTGGCACATTTAGATTTAATTGTAACAGTTTGATATTGATAAATATTGAGCAAGGACAATGAAGACATGTGATAGATTGCTTACACAAGCCAATGGAAGAGTGCTGTTTTGATATGAAATGCATCTTGGGTCTTATCTAACCTTTTGAGATGTCTTTACTCACATGATCAAAAATTATATGGAATGCAAATTATAAGCATATTTAAGACTTTTACACATAGAAAAAACTGGGATCGCATTGAATTATTTTATGCAGTTGTGTTTATAGTATTAATAGACAAACTAATGTTTAATTAAAGTTTAAAAGGTATATATATATAGACTAAAATAATGTGATAATTTTTAGTCTATTAAATTATTAGTACTGATCATCAAGATATTTATCTGGAGAGGATAAGATTCAATTTGAGAGGGAGGAAAGTTTGGCACCTTTAGATTTAATTGTAATAATATTATAACTCTAATAACAACATTATTATTACAGAAATATAGAAGGAAAAATAAAACTTATTTGTAGACAGAAACTTACAACACCAGAGTTGTATTTAACTCCACTACTATATCAGAAGCTCTAAGTTACAAGTTATTAATGCAGCCTATATCCTGTATAGTTTAATGCAGTTGTAAAGTAATGGGCACTGGAGCTCAAATTTCATAAATAATGGCTCTGTTCTATCACTCCCCATGCCAAATATTTTATAAAATCCTGAGCAAGAACCATTTAATTATTTTTGCTCTATTTGCTATGATGCAAGCAGTAACAAACTCTTCATACAATAGTGCCACCTAGTGCAAGTCTTAATAATCAATGGATGCAAGGTTTGTGTATAAAATTCCTATCTACTGCCTACTCATCCAATATCCCAGACTAGTTACTAAGGAAAAGATAAGGGGGATTTAGATGTAAAGGCTATAGAGTTGACAAAGATTATGTTGTGGAAATGGGATGGAGCAGAATATGGGAAAAATTAGAGTGGGGAATGGAAGATAAAGTGGTTAACAGGTAAAACTTAAGAGTGTTGAATGGAAAATAAGGTGGCTAACAGGTTTCTATGGATGTAATTGTTGAGAGATTCCTGACTTCGTTTAAGGAGAAGCCACAGTACATCAGATCATGTTACTGTTTTAACAGCTTGGGTAGGCTTGGGAATTGGTGATAATGTGATGTTTTTGTCATTCAGACTGGTGGTAGACTGGCAGACAGAAGTTTTGAAGTCCATGAATCATAGTTTTGGTTTGTTGCTTCAGATCATTGAACTTGTGATAAATGTCTCAGCAATAAACTGTTAGATTATTTTACCCTGTATGGTTTGGTGCAGTGGTAGACTGGCAGACCATGGATTATGGTTTTGTTCTGTTGCTTTTGGTGCTTGAACTTATTATAAATTCATGAACAACAAATCATTTGATTATTTTATCTTGTATGATTAAGTGCAAAGGTAGAGCAGCAGCTCGCGGAGTTCAAGATCCATTGATTATGGTTTTTTTCCTATTGCTTTTGCTGCTCAAACTTCTTATAAACCTCTGAGCATTAAACCTTTTGATTATTTCTCTCTGTATGGTTTGTGCACTGGAAGAATGGCAGATTCTGGATCTCAATGTCCATAGATCTTGCTTCAGATCGTTCACTTTTAGGGTTTGACATTCTTATGAACTTCTAAGTAATAAACCATTCAATTATTCAATGCAAGTGTCACCATTTTTAACTCTTCTAAACCAAGAGCTTCTTTAAAGAATATGTGATTTTGTTGCAATTATTACCTCAATGTGCCAAATGTATTTTCAATGGAAGTTTTAATTCAGGCCTTCGGATAAAAGTACTCCATTTTTTATTAGAAACATTTTTTAATTGAGATTTATCTTGTTGGCATGGCAACAAATTTTCATTACTTGCAGTACTTCCTTTTATTTGGTTACATCCAATATTTATAATTCTATCAAGAAACTGTTCTAAGTTTACTTGACAAATGGCATTACTTTTCTAAGTTTCATCTTTTCGCCCCCCCCCTCCCCAATCTTTCTTGTTTAAAATGTGACAGTACCATTTCGAGATTGATTATTTTTTCTTCAAGAAAGAGATTGAAGCAAGATTATAATCAATCGTAATTTAATAATCTCTGTTTAATTCAGCAAGGGTTTAGAATGATGCTAAGAAATATATCCAGATATTTTTTTTTATATTATAGCTCTTCGAATTAAATTTTCGTAGCATATATTAGACTCAGAATATGTATAGTAGTGCCACTCATTGCAAGCCTTAGTAATCAATGGATACAAAGAGGCTTGTGTATAATATCCTTATTTAGTGCCTACTCATTCAATATCTCAGGACTACTTTCTAGCCTGTGACTTTCATCAGTGAGAAATCATGGATCTGAGCACACTGTACATAGAACTTAGGGTCTAATGCAATCCTCCAGCAACCACCTATTACTTATTTGGTTAATTCTAAAGCTATGAGATCAAGAAAGGTCATATATAAATTAAGGTTATAGAATAAAACAAAAAAATAGCTACTAGTAATAAATTGAGACATGTTAAAGTATATTTTAATGAGTGTGTGTTCATTCAATCATTCACTTATAAGGATAAAAAAGAACTTACTATACTATATTTTTATTAAATACTTTTATATTAAATTGTCCTGTCTGTGTTTATTAGTATGTTCACATTTTTGAATTAACAATGAAAAAAAATCCACTTCCCTTTAGAACTCAAACATACATCCCTGTCCTTCAAAAGAGAACTCCTTAATAACTGAATCAATGGAAATATTACATTCGAGGAATAAAATTTTGTTAATATTGATTTTGTTATTAAATTATTTAAAATAAAAAAATATATATCTGATGGAAACTTTACACATTTGTAGAATAAAATCTTGTTAATATTGATTTACTTACTTAATTAAATTAATTAAAAAGCCAGTGCATAAATATTTTTATATAGTAGCAGATCACATGATATTTAAATTTAGAATTCATTTGTTAGAGGGAGTATTTTTTATTTTCATGGCTTATAAACAAAGCAAAACTCTCCATACAGTAGTGCCACCCTGTGCCAAACAGAGTAATCATACTACTGTATGGAGAGTTTTGCTTTGTTTATAAACAATTATGTGCTAGTATAAGAGATAGTGATCATGTGATGTTTCACGGCTTATTATTAAATTATAATTTTTATCAGAATTTTTTGTAGTTTTAACTATTTTTTAAAATATGTAAATATAACTAAAAAGTAAAAAACTAAAATATATATAAAAAAATTTAAATAATGCTTTTTGTGTAAATAGCCAACTAAAAAGTACAAAATAAAATAATCCCTGCTCAGTTAATTCACCATTCTTGGAAAATATCAGATTTTAAGACTCTACATTTGCTATAAAACTGGAAATTGCAACAATATTATCATTTCAAAAAGGAATTTGAGGCTCAAATCATAAAAATCAAAAAGTTCCTTAAAAGCTTTTATGAAATGACAACATTCCTGCAATTTCCAATTGCTTTATAATAAATCTAGATTCTTAAGATCTATTTTCCAAGAATGGTAAATTAACAAGAAACAATTCCTTTGTTATTTTATAAATTTTAGTTGGCTATTTACATAAAAGCATTATTTAAAAAAAAATTTTTTTACATCTTATTTTTTAAATAAACTAAATAGCAAAATATCTGCTTTTATTACAATTAAATATACTCTGAGTGACATCCTTTTTTTCCCAATAATATTTTTATCTTATAGAAACATCATAAATTAGTCTCATTATTAAGAAACTACAGTTATTCTAATTGTTTTGATGTTTTTAAGTCAGTATCAACTTTAAGTATGCTCTAAGATTTTATAAAACTTTAGCATTGTCTTTAGAAAACATTTTATTACCTGAAATATTGCTCATCAAATTCAGAAAAGATAATAAAGCAAGAACAAAATGTATATACTTTCTACATAAACTGATAAAATTTTATTAATAAACATGAATGTATATGCTACGCAAGACCGACATCATATTTTAAACTTACAAATTTTTATTTTTATGATGTTATTGCATATAGTTCTCAGAGACAAAAAAATGACTGCCTGAGTATTGTAAAACATATTTATGAATTTTTGTTTTTGTTACCTACATTTTTGTTTGCTTACATTTTTTGATAGCCTATAATTGAAGCTATGTATATTGACACTGCATAATTCACAGCTTCAGAATATACATTTTCAATCAGAATGATAAAACAATGGAAAACTTTCATCAAGGAAGCATTATAATTAGGCAATCAATGGAATACTAGGCAGTGAATGGAATCATAAGATTTCATTTACTTCTAATTGTAGTGTTGCCATGGCAACAGATCGCTGATATTGCAATGGTTTATGTAAGATGGTTGTGCTGATGTTTATGATAACAAGTGAGTTGTTGGCACTTATTATTACAATTATATTTGTATTATAACTGTTGTGTTACCTTGACAACAGATTTATGATTTCTATTGGTTTAAGTAATAGGGCTGTATTGATGTAATTTATATAACATAAATCATTTAGCTGTTAGCATTCATGGTTTAATATATATATTAAGTTGATGTTAAATTATATGCAAATCAATCTGGGAAGATGTCAGCATTACTTATCATGCATAAGACATTTTTAACAATAGTTATGCTACATAAATAAATGGGCAAATCACTCTACAGTTTACATGCACTTTGGGAATAACTTCCTTATCAGTTACCTTGGAGCACAATCAATAATCCACACAAATATAACTTTTTCACATATGACAGGGCATAATGGACGTATCATGCATAACAATTAGAACTGAGATCTGCCAGATTTATTTGTATATATATATAAACAAGTATTTCAAAGTCAGGACAGACTACACATATCAATGGTTTAGTTTTTTATCATCCTGTTACAAATGTCATATGACTTGCTCTATTTATACTGAACACATTTTCAGAATCTAACTCTACTACTCCAGTGCCATCTATTGGCTTGTCAATACAAAGAAATTAAGTGTCTCCTAGAAGCATAAAGGGATTAAAGATTGCTGCCAGATGTATTAGTCCCAGCTTTAAATTCAAAATTTTCACTGAAGGTTATGAGCTAGAAACGAATCCAGGGATGTGAAATAGAATTAATATCTATGGCCATTGATTGCTTATTCTTACAATAGATAGCTCTGAAGTAGACTGAAAGAACGCTTCTGTGAGCAGAAAAAAACGTTTGGCACAAACCATTATAGAGACAAGATGAAAGAGACTTACAGTTAATATAAAACTGAAGTCATTAAAATAAGTAACTGATCTAGTGCTAAATCTTCATAATTGTTATGTAAGCAAATTGATTTGGATTCAAAGTCTTAAGATTTTTTACATTGTTAGTTTGATAGTATAAAAGTTGGAAATAGTCCAGCTTTGATTCTTAAGTTCTCAATAAAAAAAGATAATAAGCTAGAAATTAATCTGGGGATATAGATATATTAAACTACAATCTTGGTATCTATTGAGTACTAAAGCTTACAAAATAGATGGCGCTGGAGTGCAGTAATTAGAGCTACTGTTGAAAAAACTGACTAAATTCAATTCACAATCACGTGGAGATTATTGTAATTATTTTAAAGAATAATTACTTAGATTAGTTGAAGAGGATTAAGAATAAACTCCGCATATACAAAAAATCTCTGATCACATAAAAGATAAGTTACTTTTTACTTCATTATCAACCAGAATTAATTCGCTGCAGCATAAAGTTTTCTCTAAATTTAATCAAGTTTGATCAATAAATTTTCCATCCTCTTATCACTCCGCGAAACTTTATGTTAATCATCTGCATGACAGATGGTTTGCTTCTGGGTCTTTTATACCATAAAGTGCAATTCAAGACTTTAGCTGTACATATATAGTCATCTCTCCTGACATGTTGTTCTGAATCCCATCTTATCCTTTCTCCACCATATATATCTTTTTAATAATATTGAAATACAAGTACAATGAATATATTTAACCTAAACGCAATTAAAGGGAATTTAAACCCAGACTTTGTATGGGTCATGTGTAGTGGTAATATTGGATTGAGTGGATGATTGTAGGAAGCTTGAATGTCTGGGATCAAATTCCCTTTAATTATACCTTTGTTTCTACCAAAAGCATTCTATCAAAGTTTAATTCTATGCTTAATATCATTCATTTTGCTTCCATCTGCAATGTCAATCTAATTCAGTTATTGATAGTTTTTTTTTTCTATTTCTTTGTTATCACTTTAATTTCTTCATATTTGATAGTTTTATTATCTACATCTAGTTCTATTTTCTTACTTTCATCTGATAGCTCTGTCTTATTTCCTTATCGATAGTACTCTGTTTGGAATTACCATCTTTTTAAACAGCCGTATTGTGATGTTGTTCAGAATGACAATATCCTGAGTCTAGGTTTGTATTCTTTTGGTAGAAAGAGGTAAATACATACCAGAAGTTATTATTTTTAAGCAAAAGTGATAAAAATCAAGCTAAAGCCCAATTAGGATTGGTATACTCAATCCTGGAAAATAAAACACCTGCAAGATTAGGCATCTCAAATATCATATCTCACCTAATCTTCAAATAATAGAATAGTCCAGATTACATCTTATCTTGATCAGAATGGGCATTTAGGGCCACAAACCAATGTGTATACAGATAGATAACGTATATCCAATGACAATAATAGATCAATAGGGGATGATGCTCTTTGAATCTGAACATTTTCATTATGGATGGGAATCAGGCAATAAATAGTCAATCCTTTGGAATGTAAGGTCAGAGAACTACTGTCACAAAGCTGAAAGGAAGAATACATGTTCTCCTTGAATCATCAACTAGCAAGTAAAATGGGTAACACAGTAAGACAAGTCCACATTTAGGATTGGAAGTACAGATGGAAGTGTCATTGTACATATTCACAAGGCAGATTATCATGGTATAGCTGGAAGTGGTAAACTTATAAGGATGCTTACCGTTCCTTCCTTTTATAGTTGTACAGCAACTAGAAACAATACATTGACAACGGTAGTAGGCAATGGTATATAATTGTTATAAATATACTGTAAATATGCAAGTGTATATTTGCTTCATGTTAAATTATTAAATATATATTATAAACATATTTTCAACCGATTCAAACAAACACAATATAAAAAAGCTGGCGAACGGGGATTATTTAAAAAAAATGGGACAGGTTTTGGAGGTAAAGAAATTATGACAGATATATCTGATCTGTTTGAAAGTTGAATGAAAAAAATTTGAGTTGCTTGGGAGGCTAAGTGACACTGAAGCAGCAGTATGTCAGGCTATACAAGTAGTTGATTTAAAAAAATCCAAATACCATATTGCTCAAAAATTTACATGAACTTTGAGTACGGAAGTGTAAGATCTGGAGTTGTGATCCATAGCTCTAGTATCCATCACTCTACTACCTTACTAAACTATATGGATCATATTAATGTAATAAATAGTTTATTACTCGCAACTTCATAAAAAGTTTAAGAACTAGAAATGACATAGGTGAGGCTGCAACCCATGGGATATGGCCTCTGGAGTGCACCACTCTACAACTGCTCTTGCTCAGAAGTTCATAAAAAGTTTGAGAACTGGAAGTGACTGAAAAGAAATCTCAATTCAAGTACCTTGTGCTAGTCTGAGACTGCACCAAACTACATAAGGCAGAATAAGGGACTAGTTGGTTGCTCTGAAATAAGAGGTTTGAACAATGAAGATGACTTGGAGCCACAATTGGTGAACCTTGTGCTAAAAGCCTGTCATTGCACTAAATGACACAGGCAAAGGAAGTTTTAATAGATGAAGTGTCAGGGCATAAATGACGATTCATGAACCTTCCTACTGGAATATGCCATTCTACCACTGCAATAAACCACGTAGGCAACAATCCCCATTTAATCACCATAGTAACATTATTTCACTTTCTTTAGCAGGATTCCCCCCCCCCCAGCTTTTAGATTTTGCGCCAGTATGCTAACTGCTACACTAAAATGTGCAGAATAATTAATACTAAGAGGAAGAAACAAGATAAGTGATGGCTCAAGTGAAAGAACAGATACAAATGCTTGAAGAGCAGATCATAAGGGCCAGAGAAGACAATTAGTTTATCATGTCTCCTGGCAGGTACTTGATGGGTATGAGAGATTCCGAGTCAAACAAGTAAATGGGATATGATTATTAAGACAGAAGTTTACAGTAGGATAATACATCAATAATTGTAGGGTTAGTTGCTCAGGAGGTTATGTGACATTTGATCATCAAAATGACAAGGCTCAATATAATAATCTGGTTAATTAATATTACTCTACTGAGATTTTTTTTTATTTCTCAGGGCATGAGATTTAATCTACAGCTGTCAGGGTTTCCAAGAAGTCAACCATTCAAATATTAACTGTTATCAGCAGCGATTAACCTGCCCAACACGGTTTTTGCTGACAATAATTGATCCAATCCCTAAATATTTTTGGATGGATTTTCGGCTGATGGCATTAAAAAAAAAATCTTAAATTGAAACCGAACTACGCTAACCCTGCCTCTTTGATTCCCAAACATTATTTGACCTCCCATGCAACTGATCATACGATCATTTGTTTTTCGTTTTGTGCTTTCAGACATAACCTGCTATGTTCTAAATATGACGCTTGCAATTCTATTTTTGAAATGAACACGATAGTCTCCCATCTGTGTTCATTTGTAGAAATACAATAATTTAATTTAAAAGAAATATATTTTTTAAAAAAAGGCGGACACATTAATTAAATGAATGAAAACACGAATTAGTTTACAAATTCAATTTTATTGAAGATATGAAGAGTTGACTCATGCTTAAAAATAATACAATATTGCACGCTGGGCACACCATCTAGTGATAGAAAACTGAACTATTTTTACATAGTTCCCTGTATTTTTTTATTTTTTTAATGAGATTTTTCATACATTAAATATTACTAAGAAAATAACAATAATCAGCAGATTAAAAAAAAAGAACAAAAACATATGAACATAAAATTTAAAAAAAAAAAAAATTTAAAATTGTGCTATAATCACAGCACAAATCAACACTAAATGTCTTTCAACAAATTCAATATATTTACAAAATACAAATATTTACAAATAATATTAATTTTATTTTACCTTTTTCACCATAAAGTCAATGTTTATATGTAAAAAAAGAAAAGATAAACTATTTATACTAATAAACAAACAAAATAAAAAAGGATGGGAAATAACATATTTCGAAAAAGAATTATGCAAATCAAATTTAAAAAATAATAATAATACGATTTATGAAACACGCACACACATTTTGGAAAAATATTTTGAGAAACAATGAGTTCTATTTTCAGCTACTTCACCACTTTTTTTTAAAATAATAAATTTGAATTATACTTTTATTAGTTATTTTGTTAATGTTACAAATTGTAGAATGATAATGTTTTTTTTTTTTCTAGATATCTTGTCAAAAAATTTTATGTATCGAATTCTGTTCATGAAGGAAATTGAATTAGACGATAGCGCCATCTATTGATAATGGTAGCGTACCTGACTTTTAACGCAAAATATTTAATTTTAAAAATTCGCATGAAATGAAAACAAAATAACTATGTTTTGTGCACAAATACATATTAGTATGTGGAAGCATGCTAATCTGCTGAAAAGCAGGTCTGCTTACTCTAAAAAGTAATTTATACCTTATTCAAAACATGCAGTGAAGCCACGATACCTTCTATATTTTGTTCCGACCTACATGTACATCCAAATAATAGCTCAAATTTTGTTGATAAGCTTTGATTACAATATGCACTGTTTACTGTACTGTAAGTGTACAATATCTTTCAATACACACATAAGAGCCACAAACTACCCTGAACACAAGTCTATCTTCCTCAATCACAAAAACGTGATGGCCCATACATTTAAGCACAGTTACCAACATCGTGTGTATTGAGTGACATGATGGTAAGCACAAGGCTTCAGTAAGTACATAGTTATTAATAGGTCTTCTTATGATAGCACCTAAGTGCACATATTTTAAATACACACACATGTATAATGCAGATGTTTTTTCTTATGTGTATAGTATATAGAATAAACGAAATTGGAAAAAGTACTTAATAATAACAAAATGAAAAAACACATTTATGTATATATTTACTGTATGTGTGTTCACTCATCTATGTTCCTTTAAAGAATTAAAACAATGTAGATTATTTTTTATTATATGTATATAAAATGAACAGGAAGTGTCAGATATTCATCACAATTAAATATCCTCTGGATATCTTTGTCCTTCAATAAATTTTTTCTCTTATGGAAATATAATAGCAATTTCATTATAAGATTATAGCCTCTGTAGCTGTTTTAATGTTTTTAAGCTCATATTAGCTTTGGCTTTACAGTCACTCATTGCATATTCCCAATTAAATTCTTCAAACTTTAAATTCTTTAATTCAATACAAGAACATTTTGTAGTTTTTTTTCTGCCCTCTACTAAATCGATAACTTTCATTTTATCACTTAAGAAAAATACTTTATAATTTTTCTTAAATTTCATAAAACTTCTAGCTTTATGCTTACAAAACATTTTATTACAAGAAATACTGTACCTATAATTTAATTTACAAATATGACTCCACTTAAATAAGACTCATAATAATAATATTGTCTAAGATAAATACTAATGATTATTTATTGCATCAAACCTCTGGAATAAAAGAAAGTGAACAATAAAACATGAGCTTCCAGAACGTGAACAATAAAATGTATGTGCTTCCAGAAAGTGAACAATAAAACATGTGCTTCCAGCATAGTGCAATGAAACATTAAGAAATGTGATCACGTATGGCACTCAGAGATAAAATAACCATCTACCATATAAAATTTTTGAATTTTGATATTTTTAGTTTATTTACATTTCTTTTGGATAGTTTATAGTTGAAATAGTATATAACAATAGAGCATATCATGGCTTCACTGTACTGACATCTATTTGCAATATTTCTTTTGTGAAAATTTAGATAAAAAGCAGTGACAAATTACACATGATGATAAGCCATTTTTAAAAACATACAAAGATATATAAATAAATTATATACTTGAATAAGTATTCAGATTTCCTTTATATTTAAGCCAATATTTTTAATGTTAGTAATTTATCCCATTTATTCTATTTCAGAGCCATCTATTGCAAGCTTGTATAATTAATAGTTGTTAATTGGTAATGTCATAGCCATATCCCTCAGATTAATTTCTGGTGATTGGCTGCCTTTGGTAACTTAATCCCTTCATACTATTGAGCTAATAACCTGAAGTTTTAAATTTATTACTAAGGTTTAATGTATTCTGTTGTAAATTAAAATCCATGCTTCGAGTAGAATTATCGAAACTGTTTTATTCTCAGACTATAAACAATCGTGCTTGTACAGACTTTTTGTTATGAAATATTTTTATTGTAGTACATGCACTTTTCAGATCTATTTATGGGGTGCAAATCTAAAAACTAAATGTAACACATTTTTATGTCTGTTTTAGCATGTTTTGGTCCATGCTCGAGTGTTACATTGTGGAGTTCAGTGCTCAACTGTCAAATTTTGTGCTTGAACTTCCAAGCAATTCGAATATTTATTTATTTTAAGTTAATTTTCGGTTAAATTTGGAAGATGATGATTCCTGACTGTTAAATTCAAAAAGTAATTCTCCGTAAATAATTTCAAATTCTATTTCTTTTTATTCCTATGTAAAAATTAAGAGGGGTTTTCCCATACAATAGTTCTTATTGATTGCCTTGAATTCCAAGCCTTTCCACATATATGTAAAACCTTGGATAATAACAAATTCTATATAAAATACATGTTCAACATATTTACACTTAAGAAAGACTATTTTTTTACTCTAACACCCATTTTTTATAAGCTTAATTCCCACTCCAAGCCCAGTTTTTGGCTTAGTCTTTTTGTCAATGACAACTTAAGATTCAAAGCTGAAAACAATGCAATTATCCATCTAGTGGCCAACTTTAGGACCTTTAAAGCTATCAAAATAACACCCTGAAAGTCAAGAACCTTAAGGGTTTTAAATCTAAATCGACTTGCTTATATAGTTGCACATAATATATATAATAGTTTAATTCAAAAAAATAACCGCACTAAGATATCAACAAAAATAACTAATACAAAAAATAGGGCAAGGCTGTGATGACAGACAGGGCAACAAAAAAGAAGGCAATCATGACCAAATAGGAGTGGAACACAGCCTCACTCATACAACCAGGCACGAAATGCGTTAATTCAAATTTATGAATTTCTAATTTTTTCATTTACAATTTTTTCAAATCTGAAGTTTTGGAAATCATAACTAGCGAATTCACAATATGGGGATATAAATTTGAATCTATGAAAAAAATATCAAACTCTAATTTTATAGAGTATTTTATTAATATAATGAGATGTTTTCCCCAACTAAGGATATTTTCATTAATCATAATTGTATAATACTTTATATTATAATAACATTATGTAAATAATACATAGTTGGAGTACAGTTTGAATGTTATAATTGACTATTTGTTAGTATAAATTCAGAACAAATTATATTTACAAGTGTAATGAGGTTTATTTAAACATCTTTGAATTAATAATTTCACCCTTTATAGTCAAGTTGCAATCTTTAGTGTATATATATATTAGATCTATAAATAAAGGTGGATTTCCACCATTATTGTTTAAAGGAGATGGGTTGCCTTGACAACAGATTGAGATTGTTATTGATATTGTTACCTATAAATAAAGGTGGATTTCTACCATTATTGTTTAAAGGAGATTGGTTGCCTTGACAACAGATTGAGATTGTTATTGTTACCTATAAATAAATGTGGATTTCTACCATTATTGTTTAAAGAAGATTGGTTGCTTTGACAACAGATTGAGATTGTTATTGTTACCTATAAATAAAGGTGGATTTCTACCATTATTGTTTAAAGGAGATTGATTGCCTTGACAACAGATTGAGATTGTTATTGATATTGTAACCTATAAATAAATGTGGATTTCTACCATTATTGTTTAAAGAAGATTGGTTGCCTTGACAACAGATTGAGATTGTTATTGATATTGTTACCTATAAAGGTGGATTTCTACCATTATTGTTTAAAGGAGATTGGTTGCCTTGACAACAGATTGCGATTGTTATTGTTACCTATAAATAAAGGTGGATTTGGTTGCCTTGACAACAAATTGAGATTGTTTAAGTGTTGATTGGTTTCACGTATTTATATAATAACATTATATGCTTATATATTTACAGAAATAGTTTTAATAAATGGTAAAAAAAAATTAACATGATGAAAAATTGTAAGAATATCACAATCAGTGAAGAAAACAATGAAGTAACCATTCAATACAGTTAAATCTGACTTTGCAATTAAGCAAATATACCAGGTTGCATTCATTATAAACTGGCCACATTATGATATAACTTATTCATTAGAAAAGTCTACAATTGACAGAAAGATAGAAAGTGAGACAAAAAGAATAACCAGACATTACATCGTCATAATAATAAATATGTCATTGAGAGCCTGTACTCAGATGATAAATCATTCTTGAGAATTGCCATTTGTAAAATCATCAGAAGCTCTTAGTTAGACTTGAAGTCACATGATAACAATAAATATTATTTTATTTTACATATTACAGTGATATAGTTTTGAAAGAAAGAAATGTAAAAATGGATACATGATTATATATTAATAGATATTCATACAATTTATTATTGCAGATGACCGGGTGATCAAACACAGGATATTGAATATATAAAAGAATTTGAGAAACACAGCAAGTAGGATTAATTATCAATTTTAGAAAGATAGAATATTTGTCAAAGAAGAAAATGATTAAGAAAGTTTCAAATATTTAGATTTAATCGCTAAAAAAATATCACCAAAAAGGCAGATCCATAGAAGAATTCATAAAAAATAGGCAATAGAAATGTTCAATTCAATTTGATGGATTGATAACAGTGATGAAAATGAAAAAACTCACATATTACACGGGTACAGAATGTACTATCATTTGAAGTAGTGGCACAGATAAGTAGCACAGGTAAGTGAATAATGTTTGTTATCACCAAAAATGAGTTATTAGATGAGTGAGAAAATCAAACCTGGAGAAAAAGATAAATTGAAATATCAGAGAAATAGATGGAATAAAAAAAAGAGATAAATTACTGAAAAAAGATGTAGTTTGATCATGTTAGAAATTAAAAGTGATTATTCGGGGATGATGACTAATTGTAATGCAAAGGATAGGGAAAAGATGGGAATATCAACAAAATGGTGAAAAGATCTGAATGGCATGGGTAAAAATAATCTATTATATGTAAAGAATGGAGTACAGGGAAAGAAAAAAATGTAAAACTTTTGATTGAGGACAAATCCTGAAGAATAAAATTTAAGCTGGAAGTGTTTAAAAAAGCTGGTTAATATTTATATAAAAACATATAACTCAGGAATTAGATATTAACTTATGATTAGCATTCTAAATGCAAATCATATAAATGATTTATGAATATTTTCACAAAAATTGCTGAAATTGCAACAAAAACAGAATCAAATCGTTTTTGCAATACATCAAAGTGCTCTTAAATTTAGAGTAAAATTGCTCCCTAATTATCTGTTGTTTAAGATTTCATGGCATTTCCTTGATCTATTAATTAAACACAATGTACCATGAATCTAATATTGAAAGTAGATCAGTTATTTCTAGGTAAGTAGTAAGTGTATATAAAATTTATTTATTATATATTCATTTGCATTAAGGACATATGATGACTGAGTGCTAAAGCAATAGGCTGAACCAGTTCTGTTCCAGAAACTATAGGATGATTTGCTATGTCAAAGATTTCCATTAGATGTAATTTTATATACATATGCATTTTCTGCTTAAAAGATACTATCAATTGTTTCACGACTTGCCACTAATAATATACACATAGTATATGTGAGTGTGTGTGTAATCACAGCCCCACAAACACATCTAAAAAAATTTAGAGCCTTCATCATAGAAATATTATATAAATCCCAATTTCATTTTGTTCATGATATAAAATAACCAAATTTGCAGTGGTCAGGAAAAATTCTTCATCCAAAATGGCTTAGTTAAAAGTAGGAATGTTATATTTAAAAAATTCACAACTTAAAAGGAAATAAAGACATTTTGAAAATATACTTAATGCTAAAATGTTGTTTATTAATGTTTTACTTCTATTGTAGCATATTGGATCTAAGAACTAATGATCATTGAATCAAAAGTCAATTATGTCACACTTCTTGTTGGACCTAAGAACTAATGATCTTTGAATTATGTAGTTTCCAGCATATTAAATGAAGAACTAACAATCCTTGAACCAAGGGTCAACTATGTTACTTCCAATATCGGCATCCAAGGACTAATGATCCCTGAATTAAAGGTCAACTATGTCATTTCCAGCATGTTGAATCCAATAACTAATGATCATTGAATCAAAGGTCAACTATGTTACTTCCATCACATTGAATTAAGAACTAACAATCATTGAATCAAAGGACAACTATATCACTTCCAGCATGTTGGATCCAAGAATTAATGATCACTGAATCAAAGATCAATTATGGAACTTCCAGAATATTAGATGAAGAACAGTTCTTGAACCAAAGGCCAACTATGTCACTTCCAATATCTTGCATCCAAAAACTAATGATCCTTAAATTAAAGGTCAATTATATCATTTCTAGAATGTTGGATCCAAGAACTAATGATCCTTGAATCAAAGGTCAACTATGTCACTTCCACCATGTTGAATCAAGAATTAATGATACTTGGATCAAAAGTCAACTATGACATTTCCAACATGTTATTTCCAAGAACTAACAATCCTTGAATCAAAGGTCAACTACGACACTTTCAGCATGTTAGGTCCAAGAACTAACAATGCACCAATCAAAGGTCAATTATGTCCCACCATGTTGGATCAAGAACGAATGATTCTTGAATCAATCATTAACCATATCACTTCCCATGCACAAATGTCTCATGACTTCCCAAGTGAAGAACCATTCATTTAGTTTCAACAAACATTTAATTAGAAAAGCCAGTTAAAATTATTAAATAAAAGATACCTTTTTAAAAAAAAGGGGGGGGCGCAACTTCTTTTAAATAAAAACAAAACATCAACATCATGTATGCTAAGTTCTTTACCCAAAGGCAAGTAGAGAGCCAGTGATAGAGATGACTGAAGAGTTAATGCTTAATCATCAATAAGGTAGTTTGTCATTGCTTTTGATTTTTGCAAATGTTATTAATTCACTCCTTCTTATATATAAAAAGAACAAAAATAAATTCCCAAACCAATCAAAACTTTACATTATATACATCAATTTACATTTTTAAAAATATTTTTCCCAAGAAAAAAAAAAAAAACTGTACATATTAAAAAAACTCACGTTTTTAAAAACTGTTATTAATCAGACGTATAATTTTTTTTTTGCTATATAAATCAAATAAAATGGTATGTACTATATACCAAAAGATACACATAAACACTTATATTCATATTTCACTAAGATCCATCCAATCATAATACTGATTCATTCTTTCGTTCTTACTACCTGGATTACACAACCTAATGAATAAATACTTAATACCCATTCATATGAAGATGGCTTTAATAATGTTTTTTAAAACTGACTTTCAAGCAATTTCCTGGCAAATGGACCATTTGGATATAGGAAGATCTAACTTCTCACAATTGACGTAGAAGTAAAAGAAGTTACGAACTAACATGGTATAAAACACACACTTAGATTATAAATATATTAAAGATATATACCAAAATGTTTACATATACATAACAAAGTTGGTTAACCAAAACCACACTAGGATTTAAATCAGCCACCCATATCATTCATGCAAGAGAATATATTTTACTTCATTACCATATCATATTTTATCACACAAATGGGATCTCATTAGATGATAAAAATGATTATTTTTGTTTATGCATTGATAGAAGTAATTAGCTACCTATTCATTTACTTGCTTGCATGTGGTGTGTTTAACCAACTTTGTTAAATTAACATATTAGTAAACTCATACAAAATAAGGCTTTAGTTTAAATACATACTTGTAAATAATATATTCTAACAATCAATTTTAAAAGAAAAAAAATCGGCAAAGTATATGTAGTGGTTATATATCTTTGACAAAAAATAAATAAACCTAATACAATGTATATATATATATGGTTTCATTTTGAACAACAATTCTGATGTGGCTTCGAAACGTAACTTGTTTAAATTTATCATTAATTTTGTAAATATACAAGTTATATTAGAAGGAGATAAAACTTTATAGATATTATAAACCAGCTACAAGAGAAAGTAATTTCATCTTCACTCTGACCAACTTCATTAATTAGTAAATAAGCCAAAATCCACCACATAGTACAAAAACTATAACAAATGTCCCAGATATGACAGGTGGGGTAACCTCTGACTCCTCAATCCATCATTCTACTGCTGCTCTAAACTAAACTAAACAACAGTGGTAAAATGGTGAACTCAACAGTGAGAAGTTATTGGATTCAAACTCAATGTCATTTCAGGGGCTCAGAAGAGATACTACCTCCTGATCAAATTAAAATAAATTATGTTAAGAAAGTGACAAAAAATGGCTTACGATATTCACTTGTTAGAATTTGATATGGCTGCATAATTACAATAGTCATTCTTCAGGCTAAACCTGCAACTTCTATACCAGGTGTACTTAATGCTTGCATAATAGACTGGAGAATGATGAAGTCTCAGTTACTTAAAAGTACAGATAAGTCCCATGGCTTCAGCAGGTGAAGACTGTATTGTATTAGAATCAAATAACCCTCTTACAATTTCCTTAGAACATTCACCCTCCTATTAAGATTAAATAGATACCCATTAACTGACCAACACTGAATATTAGCTGCATTAACTATTATATAGCATATCCCCCCTCCCAATCGAGGGATTACTTGAAAAATTTGCAAATACTGAAAAAAATTCCATCTAGATTTGAATCTGAAGTTACAACCATGAAGCCTTTAATAAAAGCAAGTTAGGCATAACTTTTAGCATATAAATAATTATTTTGTGTATATATGTGTGCATGCTTTTTTAGATGACTATACCATGGTGCTCATCACCAAATGTGCACTCAGTGAAGAAAAGAAATTAAAATCACTTCATAAAGCATATCTGCATACATATGCAAAAGAAATACATATATAAGCAAAGGAAAAAAAATACAACATATAAATAAAGCTAGCTTACAGCATATTTGCCATTTCTAGTAGTATTTATGATAAATGCTATTGAAAATGTCATTCCAAAAGCTAGCTGCAGCTGTTATTTATTTACATGTTGGTATATTTCAAATTGTAAAATTAATTCCAGTATTGTTTTATTAAACATGTTTATTAAAAATATATATATGCACATAGACATACAGGTCTAAGTTAAGACAATCATTTCACAGGTATACATACACAATTTTAAGAGTGTATGAGCTCTTATCAGGTATTATACAAAGATGTTTCTGAGATAGATGTGATGGTTAAGCTATTAACTTATTATTTTTATCTTTATATATGTTTGATAAGTTTTTAATAAAGATGCTTTATCATTCCACACTTATGGATCTAAGATTTGGACACTTAATAGAAAAGCAATCCAAAGACTTCAGACCACTCAAATAAGTATGGAGAGATGTATATTAGGATTATCAAAAAGATATTGAAAATGATTTACTTGGGTGAGAGAACAAACACATGTGATTCCTGATATCACTGAAAGAATTGAGAGACTGAAGTGGAGTTGGGCTGGACAAATTGTTAGAAGAGATAATAATTGATGGACAGCCAATATTTCATGAACTAGATTCCAAGTGATTGTAAAATATCTAGAAAGCGACCACTTATGGGATGGATGGATGTAATAAGGAAGTGTGCGGAGATGATGTGTAGAAGAAAGGCTAAAGATAGGGAGAAAGAAATTGAACTCGGAGAGACCCCCCACCCTGCAGAGTATCGATAATGGTTGAAAATGACGGTGATGGAAATATATATTGTATAGTTTATAAAAATTAAATAGATATATATTCTGAAACGTAAGCACAAACATAAATGATTAAAACAGTGATGGAAGCGCCCCCACCCGGTCAATAATCTTCTGGTTTTACAATTCATCAACTATAGCATTTGAATACAGGTATAATGTATGCAATGAACTTTTAGTTGTACTTAGATAGGATTTGAATAGACTTTCAAGCTCTCTTCAGCTATACACTCCATCTTAAAGTCAACATGGGTATGACAACAATATTGGCATCAATAAGGGCTTTGATAATTCCGTCATCAGATTTATAATAATATGGATGGTACACAGCACACAAACATGTATATATTATTGTTGCAAAGAAGTTATAAATAAATCCGATTAATTTTATATTTGTGACACATAGTAAAATAAATAAATTGTAAAGGGGAGTGGATTGAGCAGATTTATACCTTTGTCAGAATTAAAATAATTCGAAAGTTAAGTATGAAAACCCACCCTTATTTTAGTCCTTGGAAGAAAAGCGGATTATTTTAATACCAGTGAAGTTTAAAATAGATTTCTCTCTACCTCTCTTAAAATAGATTAAAAGTGAAATTTAATAAAAACCTTACGTATATACACATATATAGGTATGAAACGACTCGCAAATACAGCATTTCTATTTAGGTTAAATAATAGGATACGTTAAAGGCGATTAGGTAGAGTTCTATTTTCGACCAAATCCATTCAGGAATGACCCAAAAAAATTATAGACATCAGACGCATCTGTAACTCAATCTATTAAAAAGGTATTAATATATATATATACCCACATATTATTTATATATGTATACCTTGTGTGGTTTAATGCAGTGTGGCGGATTTGAAAACTAAATGTCCACCGATCATAACTCCATTCACCATAATTCACATTTCAGAATTCGCTCACTTAATCTTAGTTAAATAATTGGCTAATAGAGGGCGCAACTAAATTCTCATTTTTAGTGTACGTACTTCTGTAAGAAGTGTGATATATATGTAGAGAATGTATTACAGGCGCTTAATTACGAGGGGCGGGAGAAAAGATAGATATTAAGGAGTAGACATATGGATAAAAAATAGTTTTGAGTTATATATGAAATTATATAAAATATGAAAGGATATAACATAATACCAAAAGGAATTTATTATTTGGTGAAAGCATAAGTTTAGATACCAGGGGGAAAGGAATTTAATTATAGATGTAATTTATAGGTAAATGAGAAAGACTATGAAATATCAGGATAAATTGTTTGGGAAATGGAAGATGAAAAAGAGAGATTTTACAATTATTGTTTACGTTTTTTTTTTACAAGATTGAGGAATATAAAGATAGAATTATGGAAATGTTAAAGCAAAAATATATGAATCAAGATTGGAAAAATTATTGAAATGAATTTATTGTAGTACATAAGATTCTGGAAGGAAATGTCAAGTTCAGAAACAGGGTTTCTGGTTAAACAGTCCATACACAGAAACTTCTTCAATATCATGATGTTATTTTACATCACATCATCATCATCATCATCATCAACCATTATCAATCCACTGCAGGATGAAGGTCTCTCCAAGTTCAATCCATCTTCTCCAATCTGTAGCCTTTCTTTGCACATCATCTACCACCCTTCCTTATTTTATCCATCTATCTTACCTATGATCTCTTTCTAAGTCTTTTGCAATATCTTGGAATCCAGTTTAAGATTTCAACTATCCATCTGTTATCATCTCATGTAGCAATATGACCATCCCAACTCCACATCTCTTAATTCTTTCAACGATGCCAATTGTACATCTATCTATATTCAATTGTCTTACCAAAATAGATCTAGGCAAGAGAACACTTACAGATGGTTCTACCGTATCACCATTTATTCCAGTATCTCACAAATTTACAACTAAACAATTAACTTCAATGATTTCCAAAGACTAAATATTAAAATTAGTTTTTTTGCATCAAATAAGATACACATATCTATCTATCTAGTGATTATGATAGATATTAAAATGATGTAATAAGCTTTTTCTTAGATCACTGATATTATTTAAAATTTGTTAAGATTAAAAATAACTGGAAGAAATTGAATAGAAACAGACTACGTTAAAAAGCATTTATTTTCATGTAAATATGTGGCAGTCATTAAAATATACTTCTGATCTTCACAGTAAGCTTACTTTTGCTGTGTATGTTTTGGTGTAGCACTAGAGCAAAGGAATTTAGAGTTAAAGTCATCAAATCCCAAATTATTTCCAGTGATAGAACATCATACATCCTCATGAGCAACTAACCAATTCAATTAATTTATAATTTAGCAATACACTTCATCATTGGTTAATGTATATTTTACTACTAACATCTGTTTTTTTTAGCTTATGGTAATATTATATAAACCAAAGCAGATCCCTATTCTATCACCCTATATTGAAAAATTAAGTAATCTTTAATTATAAAATAAAAGTGCATTAAAATCCATATCTCCAGATGAGTTTTTGATTTTTATTTAACAACGAGGACTTGGGATTCAAATTTGGAAGCAGAGCAGTTCTGCTTCTAATGACATCTTTCAACTTCAATTTCGCCATTAAGCTAAAAGTCCGAAATTCAAAAGCTTTTAGGTTCAAACACAAGCTAATACTCTTGTAGTGTTATACTAATAATGGAGTTAAAGGTGATTGTGGTGCACAACTGGTTCCAGCTTCAAACCACATCTCTTCATTAAATAAATAATTAATTTTATGGCTTTATTGCTCGGAAATTCAAAAGTTTGAGTGCCAGAACTAAAATCGAACTGAGGATACGACAGTCCAGAGACTGATATCTTACTCTCACCTAAATCCCTACAGGGCATACTTCCCCATTGATAAAAGCAAAAGCCAAAAATGGATTTGGATATGTGGTTTAAAAGCACTGCCATCTGATTATCACTGGTTATTCAAGATTACTACAGATGATGCCAGAATAGACACCTGCAAGAGAATAACCAAAATAGCATTTAATTGCGTTATGAGTAAAGAACAGACAACAAGATGGGTAAAGAAAGTAGTATGGGATGCAGAAGATTTGGATAAAGAATTTATGTCAGTATACTTATACAAAAGGTGGGATGATTGTATTAGAATAATTGTTGAGTGTTATAGTGGCAATGAATGGGATAGAAGAATAGATGCATTAATAAAGAATAGGGGGCTGAAGAGATGGAGAACAATATGGAAAGTAAAAAGAGTTTAAATATATACAGAAGTAAATAGAATATTGGGGGTGAGTGAATTTATGATAATAGCAAGAAAAGTAGTTTACCATTTAAGGCTTGAACAGGATCTTTAGCAACAAGGGAATACACATAAATGAAAAAATATGGGTTAGTCTGCAAGTTATGTAAAGAAGGCATAGACAATATTATGCATCTGTTAATTGAATGTAAATCCCTGCAAGCAGGCAGAGTACAAATAATGAAGTTGTGGGAGAATAAATATAAACAAAGTGATTATACAGAAAGTGGGTTCATGGGTTTTTATGCTGGGTTTGGGGAAAGATAGGGGGAGTTGACAAATATTATGTTGTGAAAATAGGATGGAGGAGAATAGTGAAGAATATGAGAAAAACTTAGGGTAGGAAATGGAAGGGGAAGATAAGATGGATGACAGGTTTCTCTGGGCATTGTGGCTGAGAGATTCCTGACTCCGATAAGGAAGCCACAATGCATCATATCACATTATGTTTATATATTGAGCTCAGTTATTTCAAATTTTGATTAGTGAAACTTGTAATTAAAGTTGCCAATTTTTTTTAAAAAAACAACAACCCTGTAGTCTTAATGTGATTCCTATTCAGATTACACTTTTCAATGAAGCCTAGTTTATACATAAATCTAGATTTATAATTCTTGCATAAATAAAGTGCAAATTAAAAAAAAAGTGTTGTATAAGCCACCACAGCCTTTAGTTGTTGTCTTACAATGTGTGGACATCTCTTGCGATATATTGCAGAACTTAATTTTGATTTATTAAAAACATTTTCTTACTCTGCACCATGACAGTGGTAAAATCGTACCCCTGAATGAGAAATCTTAAGTAAAATTTGATTTAATCATAAAATCACAGAACAGATCACTTACATAAAGTTTACATAATATGCAGATCAATAGTAATACTTTTTTAGTGAGGAGCACAAATGATCCATTCATGAGTTTAAAATAAATATCCAAGGTTTAAATTCAACACTCAACAATTTATATGCAAGCAGGTGAAAGAAGATGGGACAATTTAAGTAGGTGCCGGTCTTAATGAGCTTGAAAAATTAAAATAAAGTGGCAATCACATTTTCTATTTTCTTTCCATCGTTTCCATTTGGACTTATATTGTGGCATAAACATATTAATTGTGAAATTAGATCTGTTATTATTAAAGGCCAATTGAAATTAATGTATTTTTGTTATTAGTTTCCTACCCAAATGCAAATTCATTTATTAAGACAGAGAATTCAGTATCCCTGTGATTAAATTGACAGATGTCACTCCTGTGCAGGGCAATAATGTTGAAGGAGTTGTATGGTTTTTATAGATATGAAATCAACTCTATAAATAATGTATAATACAGTGCTATATTTTATAATATTAATGGGTTAATAGAGGGCACTTAAATGTTATCATTCATAATATACGTATTATGCCAATAAACACCACATGATCACCATTTCTTATGCTTGCTTATAACTGTTATTAAAACAGGCAAAACTTACTATACATATTACCATTCAGTGCAAGCCAGAGTAATCAACACTCTCTATACGTATTGCCACTCAGGATGTCAGAAGGCTTGTGCATAAAATCCCCATCTAGTGCCTACTCATCCAATATCTCCAAACTAGTTTCTGGCTTGCAGCTTTCATCAGTGAGGAGCTTGGATCTGAGAGCATTGCACCTCAATCTTAAGATTAAGATGGGGATTTTATGCACAAGCCTTCTGGAATCCATTGATTACTCTGGCTTGCACTGAGTGGCAATACGTATATAGAGTTTTTCCTGTTTTAATATATGTATTATGTATGTATATATTAGCATAAAGAGGCACACAATTTCATCCAGTTATATATGCAGCAATAGAACCATATATATATATATTGTCTCATAAAGTGTGTATATTTAAAAAATGCCCATCAAGTCAGACAAGAAAAAAAAGTATCTATGCCAATAAACATCACATGATTACCACTTCTTATGCTTGGTTATAACTGTTATTAAAACAGGCAATATGTTGAATCCAAAATACTCACTGATTAACTACTTAAACAAAACTTGCATTAAAGAATTAAGACTCATAAAAAAATAAACCCTAAGTTTAAGCAATTATATTTTATCTGTAATATCATTTGGGTAAAAAAAAGAGAATGTACATAAAAATTTAGTCACTTGCGACAAAAGTAATATATATATATGGCATATTACAACTCCTGAATTACAAAATGATTCCTACATATATACCCAAAAATACATTATACTATGAATTCAATAGGTTTTACTTCTTTCATTATTTGTTTGTACTCAATAAATATGGAAAGTTGACTACACAGAAAAGATTAAACAATCTTAACTATTTCACAGCTTAGATTGCTTTCGGCCAGGTCAGTCATATTCATAGTAGAAAGACAGATAAGTGGGAGAATGAATGTTTGGATTAATTAATATGCAAGTTTGCAAATTTACATATACCACTTGTGTGATAGTAAAATGCATTATTTATCATGTAATATATGTAAATTTACAAACTTGCATATTTAATCCAAACGTCCGTTCTTCCATTTACCTGTTTTTGCGCTATGAATATGACCAGCCTTGTTGAAAGCACCGCTAAGCTGTAAAATAGTTACAATTGTTTAATCTGTATAGTGAATCTCCCCCATTTATTGAATTATAGTATGGATGTATTGATTGTTGATTTATTCGTACAAAATTTTAAACAAGATACCCAATAGTGGACATAATAGCAAAGCGTCTGTAAAATAAAGCCTTAATTTGAATCTTTTCTCTTTTATGTTTACAACTCCAGACTTATAATACCAAGTGTGTGAATATATAAACTGTTTTTGCACTACAATATGTGTGACAAATAAAGAAAGTATTCTTTAATGACCAGTAATAAGAGCACTAAATTGTAAACTAGACTCATAAGCAATCAAAACTAACATTGCTAACCTTGTTCCCGGTGCAAAAAAAGCAAAAGGATTTGGTTTGTTTTCATATAACAAAGTTCCAGTCAACAATATGTAAACCTGATCACTTATGAGTCTGTTTTGAGATTTTTTGCAACTCTTATTAAGCATAAACAGTCCTTTTCTGTATACTATACAAACATGCATTATACACGCAAAGCATATAAATACCAATTATGTACTTTGTGTGTGTATATATATATTCTAATACTTAACGGACATTTAGATAGAAATATTTTAATATGGGAAGTTTTCTGTTTATAATTACTTAATTAGAAAGCACCTGCTACGGCTATAGTCAATCAAGGTTAATTGCCCAAGGCAAAAAATGAAAGCACAAATTTCAGTGCTAATGTAATCAAAGGCAATATGTAATAAAATACATGCATGCGTGTATGCTTTATATAGCGTTTTTTATTTCTTTTAATTTAGCTGAACTGCGCTTTCAGCGATGAGCACCAAACTCTGCAGCTAAACTGTAAATAATTAGATGCATATAAGTCAGTGCATTACACAGAGTAATTATCCTTTTAAAAATATTAATAGCCAAGCACAATTTCAGTATAGCATACCAGAATCACGGCAAACGACTAGCCATGAATCTGATGTATGGCACCAAAAACACGCTAGGCTATTAATATTTTTAAAAAGATAATTATTCTGTTTAACACACTGATGTATGTGTATCTTATTATTTACAGTTTAGCCACAAACTTTGGTGCTCAGCTAAATTAAGAAAAGAAATAAAAACCGCTTCATAAAACATACACGCATACATACGCAAATTAAAATACATATATAACTGAAGGAAAAATTAATATTACATATATATACATACACAAATCTTTTTAAATAACTTTTTTTTCCACTAGTGGTATTAAATAAATACATAAGAAATAATAATATTCTCTATGATCCATATGCCTATATTTAAAGTGATGTTTGAATGCAATTTCTTTTGGATATTATCATTATTAATAAATGACCAATCTCATTTCATATTTGATTACTTCTACTCACAACACAAACTTGATTATATTTCAGTAAAAAAATATACAATTTCACTATCATTACATAAATAAGTTGATTATAGGTCACACACGCACATTCTAAATAGATGGAGAATATAAGACTTTCAATATATTTGATAAAATTTTATTATCTTCCATCAACTTTGAAAAACAACATCAACAAAAAATTAAAACAAACTTCACACAAATGAAAAATAATACAACGCTTGTATAAAAAAAAACATTCAATTTAAAAATGGACGTTTGAAAGGAATTAGAGTGGAGTAAATGAAAAACTGATATGAACAACTCTTGTCCCTACCACAAGAGATACCGCTGACATAATAAGTGACCACTCGCACAAAAAAGATTCTATTTACACTTGAGCAAATGACAAACTTATGAGATAACACAGTTCTTTCTACAATTTAGCTGTGGAGAGTCATTTGGATGTATAATTTTTGTCTTTTTACTGTGTTTGTCATGATGGTAGCCTAAAGTTCGTAATCGTGTTCGATTGGAACTCGTCATAGAGTAGGACTTAAGATGCTGCTTTAATGAAGTGGGCAATGGAAGTTGTTCGATACCGTAGACCGATGTCCTGGCAACAATGGCACGACAGCACAATTCTTGAAGAGATAATACTGAAAAAAAAAATACAATAAACGGTTAACACATTTTCTTATTACTATCAAGGGAATTTACTAATAATAAAATATATTTTAATTCAAGTAACAAAAATTAATTTAGTACAGTTTTGCAAATCAAAAGTATCTCTATAAACATATTGGACCATACTAATGTAAAATAATACTCATACAGAGTTAAATATAAACTTTAATAATATTTCTTGTATGGAGTATACTTTTGACATTTTCGTGTCATATTCATAGACCATATATAAAGGTAAACATCCACCTTCATTGTTTAAAGAAGATTGCCATGACAACAGACTGAGATTGTTATTGATATCGGTATTGTTTAAATCTTGACTGCTTTCCTGTACTTACACTAATACTTATCTAGCCTTGAGCATTGTTAGTTTTATTATCTAAACAATACATAATTGGAGTGCAGTTTGAAAGTTATAATTGGCCATTTGTCAGCCTGCTATTACATTTATCTGTTCAATGAGGTTTATTTAAACTTATGATTTCATTCTTTTAATTTTAAGCAGAAGATAACCAACACTTACACATGTGCTGTACTGTTATATTAGAACGATGTTTTTGTTGACTGTGAGGAAACTCTCAATCAAAATCACAATAAACTTTAAAAAGATAAGAGCAGCCATCTTATTTTTGTATCTAAATGCAATTACATAGGCCAATCTTAAGCATCTTGAATTGAAAACGTGAAGATTTTATATTATTCATTTTACTTCCATTTTCTTTATTATGCGTATTAATGCTCATGAAATTTGAGGATTTCCTGAATATTAATATTAAGAGATGTTAGAATTAATGTAAGTGATTAAGATATTTACTAGGACAGTTTCAAACTATAATTTTAAACAAAGGTAACCAACCCTTACACATGCACTGTGTAAGAGCTGATTAGCTATTGTTTAAAATTTCAGTTTGAAACTGCGCTACTATATATCTTAGTCAATTATATTAATTTCATTCTTTATGGTCAAATTGCAATCTTTACTGTCTATACAAACTTATTAGATCAAATATAAAAGTGGATTTCCATCTTTATTGTTTAAAAAAGATTGCCATGACACCAGATTAAAATTATTGATTGTTATTGATAATGTTTGTGTTGATTTGCTTTCCTGCAAATCAAAATATGTATATGCATTGTATACATCAATTTACTAACATAATAAAGCTAATAATGATGGCTTTCATGTATTTTCTAACGCATGCATACATAAACAAGGCAAAACTCTCCTTACAGTAGTGCCACCCTGTGCCAACCAGAGTAATCAACGGATGCCAGCAGGCTTGTGCATAAAATCTCTATCTAATGCCTACTCATCCAATATCCCCAGACTAGTTTCTGGCTTGTGGCCTTCGTCAGTGAGGAGCTTTGGATCTGAGAGCACTGCACCTAAATCTTAGGATCTCTATGGAGAGTTTTGCCTTGTTTATAAACAATTATGTGCTAGTATAAGAGATGGTGATCATGTGATGCTTAATGGCATACATACATATATGTTAGTACTGTTAATTTTAACTTACACCTCTGTTTAAGAAGCAATGTATGATGAAAACACCAAACCATCTTTACTGAATTTATGTTTCTGACATAACTGATATTATCAACAGCAGGCTCGAAACCAGTGGACAGCCCATGTTGTTTAAGCAGATTAAATTGATGGCTTAATGTAATGCCAACTGCTTTCTAGGTTACCAATGATGACATTTATAACAGAAATAAATGTCCAATAGAGATTGGTTGATTTTTTCATCAAATATTGCTGCTTGAATGATCATAGGAAATTTTTTTTACAAAGGACATTAATAATATTACTTATTTATGTAATATTCAATTAATCAATTACACTTTAAATTTATCCAAGTAAGCACGTCAAAAAGAGATAGATATAATTATATCAAAAAAGAATAATCACCTTCAAAGATTTAATTTTTCAACCAATAAACATTTCTACACTATTTTCTATTAAAACCAATAAACATTTCTACACTATTTTCTATTAACTATGCTAAGGAAAACTTATACCATGGCTTCAATTTGAAAAGGGTGATCATTTTGTTACACACATGCATAAAAATATTTGTATTTACTCTGTCTTTTTATTGCAAGATAGCAATAAAGTATATTCAAACATTGATATTTTCTCCTCAAACAATCAACTTTTCCCCCCACTATTATTACGCCATCTAGAGTAAATATTACCAATCACTAGATACCTGATGGTAGTGCTTAATAATAAAAAAAATTCAGCTTGAAGAGCATGCATGTAAAAGTAAAAAAATTTATAAAACAGCATTGTGGGTAATAGCACTGTGCCCATCTCTTCAAAAATGCATGAATAGTTTTGTGGCACAATAATCATATAGTCACTTGTCATGGCCATGGCCCAGGGCTCAAATTGACCTAAAATTCCAAGAAAATTGGGATTTATTTTCTGGATCATCTTCTGGATCATCACACCCATAGTCAAACTGACCAGTTATTTAAAACTGGTCAGTAAAAAAGCACTTAGATATTCTTTGATAGAGGATAAACAAAATTTTTTCAATCCGGTAGATCTTAAAACGGATAAGTATTGCTTCTGTTCTAATAGGGAGCTATTTTAAAGACAATTTTATCATACCCTTTAACCATAAGCATGCAAATTAATAAAAAGGTTGATCATAGATTTCAGTCACTGTCTCCACATTCAGATATTTGATTCAGGCTGTACTATTTGATTAAGTTCGCCATATCAAGTTCAAAGGGCTTAATAATAATAATAAAGTTGTCTTATTATAAAAATAATAATAATATAAAGGGATCTTCTCAGAGAATAAGACACAATCCAAAATTCATATTAGTTTCTAATAGACAAATGTCGAACATTCCTTTGGATTTTCCCATAAGAATGATATTTGAAAAAATGCATTATCTTTTCGAGGATAAAATCACAACATGACATGAAGGCTTCACCAGTGACTGGAAAATTAAGCTGGGATGTTATCAAAATGTTATTGTTATGGGACATTCTGATACAATGTGATATTTTTTACTGTCAAAATATTTCTATCAATAAAGCAATTATATTTAAGTAAACCGATGTATGCTGTATTGAAGATAGTTCTTTAATTACTGCATCTATGGACTTTCTAATTTAAAAAGGTTATCTGGAATGAGAAAATCCTAAGACTCCCCCATGTCAGCTTATTTACTAGCCTGAGGAAAAATAGACAAAGAAGCATATATATATACATAGACATTGAAATATAAATAATTTTCATGTAATAATCTAAATAAAATTTTCAGCTATGATGTATCCAAGACGATGACCAATTAAAACTGGTACTGCTGGATGAAACCAACTTTTGATCAATTTGCTTCTTCGCTTTAGCTTTATACTGGTGAGGGATAGGACAGCTTTTACATTGGAAAGGACTACAGTCTTTCAAGCGTATCCAATGTACCTATCCTTTTATCACACCAGGCTTCTTTGAGAATATATCCTTATATCTACAGACTACCTGAAAAAACTTTTCCTTAGAGTTGTTCTCCAATTCAGAAGATTTACAAACTTTTGTATGTAAATATGACTCTGTAGAATTATTTTGGATGGCTAGTACATTAAAGCTTTTAATTGGTACCTCCCTCTTAAAGCTACACCTTTTCCCTTTTAAAACTAGTGCTTGATTAGTGTAATCTATAATACATCATTTACATGAATTAAAATTACTAATATTAGTATTAATGCATCCATGCAGAAAAGTTGGTGAAAAGAAAATAATATTTAGAGAATATATATATATGCATTTTGATAAGCGCAGTTTGGCTAGTTTTTATTAATATCATTCTTTTACTTTTTATTAAATTTACATTTTAATGCCATAAAATATATACTTTCTAAATATATATATATTAGAAAAAATAATAAATCTTACATTGTTTAAATATAGCGCTGCAGTCTAAAGCATTAGGAAAGTTAATATCTTTAACGGTGATGAACTGTTTTTCTTCTTCTATTTTTTACTTAACACAGCAAGATGAAAGGTTTCATTTCAAGTGAAATATTAATTTACTGACATGTTGTTTGTTATTCTTCTAGGAAATTCTATATATTTGACAGATAGCAACATCCTGTCTTTACTACCTTCGATTTTAATTTACAAAAAAAAAAAAAAGAATTACAAGGTTAAACAATTTCAAAACTAAATTTATTTGCACAAGATGGTGAATTAATTATGGAGCAGTTGCATATAAACTTAGAATTTTACTTGAAAATATATTTCATTTAATATAATCCAGATCAATTCAAACGTGCTGCGAAGGGCTATACCCAAATGATGGCTAAAGTAAATTAGGAATAAGACAAATGTCTATTCAAGAGGACCTCCTGCTGGTCTGCAGGGTAAGATGGTTCATCAATTCTTGATAATGTTCCCACTATAATGTCTTCCTCTGTATTCTTACCCTATAATGACTTCATTCATTTAAGATGATATAAGACTTGGTCACCGTCAAGCGTTGTTAGCTGAGAGGTCATCGCAGCCGTCTTGCAAGCAAGTAATTGGTTGCAGACGGTTGTGGGTTCGCCTCCCGGCCGACGCTATGACATATGAAAAAAAAGGCTTGGTCACCCTAAGCCACTCATATCATCAATTATCTTCTAATTGTAACTGGGATAATGAAATTGTGTGTGCATGCAACCACTATGCAACCTTTAGTTATATGCATAGCAATTCTGAAACTATTTTCTTTCTCTCTCTCTCTCTCTCTCTCTCTATTTTGTGCATAATAGTCTTGGCACTGAAAACGTAATAATATAGGAGGCTGTGAAACCTTAGTTGTGATATGTACAAAAGGCAGTACATATAATAATGATTCACTTTAGACTGGATCTGAGATGAAAGTTACAGCTCAACGATGATTGGACACTTAGGCAATCTTACCCTTGCCTCTAATAAAAATAGGAAGGATTTAGAGAAGGTGGTCTAAAAATGAGTTGCTTTACTAATTTGGCTAGGTCACCATGACTTACTAATCGCTCATTAAAACAGTATAAGTAATTGTAAAATCAATCTTGTTTATTAACAGTGACATAGTGGGGGGGGGGGTAAGATAAATCTTTTAATTACAATTTTCTCCTAATTTTTTCAAGACCCATTAGAGAATAGCAGTTGTAAAGGGGTTATCACAATTTAAGGTATGTAAGCTTAGTCAAAAAGGTATTAGGCTACTAGATTTTTGGAAAGCAGATCGATAACCTAAAAAAAACTTTAAGATGGGGGTGAAAAAACCTTTCTGATTACAGACTATATGTAAAAAAAATGTTACCAAAACAGGCAAAACTCTCTATACGGATTGCCACTCAGTATGAGCAAGCATAAGAAATGATGATCATGTGATGTTTATTGGCTTTAAAAAATGTTCTTAATTTCTGATATGAGGTACTCATAATAGATGCAAATATTGCGACCATGTTAGAAACTCTATTGAACATACATTGTTTGTCACATGCTATTGAACATACATTGCTTATATATTTTAATATTTTGTAATAAAATTTAAAAAAAAATTGTATACTTGAGTATGGACCGTAAAATCACTATTGCAGATTGCATGTGGCCTGTAGTTGCCCCACTCTTGCTATATGGTGCCGGATTCACCCTGATAAAGCTAATTTGGAATCATCTATCCTTGTAATTCCTCATGTATTAATAAAAGACTAAGAATAGTAAAACTTGTTCTGCATACCACAGTATCTGTGCTCATTTTATCAACCACATGCCCTAGCTTTACATTCATAGATTTAAAAAAATGAGAATGTTTTATTCCGCATTGGATAATGTTAATACAACAACACTTATTTTTTTTTCCTTGCAGACTTTAATGCATGTTTGTAGGAGTAATAAACTTTGGCCAAAGTAAAGTCATTGTAAACTCAAAGGTCTGTTGATATATATATATATATTGTAACGATATATAAATATGCTGTTACATTAATTTAAAATAAAAACTTTAAGTTCGCAAATAAAAATAAATTTATTAAAATATAAAAGCTAAAAAAAATTAAAGAGTTGTTAAACGTATATATATTCGCACAGATGCAAAACTTTAAAAATATTTTTTTTTAATAAATAAAAGTATTTGAACGTACTTTGTTATAAAAAAGTACAAGATTTAAAGATAAAATATTTTTGTAAATGGAAATGATTGTTTTATAAATTAATTGAAAAGCAAGCTAGCCCTTGGGGCTCTTGTATAATTAAAAAGTCTGATGAAAGATAGATAAGAAAATAAAGAAATTAGCTTGACCAATGGAAGCACCAAGCCTCTCGGACCTTAATGAAAATGATTGGAACAGTGACGTTTTGTTTTTTGAATCCGGAGGATTACTACAAAAAGAAAAATATTGAGTTACAGAGAGTTCCAGCTTTTTTGTGTTTGAGGTGTGATAGGATGCACACATCACACTCTCTATTTTAAAAAAATGAAATGACTGTAATACTGGAATGGAACCAGCTAATGCCACCTCCAGAACATCAGATCGGTCTTCCAATGGAGATGTCGCGGGAATTAAAAACAGGAACCTGGACTCTTCTACTGTGAGCTATGAACTTTACAAATTAATAAAAAAAAAAGTAATTAAGAACTTTCGTCATTTTTTTTTTTAAAGATTCAGCTAATCTAAATTTTAAAATGAACTCTTATTTGATTTTCAAATTGATAATTAATGTTTAAATTATATATATTTGAGTTTGCTAAAAAAAAAAAAAAATCATTTCCATTTTTTTAATTTTATTTCTATTAATATTTATTTGTATAAATTATTTAAATGCATGAAATTTAAGTTGGGTATGGACATTGCATGGATTCGTTAGCGGTTAATTATGTTGTGGTTTTCATATTCGATTAGAATATACAAGTCATCGATGTCATTGTGGCATCTTATGATGAATGCCATTGGGTTTCTTGTATTCCCTCTGCAATTGATGTTATCAATGACTTTGTATTTTGATCGGTTATGTTTATTTTGAAATGTTTTTGACCGTGGAATCTATGCAGCAGATCTACACTCAACATTATAAAACAAATTTTATAAAATTCATCTGTGCGAACGTATATAAATGTTAAATTTAAGTCAGGCATGAATGGCTATATAGATTTGTAAAGTTATATTAATAAATTAGGGGAGGGTAATCTTAGGTTATTTGTTTCGTAGTTAAATTGGGTCAATGGATTGGATATATCGGTATAATTAGTAGATGTAGTATGAGGTTCGCTATGTGCAGAATCGCTGTATATGCCACACAAACCCTTTTGCCTATGGATGGGATTGTAAGTTGGAAAAAGGACCACAGTCCCTTCCTATGGAATTTTTATTTTATTGTTCTTCTTGCCATACAGATGTAACATTCCTGTATTGGACAAGAGTCAATGTCTTCTCTAACTATACTGTTCAGATGTCCACTCCTGACAGTATAGTATATAGTGCTGTTGTATTTTCATGCTACATTGAATACATCAATGTATCAGATGGATTGACACCGGTTTGACTGCGAACTATTGGCCTAAGGTTAAATAAGGGATAGAATATTTTCTTTTCAAATGCAAATCTATGTAGTTTATTCATATGCGACAATCTTAAAATAAATTTAAAATTCATCTGTGTGGATGATTTAAAATCTTAAAATAATAATTTAAATTAAAAATTAATATTAAAATCTAAATAATAAATGCTATTCCTCAAATTTAAAATGATTATATATGTGCGTAAATAAATATTGTTTGTGTTAATTACTGGCAGTGGCTTATTTTATTCTTTTTTTAGATATTAATATATTTTGAGAATATAAATCTTTATTAAAACTTATATAAAAAAAAGTTTTAAATCTCTGCTACTCCACTGAGCTAGTGACGTGGGCTAATGGTCTGAAATAAATATGGTGGGATCTTAACAGCACGTATCTGCCTACTTTATAAATTTTTCTAGGTTCAAATGCCTAGATGGCGCCCTTGTAGTGCAGATACGTTAAGTCTCTTATCCCCGATCATTATAATATATATTACAATGAAGGAACATTTTGTTTAGGCAGATAAATCAGTACAAAGAAACATTGATGTATCTGCTTCAAAACAACATACTGCAGAATAAATTCATATTACAACATGTATCACCATTATAAGATGACTGGTTCTGTGATGTGATGTATTTGGCTTCTCCTTAAACGAAGTCAAGAATATCTCAGCAATGATGCCCAGATAAACCTGTTAAGCCATTTTATTCTCCATTCCCCTCTTAAGTCTTCCCATATTCTGCCCCATCCCATTTCCACAACATAATCTTTGTCAACTCTATGGCCTTTATATCTAAATCCCCCTTATCTCTTCGCAAACCCAGCATAAAAACTAATAACTCACTTTACATCCAATCAACAGATGCCTAATATTTTCTATACCTTCCTTACACAATTTGCACTCTTTCCAAACATCCTGCAGCACCATCTATGAATCAATGCATGAATTAGTGGCAACGTAGACGAGATATTTAGCGCAAAAAATTTTAAGGTGTTAGTTAGCCTGTCTGGATAATGAGTTACCAACAAAAATTGTGACAGTATGTTCAGTAATAATAATTTTTATTATACATTATTTGACTAGAGATAATCCAGGTAATGAACAATATTTCTGTAGTGTAATTTTCCCTACACCACTCTCATTCAACGATGCTGTGAATGAGAGTGGTGTCATGAAAATTATACTACAGAAATATTATTCATTAAGTGGATAATCTCTAGTCTAATGAATGATTAATAAAAATAAATATATTTTCATCAAGTGATTTGTGTCAAAGTTGTGAAGGTAATAAGTTTGAAACTTAATAAGTAAACTGTAGCAATTAGTTACTAAACAATGATAAATATATATGTAAGAGTTATGGTCTGGGCCAACTGATGAGTGCTGGTTCAGCATGAAATGTGCATCTTTGGAATCATACATCTTTTTCCTATGTCCTTAGTCATAAGTTTATGATTACACTCCTCTACAAGGTATTAAAAGTGGATAGAAAAGAGTCTTTACCTTGCATGAGAGTAGCGTAGTGAAAATTACATTACAGAAATATTATTTGTCAAGTATGTTTAATACTTTCATGGCTTGTCTCCAATGCTCTCCCTGTTATCGCCGAATTTTAAAAATCCACTTGAAAATGTTCTTGTTACTTATGGCTTTCATTGCCATATATAATATAAATTATTTCAAAGAACAGATTTGCCCAATTTTAATCCAAAATTTAATGTTAGCACAATGTTCTGTCAAGGGTTGAGATTTCATGTTACAACTTGTGACATGCTAGCATCTTCACAGTTAAAATAACTGCATTAAAATGAAGTCTTATTGTAAAAAAAATATTGATACAAAATTTGATATTCATGCTTTGGAAGTATCAATTATTCACGCTAAATTTTAACAATTATGAAAACACCGAAGCTGCCAATTTGAATTGAGAAGATTGTCATATTATTAAAGCATGGAATTTTCTTAGAAGTACTTTATAAATGCAAGCTCATCTAGTTTACTAAAAATAAATATAAAAAAAAGAAAACTTTCAAGGTATGCTTTTCTTCACGGAAATGCACTACAAAATAAAATAAATTTGCTTCAGCTTTTACAAATAAAAGCATAAGAATGATCATGTTTAGAAATTCCTGAAGAAACAATTAAATAAACTATGCAAATTTATTCATCGGATAAAATATTGACACCTTTATTTGATGATTACATTGGCATTGATATAGGAAAGTTTATTTAAATGACCAGATGCACCCGGCCATGTAAAAGCCGATCGTTTTTTTCAACTGATTGCTTTAACAATTTTTTTTTTAAGATTTGATGTAAATTAAACAAAAGATTTTAAATGTGAGAATGGTATAACGGTCTGAAATCCCATTGTTACGGTAGAATACAAGAACTCCAGGCTTTCAGCCCGTCATTTCTGTAATATTTGGTTACTTTAACATTTTTTTTAAAGATTTAATGTAAATTAAACAAAGCGTTTTAAAATTGTACAAATTTTAATAAAGCCAAATTAAAATTTATGTTTTTAAAAATATCTGTTATATTTGATAGCATTATGACTAATTATAATAGACTTTTTTAGCTTTATTAATAGTTACCATTAATTAGTGTCAATACAAAAATGATAGTCGTTTTTGTAATATTTATTTTTTTAATTAGTTGCTTTAACAATTTTTTAAGATTTAATACAAATGTTTTTTTTTATTATTATTAAACATTGCTAAGTATGTCATTCATCTGAATAAAATCAGGGGATTGGCAGACCATAATAACATGGAGCATCTTAACACTGAATTATGAATCGGCATTTGTGGCTGTTTCTGTACCTGGATGGGAACCTTTACTGCAAAATATATACTATATCTCTGTTGCGCCGCACACATGCTAGAATATATCTCTGTAGTTAAAAGCTCTCGTACTGATTTTTTTCTCAGTGTTTTTATTTAATGGTGGAAGTACTTCTGACACATAAGCGTAGTGGTTGTGAAATTGACACGACATCGGACAAACATTCATACATTCACCAATCAGGCAATTGAGAAAATACAGATTTTATATATAAGATTCTTTGGAAATTCAATTTATGAATTTCTAAATATGATTATCTTCACACTTTTATTTGCGAAAGCTGAAGAACATTTATTTTTTAGCGTATTTTTTACATTTTAATTCATTTATGTGAATAAAAGAATTTCTTCAATTTTCTTTTCTATTTTCTATTTTTTCATTTTTTAATAATAGTTCTAGAAATTAGAAATAGAGTATTGATGTAATTTAATTTCATTAGATGGCAGTACTATAAAGAATACTAAATATATAACATTAAAAAAAATTTTTTTTTCATTAGCATTTTGCTAAAGTTGGTTTGCAAACTTTAAAAAGGTGTACCATCATCAGAAATACATATTTATGCAAAATTTTAGCTAGATTGGAAATTGGGAAAGTGTGAAAATCAAATAAGATTTTAAACAGATGGACAGACGAAAAAAAATAGAGTAAGTTAAATAAAAGCGTATAAATAAATAAAAAAATCCTGACTAATTCTCCAACAATGATTCAAATATTAGTGATTTGATTAAAAGAAGTATGTGACATTTTCCACTCCATAAAACAATCCAATAAATGTGCAACTTCATAACAATAAATGGTTTAAATGTAGAAGTTTACTAACTGACAAGAATTTAAAAAAATAATTGATGGATTAAAATACTATTTATCATTTTTTTAAAAATTACAAAAATTAATCTGCCGTTGTCAATATAAAAGACCACCGTTTCCAGCCAATTACAGAAAAACAGAATCTGACCGATCAATCACATTGTGGGCAGGCATTCATTTGTAATAAATTTTATCTGTTAGTATATGCAATTACCAACACTTAAATTGATTTTAAAAATTAAAGTAAGTCTGAATTTTTCTAATAAGCATTTAAAAATTAATTTTAGATAATAGAAATAGTCCAACATATAAGAAAAAATGAAAAAATCAGACCTTACAGAATATCAATTTTCTGCCGACTGCTGCCTTTGACAAAATGGTCTACTTTATTAGAGAATCAATTTAAATTCAGTGTTTATAAATATAAAGATCCCAAGTTTGATTCCCATGCTAATACTGTCACTAGTCAAGCCAGCAACACCCGAAGATGAAAAAAAGAATGGTAGACCAATAGAATCATTTGTGTTATATACTAACCTGCAAGCTATTAGTACCAGTTGAATGTACTTGTAAAGTTTAGATAATGTTGGAATTTGTATAAAAACGTTTAAAATTACTTTTTGACGATAAAAGCAGTCCAACATATATTTATAAATAAGCGAATGAGAAATCAGAAGGATTCTCAGAATTATATTAACCATCTGGTAATTATTGCCTTGTCACTTTAAATTCAGTATTTATTAATCTCAAGATCACACGACTGATTCCATACTAGTATTGGCACTAGTCAAGCCAGCAATATCTGAAGAAGAGAATAGTACCCCGCTATATATTAACGTGCACGTTACTGCTATCGTAGAACGTATTTGAAAAGTTTAAATTTTTGTAGAAACATTTAATAATTAATTCTAGATGATAGAAATCACCCAACACATAATTTTTTTTTTTTAAAGAAGAAGAGAAATCAGGAGGACTATTATAAGTGCGTTAAATTTCTGCCGAATGTTACCTTTAAGAAATAGCTTAGTTGGTTAGTGCCATTTTAAGTATTTACGAATCTAAAGATCCCGATTTCAATTCCCAAGCTAAATACTCTCTTAGACAGGCCAGCAGCAAGGATATCACTCAAAATGTTGTATTATATAATAATCTGTGTGCTATTACGAACAGTTGAATTTTTCCAAAGACAGTTAACAATTATTACTGGTTAATAGAAATGGTTCAACATATAATACCCGATAAAACGCCATCATCGCAACCTTTCAAAACATTGGTATATTTATTTATCATGATAGAAAATGGATAAGACACAACAGACATTTTCTTCCAGCTATGTAAAAAATATAAATAATCAAAGTTGTTTTATTGCTTGGGAGTTCATAAGAAGCAGAGGAAGTGACAGAATTGAACATGGGTCACATAGTGTAAGCTCCAATGATTGCCACTCTACTAATTCACTTAACAATGCAATGACTTAAGCAATGATTATAAGAATTTAATGGCTTTAGTGCTCATGAGATCATAAGAAGTTCAGATGCTGGAAGCAATAAATCTGGGCATGATTCAAGTCCCTGGTGCTCCAATCCCTGGTGGATTTAAGAAATAAAAGAATTTAATGTCTTATGCTCCCAACTACTGCACATAACCATGCATGACTGAGCAATGATTATAAGAATTTAATGTCTTTATTGCTCAAGAGTTCATAATAAACTCAAGAGCTGAAAGGACAGATCTGGACATGATTCGTGTCACTTATGCTCCAATGACTGCCATTCCACCACTGCACTTAACCATGCATGACTTATAAAAATTTAATACCTTTATTGCTCAAGAGTTCATAATAAGTTCAAGGGCTGAAAGGGCAGATCTGGATGTGATTCATGTCATTTATGCTCCAACGACTGCCACTCCCCCACTGCAGTTAACCACGCATGACTTGAGCAGTGGTTTTAAGAATTTAATGCCTTTATTGCTCAGAAGTTCATAATAAATTCAAGGGCTGAAAAGACAGATCTGGATATGATTTGTGTCCCGTATACCCTAATGACTGCCACTCCACCACTGCACTTAACCACGCATGACTTAATGTCTTTATTGTTCAGGAGTTCATAAGAAGATCAAGGGCAGAAGTGGCGCAATCAGCCGAATTTAAGCTCGGGAATCTACCATTCTAATTACTGAGCCAAACTGTACAAAGCATCTATGCAAAATGATATAATCGGAGACTCTAAATAGAGAATTCACTTCTAACATATTTATACATTCACATGGAGAAGCATGTATATCTTACATATATATATATAATGAATGTGTGCATGCTTATTTATATAAATTCATGCTCTTATTGTAGCTCTTTTTTCAAAAAAAAAAAAAGGTGAATGTACATATAAAGAAATTATCTTCAAGACTTAATTAAACATGCACATTTTTTCAATACCTCTTCGCTGGCTGTTTCTCTGAAGATACAACTCTGATGGGCTTCATTCCCAAAAGAGATCTCTGAGTCATCCCTCAACACAATGACTTGGACATTGTTGCCCGTGCTTCAAATCCAATGAGATTTGACAGCTGTCAGAACGGCAGAAATCGTAAAGATTCACAACCATAATTACCCAAATCGCGCCATCCTCTTCAAAGATGGTAATTTGAAATGTTAATCAAACACTTTTCACTTCGCGTTTTTATAAAATAATAAATAGCTAAAATTCAATAAATGCACAGATTACAGAAGTTTAATTCTATTACATTAACCCTAGTTCTCCTACAGGAATTACTTCCTGTAAACTTTTAAGACTTAGTAGAAGCCAGATTTCCTATCACAAAATATATATATATTGTGAATTTCTTTAAAACCCATCATCATCAGTATTAATAAAAAATTATTATTATTAATAAACTCTTTTTCTTTTTAAAAAATATGGTTCCAAATGACCTTTCATGTATAAAAATCGAATAAAATGACTTTCTTTTTCTTTTTACAAACGTTATTTATTTAAATGAGCCCATATATATAACAATACATTATGCACGTTTCCAACATTTCAATTACCTCCATGTAATCATTATCAAACATATAATACTGTTATAATCATACGAACGTTTTCACAGGTTGCAGATATAAAAAACGTATTTTGCGGGTGTATCCGTATAATATTTTTTTTTGTTCTCATGTGTCGTAGCATCAGCCGGGAAGCGAACCCGCTAACCCGGGACAACTGCTTGTAAAGCAGCTGTCGACGTTTCGACTTGATCACACCAGCCCTCTACCGGGAAATGAAAATTATATAATTGTAGAAGCCTGTAAACAGTGTTAATAAAAATAAGTTGTAGACGCACTGGAAACTCCACAATTAGAAAATAGATATATAAAATTGGAAAAAATAATAATAAATAAAAATTCAGATATATGCTTCTTATCAAAAAATTAGTAATTTTCTAACCAAGCCTAATGATTCAATCCCTCTTGAGGCTCAAGAAATTTATGTAATTTCATGTGGTGTTTGTGAGTCTTCTTATGTAGATATGAGCAATCGTCACATCAATGCTAGAAAGGAGGAATATGCTAATGCAGTAAGACAGCATTCATCATCATCAGCACTCTCGATCCATGCTATGGATTCAGATCACAATATTGATTTTTCTAAGACCAGTATTCTATCCAGATGTGAAACCAATGTAAGGTCAGAGAAGCTATTGAAGATACTAAAAAGACTAAATTGTATCAACAAACGCGATGACACATGTAAACTTCGTCCTATTTGGAAATTAAAGAAAAAACAAATTTCCCTGGATTTTTATATATTATTTTTTCAATTTTATACACCTATTTATCAGTTGTGGAGTTTCCAGTGCCTCTACAACAATTTTTATTAACACTGTTTACAGCGCCTCTACAATTATATAATTTTCCATTTCCCAGTAGAGGGCTTGTGTGATCAAGTCGAAACGTTGGAGTTTTAAAAATTGAAATCTTACATGGATGAAAACGCGAAATTAACAGATATAATAACATTTCTTTAGCATCTATATATAACTATTTCATTACATAAATTTTACAATTACAAATTTGTAAATGTTTTGTATATTTGTGTAAGATGTAAAATCGGTTTTAAAAAAATAAAGAATGGGAGTGGGGGTGGTATGTAATTATAATAGTAAAATGTATATAATGAAAAGTTATATATAGATGTTAAAGAAACATAATACGAGTTAAAAAATATAAACATTACAAGTATAAAACATATATATATATTTACATCAATAATGTATACATATATATTTGTAGATCCTTGATAATAATTATAAGGAGGTAATTGAAACGTGAATAATGTACTGCAGTATATATGGGTTCATATAAATAAATTAAGTTTTAACAAGCAAAAGAAAGTAATTTTATGTATAATATGTGCCATTCCTATAAATTCTAGCAAAAAAATCCGTAGGAATATATACAATTAACAAAACAGCTTGGGGATTTTCCTCACACACTTTATATACACTAATAAAATATGCACATCATCACTTTAAATCAATATCATGAGTTAGTGCAGTGGTAAAGTATCAAGACTCTAGAGCAGAAGGTCCCCCAATTGATTCCAATTCTTATGCTTCCACCATTTAGATTTTTTATAAACTCCAGAGCAATCAATCCACTGCAGAATGAAGATCTCTTCATATTTAATTCAGTTTCTCAAATCCATATCTTCACCACATCTCTCATCTGATTCATCTTTCTAAGTATTTTACGATCTCACAAAATTTATCTATCTATTGGTATCTCCTTTAGCAATATTCCAGCCTGGCTCAGTGGTATCTGTTTATTCTCTCATCCATATAATATACTTTTGTCTCTGCTTATTACCCTTAACATATATCTTTCCATAAGTCTTATGCTCAGTTCATATATCATCATCATTTTCAACCCTTATTGATCTGATCCACTACAGGATAGAAGGGTTCCCCAAGTTTAATCCATTTTCTCCAATCTCTAGCTCTCCTCTCCACATCACCCAGCACATGTCCTTACTTCAACCACCAATCTCACACATGGTCTCTTCCCAGGTCTTTTATAATCTCTTGAAATCTGGTTTTAAGATTTCAACTGTCCATCTATTATCATCTCTTCTAGGAATATGTCCAGCCCAACTCCACTGCAGTCTCTTGATTCTTTCAATGATTTCAGTAATATCTGTTTGTTTTCTCGGTCATGTATTTTGCTTTTGATCTCTTCTTGTTACTCCTAACATGCATATCTCCATATTTAATTATTCACAGCAAAAATCCGAGTTTGAAACTATGATTTATTTCATCGATGATGTTCACAATATATGCAATATCTTTATTACCTTCTTCTTGCCAGAAAAGGTTAAATATAAGAACCAGATAGCTATTAAGACTAGTAACCTAAAAAAAATTCAAAGCCCCACCTAGATTTGGCATGATAGTTTGTGTTAATCGTTATGCCTTAGCATCCTTACATTTACACATGCATGTAATTTACACAATTATTTTCATGCATGCAATTTTATTTACATACCAACAGGTGTTAAGTTCTACTCTGGCCTTTTAGTTAATATCTTTGATTTGATATCTCCCTAACTGGTTTGGTGTAGCAATAATTTGAACTCCCAGATTCATAAACTACAACCTGGTCTGCCACTGCTGGAGTCTGAATCTCCTATAAACTCCCAGGTAATATACTGTTTGATTATTTTACTTTATTCAATGCTCGATATATCAAGACTAGTGGATGTACTAATCACTATCAAATGTAATTTACACTCAACTTTTCATTAACTATTCCACTATTCTTACATTTTCTTTAATATTAATATTAAAAAATAAGTGTAGTCTATTTTTAATTAAAAATTTTTTTTTCCGCAATTGATCAAAATCAGCCCAGTATATAATTAAACTAAAAACCATGATAGATCCACCAATGCTTTTCAAGAGCAAAGTCTTACTACTACACCACACAGTTTCTTGCAGACCAATTTTAATTAGTTGTTGCAAAGTTACATGATAACTTATTACATACAAAATTTCCTGTTCTGCTCAAAGTTTGTATCTATAAGTCTACGAAAATCTTTATATATATATACACACACACAGATGGCGTATATAAATGTAATAAGCATACTTATATAAATGCAGGTGCAAATATAATATTTTTAGATCCAAAAAAAATGGAGAGGAAGGAGGTGAATCTAAAATCTTTCACATAAAGAAAAGACACAGACACCCACTCCAATCTCCCAAAGGAATCAATAATTTTTAAAAAAGTTTAAAATTGAGGATGAAATAATGAAAACATTTTGAGACATAAATGGGGGGGGGGGGTAATAATGGTAAAAAAAAAAATCATATTGTTGTCAGGTACAAACTCTATTTGTGTGAGAGTGTGGGGAAAGTCTCTATTGCTCTATTAAACAAATACTTTTTAATGCGACTTGAGACTTCTCAGCTCAGTGAATTTTTTCCGGTCAAAAGTTCAAAAAGATGCTGTTACGTCATACAGTGACTTCACTTTTTTTTAAAAAAAAAATCTTTATTAACAAAAAACAAAAATTATATTTATTTTTACAATAATTATTTACACATAAATTTTAAATTCCAGATCTTCGTACTTAATTATATATTATTTTGTTTCTTTTTTAATTAAAGGGGGTTTGAACACAGACTTTCAAAATTCCTTTAGCTATCCATTCCATCTTATATAAGCGATACACGTAACCACACATGTGAAAAAGATAAATGATCTCCAATATACGATATTTCGAGCTGAATCAGCACTCATCATTGGTCCAGATCATCATCTCCCACAAACACCTACAATCAGTGCCCAGTTTATATTAAAATAAAAATCTTAAAACTTTAAGGGACAAACTTCAATCTTCTCTGCCCTCCAACTCTTCAGCCATCCATACCATTGAAAATCTGATGACGAAATGCTCAAACTCTTGTTGATGCCAAACATTGTTGGCATACCCATGTTGACCTTACGTCACTCTGACCTCTCATATATATGACGTTTGTCCATTTAAATATACAGAGGAATGAGCAGAAATAAGCTAAATCTGTCATGTAAATCAATACTAGTATATTGTAAATACCAAACTTTAAGATATAATTAAAGGGGATTTTCAATGGTATGGATGGCTGAAGAGTTGGAGTGTGGAGAAGATTGAAGTCTGTCCATTAAAGTTTACAGATTTGCTATCTTACTATAAACTGAGCACTGATTCCACATATGTGTGGAAGACGATGATCAGGACAACTGATGAGTGCTGGTTTAGCATGAAATATGTATATTGGAGATTACTTATCTTTTTCACATGTGTGTGGTGATGAGTATCGGTTATATAAGATGAGTGGATAGCTGAAAGGAGCTTAAATGTCTGTGTTTAAATCCCCTTTAATTACATCTTAAAGTAGTATTTACAATAAACCAGTGTTGATTTTTTAATTAAATAATATTTTTTGATTTTTATATTATGCAAATTCGCCTGGGGGGAGAGAGAGAGAGAGAGACAGACCAGAGCTTGACCAAATTTTTCCGTTATTTTTTCGGGGATGTATCTGATGCAGTTACTAAAGTATTTATTCCAATCAAGTTTTTTTAACCAGTTATATTTTTTATAGTCAAAACTCATTTCACATCTTACTGACCATATAGTTTTTAGAGCATGTAGCAGAACCGTTGCATTATGTGGATTAAATCTTTTAATACTGTTTGATATTTTCCTTTTTAAATTTAGGTATGGAGCACGAAATACTTTTGATCTTTAAGAGTTTAGATGCTACACATTCTTCAAACAAGTGAAAAGAGGTTTCCTCTTTCATCTTACAAAAAACGCATGAAAGCTTCAAATTCATTTTTAGCCGGCCATTTAAATGAAACCTCGATGGTAGGAAGCCATTTTGAAACAGCATTTGTTATACGATTGCGGAGCATATACTTTGTGAAGATTATTGATGACCTTAATTACTAACACTTTTTTTTTTCATATGTCATAGCATCGGCCGGGAGGCGAATCCACAACCGTCTGCAACCAACCACTTGCTTGCAAGGCGGCTGCGATGACCTCTCGGTGTTTATTAAGTTTTTGTAGTTAATGTTAACCAAGCTATTTAAGCTTAAATCATCTTGCAAGTCTTTATATAAGTCGAAGATCGTTTTATGATTTAACTTACTTTAGTAACTTGCGCTACAGCAGGATCTGAGCAGAAACATATTTCAAAATTAATAATGACCATAGACCTCTATTAAAATGTTGAATGACTTTATTAACAACCCTATTTAATGTCCATTCCAGCAGCAGGATATTCGCAAATTTTTTAGACAGTTACACGAACAAAAGTTAATCAAATTGAAAAATATTGGTTTCATTCCAAATTACTATCACCACGATCAATTCTTCCGGATATAATTAATTCATCTGTGTTGCATTTGAAAGTAATTTTACTGTAAAATCTAAACACTACTGTAATTTAACTTCTTGAAATTTAATAAATGAATATGGGGAATTAAGAAAAAACATGAATTTTAAATTACTAAACATTATCAGAAAACAAATTAAAGGCTAGCTTTATAATTTAAATTGTGACCAACATCCATGAATTACCTTTATTTGTCCTCCATAACCGCTCCATGCCGTTCCTCTTGAGAGCCATCCGTGATAATTCTGTGAAAGATTCGACTATGTTGAAGTCGCAGAGAGGACTTACTTCAAAAAACTCCATTTCATTTTTCATGGCATATGTCTCCGCCACATGTTCGCTGACTTGCCTTTTGAAAGCCAAGTGGAGACGATTGCCGATGAGAATTTTTGGCACACCAGGCGCATGCTGAAATACACGAGAAAAAAAACAACAAATTAAAACAGAATATTAAAAGTAACATATAGCTTTAACAATTATTTTTCTAAGTATATATATATTTTAATTAAACATAAAGCAGGAAATCTTAACATAGGTTCTGCAGATTCTTCAAAGGTCTGTGTGAAGATTTCAGAAAATCTGGAACTTTGAATAGGAACAACTGACAGTTATAACTAAAATTCAGCATTTTCCTCAACAATAAATGTGGCTTCAATATCAAAAGTACCTCTGAGTAAAATCGAAAAAAACATGTTGCCTTATTTTTAATCGATACCATCAATCAAATTAATTCCTAATATTCCTGAATTTCATTTGTAAGCTAACAGTCCAATAATGATTCCTCTCACTACATATAGATCAATAAAAACCAATCAGTACTTAGACAATCCCAATATCAATACTAAACAACAATTTCAAACTGTTGTCAAGGCAACTTCCTTTTATATATATTATGGAAAAGAGAAAAACAATGTATAACACTACCTGAAGAGGGGCTGCTCGTATATAGTAACTACTTTCATCACATGTCCAAAGGGGAGTATCCTACCACACAAAACTTCCTGGTGGATAATGCAATGGTAAGATATAAAGTTAGGAAATGCAATGGGATAAATCCATTGACATTACCAACCATTGTGGTACTCCATCAATGGTTATCATTGACAGCTTGTGAAAAGGCATATCTATCGATTTTGCATATGTTAAGAATATGTTGTAAATATCCTTGCCTGTTATTCGTCCTTTCATTGGTAATATTTTTAATAATTCTTTTACACTAAAATCACTAAATATCATTCTCATCACAACTGCTAACTATGCTGTGTCTGTTATGTCTGTAGACTTGTCAAATTGTAGTGAGAACCATTCACATATCTCCAAATCACTCAAATAAGTAATCGGCACCAATTAGAAATTCTTCTTTTAACAATTCCCCATCCTGGAAAGGCTTTTTCTTCTTTGCAAGCATGTGAGAAATTTTCAAAGAAGCAATAGTGGCATTTTTAGATTTTACCACAGGCCTAGTGAAAACTGACTGTTGGGCAGACATGTTCAATTTTAGTTGAGATATTTTCTTCTTTCTTAATTCAGATTTAAGTGAATAGCTGGTATTAAAAGTGGAATGGGTTGTCTGGAAATGACGTTCAATATTACGTTTTTCACCACTGCAACACTACTGTCGCACAATAAACAAACACAGTTATCTTTAATATTGATGAAACAATGTGATTTTTCCCAGGCAGTATTAAAATTATAGGTTCTTTGCCTTTTACTAATTTTGGAGTTAGAATTTTTGAAATTTGATCTTTGAAAAATAAAGAGTAATTCAATTTATTTTGACTCTGACTTAGTATTTCTCAAAATGGTGAACTTGTAGGCGTAGATACAATTTATAAACATGCACAAAGCAAAGAGATTGGTGTCCGTGTTAACTTTACTTATTCTGTGCTAGTGCAGTGTGCAGAGAAATACTGCACTTGGCAGACCAAGAGATACTTTTTTACGCTGTAAAAGTACAGTATGCCCTACAATTTGATTACAATAATTTATAAGAAATTTTAAAAATTAAATTTATTTGTATCAGATAAATAATTTTTTATCGTGTTTGGATAATGGCGGCCACACGTAAAGTGGTCTGCGGGCGCCATGGTGCCCATGGTCATAGGGTTGGGGACCCCTGATATATATATTAATGAATCATGTGACTTTATTTAGCTTGTATTTACAAATGTAATATAAAGAGTATGTTAATAGCTCTGAACAAGCTTATTTTATTTATTTATTTATTTATTTTTTACCGATAAATGCAACAAGAAAATACATTCAAAATCTTTATCTAGACTTATTCCCACCCACAAATTGGTTTTGAGCTGATGGTTCTCATCGGTGAGGAGCTAGGACATCCAGACACCATATTCAAAATACAAACTCAAGTCCAGCATTTATCTAATACTTAACTATTAAAAAGAAAATCTAAAAATTTCAGATATCTATATGTCTTCCAATTCAGCTCTCCAACTCAAATAGCCATATGGGACCGAACTAAATTCAGATATTTTCCACATGCTAATAGCATTAGCAATCTAATATAGCCAAAGCTGTAACAGGAAGACTATAATTTTAATGAAATAAAGTCATACATCACATGACTTATTTAACTTGTATTTACAAATGTAATATGGATAGCATGCTAATAGCTCTAAACAAACTTTTTTTAATTTTTTTTTATTTTACTGATAAATGCAGCAAGAGGATGCATTCAAAAATCTATATCTAGACTTATTCCCACCCCCCAAACTGGTTTCGAGCTAATGGCATTTATCAGTAAAAATAAAAAAATAAAAATAAAAAAGCTTATTTAGAGCTATTAGCATGCTCTTTATATATAGAGATAAATAGATAGTTAATCTATAAGAGTATAAGGACAAATAATAAAAGGATATCAAAATTTAAAATTGCTAAACTAAATTTTCAAACTAATACATCTTTATCATGACAATTACAATTTATTATACATGCATATATATATATATATATACCCATTATAAGTTAAATTATCATTGCGATTGAAATTTGCTAAGCCAGGTTTTCTATGCAATAGATTATTATCAAAAAGAGGCTAAAATTTATTATAACAAAACTTAGTATAAATAAGTCTTTATGAATTTATAATGAGTATATATTAAGGTCTTGATTTAATAAATTTTTAGTCAACCTTTAATAAAGATGCACTATATTTAAAGCCTGGCTTGGCAATTTTAAATTTAAAGTCATATTAATCAATAATTGTCTACTCAATCTTGTGGAATATAATTCAACATGTCACTACAATTTGAATAGTTTCTTATATATATATCTTTAATGTCTGTATAAAAATATTAGACCACAGACAAAGGTGATTACCCATTTCTATTATAAAAAGGTTGCCTTGACAACAGATTGAGATTGTTATTGTTTAGGTATGAACAGCTTTCATTTATTTGCTTTTATAAACCGATTTAACCATGAGCATTATTAGTTTTGTTATCTAAATAATACATAGTTTCAATGCATTTATGAAAGTTATAATTGACTATTTGTTAATCTGCTTCAAGAACAGGTTACATTCATCAGTTTAATGAGGTTTATTTACATTTATTAGGATTAATAATTTCACTCTCTTTAGTCAAGTTGCGTGCTTTAGTGTCTATGTAAACATAATGAATCATGGATAAAGGTGGGTATCTGCCTTTATTGTAAAAGGTTGCCTTGACGACAGATTAAGATTGTTAATTGTTATACTCTAACAATGATTATGATACTAATAGATAGAGCATAATGGGATGACATTATTGGGCATAAGAAGTTCAAGTGTTGAAATTGTTAGAACTGGAATTGATCGAAGGATTTAATATTCAAGAGTCTGACATTTTACTACTGCAAATGGCACTGATGTACTGAAAGTATACATGGTTTCTGAAATCAATTTTATGCTTTATTCACTGTTATAATATCTCTACATTCATTACAATAATGGCAGAGGTTCAATCTATTATATATATATATGCACTAAATCTGCCCACAAATATTATTATATGTATGAATAGGGGGGAGGGGAGAAACTTTTATAATATAAATTTCTCTGCATATCACTAAATATATTTATTTGAGTTAAGTTTAAAAAAAAAAACATGAGATAAAATAAAATTGAAACAGGAAACTACAGATTTATATAATTAAATAAATAGAAAAGTATTTAATTAGTCCTGAATATTTGATATTTCATTAAAATTTGTACACATTTCAGATAATAGGATTAATAAATACCAAAGTGTAATTGGCAATATAATTAAGGAAATAAAATCTAATTAAATAAAATAAGGAAAAAATATAAATAAGCCAACAATTTATGTGCCAGATAGATATTAGATTAGAAAATACATTATAAATATGAGTGATGAGTAAAAATATATGAGATAATTGGATAAGGTCTTGTCTTGCCTTGTCGTGTTTGTTTCTGGCATCTTCTCTTTAAGTCATGAATGCAAACAACGGTGAACTCTGGAGAAGATACCATACTGATGCAAAGTGCCAAATGCTGAAACACGCAGATGTGGTGCTGATATCTTAGCCAGAGAACAACAATGAAGATACTAAACATGATTGCTTATATAAATATCATTGCTGTGGCTGAATAAATCCCTGGTATGGGTTCATTCTGACCTTGCCGCAATGTAGCGATCAATAACAAGAGAACGATCTAAATTTGCCCTATAAGGTAACAAGAGTTCAAAAATAAGGCTGGAACTTTTGACGAATATTCACTGTTATCTAAGATATTCATCTATCAAAGGTTAATCTGCTAATATATATATATATGATAAAAAGAAAAAATATATGTGAATGTAATAAAAGAAAAAAAAATTTTGAGTAATATTGGATCTCCGACCAGTTGATACTAAAACTATATTCAATCCAGCTTTAGACATTAAATCTTTCAAAACATATATTCCAAAAGTAGAATAGAAACCAATCAAACTGAATAATTGCAGTGACATTATGTGAAACCAAAAACCTACCACAACTGCACTTTTTCTAATGTCCTTGTGTATTGAAGTTAACCAGAAATTAACTGATTGAACGATTTCATAAAATTAAAGCCATGTAAAATCAAGTCTCCACACACATGAACTCTAAGTAAAAATCCTAAAAGACACAAAATATGATGACAAATAATTAATAGATAGATAAGACTTTTTTATTTCAAGTAGTTGCTAAATCTTATTCCATGATGTTCTCACACCAGCATTTATATAAATGTGATTCAGAAACAGATGTTAGTTTTTTTATTTATTACTTTTGGTTAGAAATAAATGATGGTTCATGTTTGCTTTATCAATGAAAGTGATTACCCCATAAGTATTGCCATGTTCACCTGAGCAAGTTGTGGATTAATGAAAAGGTTTAATACCAAAGAAGTTAGGGAAGGGTTTTAGCTCATCCTATAAATATTCCTTGTTATAGAGTTGGCACCCTAGTCTGTAGTATGATAGATTTTCTTTGAGTGAAACTATTTTATGGGAATGATGGTCGGGAAATATGACTGGCATTAGTATTGAGAATAAATATACATAACAGTATCAAGTCTGAACATCATTAGTTAGGATGTTCCATCTAAATATATTCAGTATGGTCTTTCCTAACATCCATTAATCCCAGCATGTAATTCTTTGCACATTGTATAAAATGTGCATGAAAATAATTACCTGATCCTGTTACCTTATATTACAATTTAATGCTTAATGAACATTATAGATGGTAAATATTTTAATTGGCAGCTAATCAAGAATAGCTGCACAAGGCTGAGAAAAATAATGCACTGTCAATCATATGATGCAGTCAAAAGAGTTACTTTTTTCTCAGAAATGTGCAACTGTTAAAATTTGAATCCCATTTATTAAAGTATTTACATTTATATAATAGATTAACACAGTTAGAAATAATGAAAATAAATCTCAGAAGATATAATAAGCTCCAATTATAGAACATGCAACATTCGTTACCTGGTTACCACACCTGACCAAAAACTGGCGAATCAATCTGCAAGACATACACTTTGATACCAATTCTCCATCATCAGTTGCCTACTATATTTACATGGAATACTAAAACTCCTCCAAGCCAACTGAAAACAAGAGGTTATTTTCAAAATGAATACCCTTCTGGATGATTGGCCATTTTAAGTATGATGACCGGATAGTGAATGTTACATCCTCCTTGATTGGAACATATAAGTCTCCAGGTTTATTTGTCTGTATGTGTAGATATATAAATACACACTGTAATCTATCACAAATGTTCCTTTCTTTTAATCTATAATATGGTGAGACAGCATTCAGACAAAAAAAGTCACTCCTAATCTTCTACCACTTATTTCAACTTATGTCATTTGTTCCTCAGCTCACAATCAAAAAAAATGATTTTAGTGAACTGAGGTACCACTGCATTATGTAATCTTTTTGATTTGGCTGATTGTACTAAAATCATATTCAAATCAGTAGGCATCACTTTTATTTAATAATAATATTTCATGAAGAGGTAGATTTTTACGATATGTTTTATTTTGCCCGGCTTTTTTCTTTATGATCATAATATTTTGGAACACATTTTTAAACATTTGCATTAAGATGATATTGGGGTGAATAGTTATAAATGTAACAACAGCGAAATATTGCTTCAAACTGCGTGAGATAAAGCAATCAAAAAATTGCAGCTAGAATACCACCAATAAGTATCCAGTATTATATAGTTCAGAAGTTTCTGCAATCTAGCCAAAATCACAAAGAGGCCTTTTAAATTTCCTTGTCTGTCAAACTTTTACTACATTGGTGTACGTCATGATTTATTTAAGGAATATTCTTCAATGAATAAATAATCGAATGATTTTATTGCTCGAGCATTCATAAGAAGTTCAACTGCCGAGAATGACAAAACTGGGATCAATCCGAGAAACATACGCACTAAAATTTGATATTTTACTGCTGCATTTAATCACCGAGGACTTTTTGTTTATTTTATTTATTCTTGATAATATACACGTAAACATGTTAAAAATAATAACAGACATATTATAGTAAATAAATTAATATATGCAAATATAAAAAAAATATAAAAAAAAATGGGGGGAAAACCCACATTTGAATAAATATCTGTAATTTAAAAAAAAAAAATCAAATTATTTATCGCTTAAGAATTTATAAGAAATTTCAGCACAAGAAGTGATTGAACTGTCAAGCGTGGGTGGCCTAGCGGTTAGCATAGCTGCCTTCCGAGCAGCTGGCTCGGGTTCGCTTCCCGGTCAATGCTTTTGACATATGGAGAAAAAAAAGTGATTGAGCTGGGCCCAATCCCGGAATAACATTGAGCTTCAGAGTTTGCAACTTTTCGATTACACTAATCCACGTATACCAATATTTGTAAATTAATAAGCCTAATGAGTAAAATAAATACACTAGAATAGTTGTCCAAAGGTTATTTGAGTTTGACTTCAAATAAACATCACAAACTAATGTTTTTGTGCTGCTTTCTGTCAGTGTTAAAAACTTTTTTTTTTTGTCATTTACAGCACTATATGGACGGGCAAATATTTTAACTATTAGAATAAATACATGTAATAAATAATATGTTCACCCACGAATTATTGTAACCATGGAATATTAATGCCATAACTATGACTAAAAATAGTTTAAACATATTAGTATTGTGTGAGAGTTATTTTCATGCTTTGAAGTTAAACGGTGGACTAATATTTAGGCTGATTGTCCTAAAGCATCTACAAGATGGGTAAACATCGGATAGAATGGTTTAACTTTATATACAAGTATAGCAAGAGGTAAGTGACTTGATGTTCTGGCTACACATTTGGGTTACAATTTATAGATTCACATTTGCTTAAGGATGCACTACAAATGAGACTATTATTTTACAATAATTAAACCAATAACTGAGTAGACCATTGTTCAAAAATCGTATGACACTGGAATATTATTAACAATGGTGGAGTTTAAGTTTGCGTTCAGAGATTTTTAAATCAAATCATCTACTCTATCCCTGCATTAAAGGCCAGGTACATGTAAATGGATGAGCACTTGAAAAAGCAAAGAGTAGAAGATACAAGATAAGGTCTTAAAAGTTGAATACAATCAAAAAGTTGAAGGAAAAAATCAGACAGGGTGACATGAAAAATAAACATAACCAAAAAAAAAAAAGGAACTGAATAGTTTATTGCATCGAAATTCACAAGAGGTTCAAATACCGGAAGTAACAAATTGCAACTGTGATCCATGTATGTAGAACTCCAGAATCCACCTCTCTATCATCAAATTAAAACACGCAGGTCGAAAATGACTGATTTATTGCTCGTGAATTCGTGAGAAGTTCTGTCACTGGCTGCAATCCATGGACCTTGAATTCTAGAGATTGCGACTTTGCCACTGCAGCAAAGCATGCTGGGTACTTGGAAAGAATATAGTAATAATTATTATTCAGGAGTTCATAAAAAATTTCCATCAGAAGTGAGAGGGCAGGGCTGTTATCCATGAACCTTGAACTCCATAACCTGCCTTTCTACCATTGCAGCAAAGCATGCTGGGAATGATAGTTGAGTGCTTTATTATTCAGGTGTTCATAAGAAGTTCACGCATCAGAAGTGACAGAGCTGGGCCGCAATCTATGGACCTCGAGCTCCAGAGACTCCCACTTGCTGCAGCAAAGCATGCTGGGAACTCAGAAATAATATAGCAATTGAATGGTTTATTATTCAGGAGTTCATCAGAAGTGACAGAGCTGGGCTGTTATCCATGGATCTTGAGCTCTAAAGTCTGCCACTGCAGCAAAGCATGCTGGGAATGTTAATTGATTGGTTTATTATTCAGGTGTTCATAAGAAATTCAATCATCAGAAGTGACAAAGATGGGCTGTGATCCATGGACCTTGCACTTCAGACTTTGCCATTTTAACACTGCAACAAAACCAGACAGGGTTCGAACACATTCTAAACATCGAGAAAAGACATCACCATAAAATAAATAAAATCCATTATTATATATATGTGACGGATAAGTGTGGTCGGGATGCAAATGCTCAGCGGACAGTAAATTCTCATACACGCCATAAATGTTATCAGGCTCCTAAATTATTAAAAATAAATGTCGGTGATGCGAATTCTATAATCAGTCTAGAAATCCAGTTTAATTAATAAAAAAAAGTTTCGCCCTTTCGCAGCTTTATTTTCCGGAGAGAGAAAAACAGTTATTAGACATTTAATTATCAAGTGTCTATAATAATAATAAAAACTACCTTACAAACGAATGTTAATTAACAATGTTTCTTCGAATAAATATTTAATTTATGATGAACTGTGATTTATAGATGTATATAAAAAAGGTGAATAAAAACTAAAACCATGGCAACAGATATTATATAAATACCGCTTTAAAAGAAACCACCCATTCTTAAGAACCTTAAGATAGTAGAAATTAATTATCGATGCAACTCATTAACAACTACTCTCGTTAGAAATGCTTCAATTAACCCAGATGATTTTTATTGGTATTTCTTCCGTAATAATCTGTTAATAATACGTAACTGAAACAAACACACTCCTTGAAACATGTGGATCGACATATAAAAAGCGAATGGTCACCAAGATACATTTCTGGAACGACTTGATTTTTAGCCATTGGCTCAGATCCCCCCTCCCCTCAGACATCATCGCAGTTTATTATGTATCCACTGCAAACAACTATAATCCAGTTTGCAAATGCTACAGCAGTTAACAATACACTCATTTTAACGATATCATCTAGGATAAACATTGAAACATGTGGATAGACACGTAGAAAGCAAATGATTATCAAAAAACATTTCTGGAAGAACCTGACCGCAGCTGTTGGCCCAGATTTTGGGGAAAATCATCGCAGTTTACTATGTATCCACGGCAAACAACTACAATCCAATTTTACAAATGCTACACCAGTTAATACACCCTTAATACACCCATTTTAACAATATTATCTAGGATAAATATTAATGATTATTTTTTATTAGACTGTAAATTATTATTTAATTTTCTGTCTGGCTATAAACTTTAAACCGGGCGAAAGATTAATACATCATCATCATCATCAACCATTATCAATCCACTGCAGGATGAAGGTCTCTCCAAGTTTAATCCATCTTCTCCGATCTTTAGCTTCTCTTCTCCACAACACCCCTGCACATTTTCTTATTTCATCCATCCATCTCACATGTGGTCTCTTTCTGGGTCTTTTACAATCTCTTGGAATCCAGTTTAAAATTTCAATTGTCCATCTATTATCATCTCTCCTAGCAATATGTCCAGCCCAACTCCATTTCAATCTTTTAATTTTTTCAATAAGGTCAGTAACACCTGTTTGTTGTCTTACCCATACATTGCATTTTCGATCTCTTCTTGTTACTCCCAACATACATCTCTCCATACTCCTTTGAGTGGTCTGAAGTCTCTGTATTGCTCTTCTATTAAGTGTCCAAGTCTCAGATCCATAAGTAAGAACTGGTAAAACACATTTGTTAAAAACCATCCTTTTCAAACACATAGGCATATTTCCTTTTAGTATCAAGTTATTTCTACCAAAAGCACTCCAACCAAGTTTAATTCTATGATTAATTTCCTCCATTATGTTTCATCTGTATTAATAATCTGACCAAGGTATTTGTAACTGTTAACTTCTTCTAATTCTTCATAATCAATCTTTATTTTCATATTTTGAACAAATCGATTAAACATTACTTTAGTCTTTTTAACATTTATCTTTAGTCCTACTTTTCTACTTTCATCTGCTAACTCCTGCAACATTTCCTGCAGCTCTGAAGCATTATTTGCAAAAACAACTACATCATCTGCGAAATCTAAATGACTTAAATACTCTCCATTTACTTTCACTCCTTTAGTTTCCCATTTTAATCCACAAAATACTTCTTGCAGCACTGCTGTAAAGAGTTTTGGAGATATGGAGTCACCTTGTCTTAACACCTTTCTCAATGTTGATTTTTCCAGTATCATTATATAATCTAATTGTTGCTGTTGCATTTTTATAAATATTCTTTAAAATATGACAATATCCTGGATCTATACCTTGATGATCCAATGCTTTAATCACTGAAGAAATGTGTATAGAATCGAATGCCTTTTCATAATCTACAAATCCAAAACATAATGACAACTCATATTCGTTTGTCCTTTCTATGACTTCTCTCAATACCTGGATATGATCTATTGTACTAAAACCACTTTTAAATTCAGCTTGTTCTCTTGGTTGGTGGAAATCCAAAGTTCTCTGTAGACGAGTTGTAATCATCTTGGTAAAAAATTTATATAAAAGTGATAAAAGGCTGATAGGTCTGTAATTTCTAATATCTTCTTTATCACCTTTTTAAAATATTAATATTATTACTGCATTCTTCCAATCTTCCGGTACATCTTTATCATTTAGACATTTGGTATATAACTTTGCTAAAATTGTTTCTATTTCTTCACCTGCTTCTTTTAATATATCAATTATAATTCCATCATTTCCTGGAGCCTTTCCTTTCTTCATACACTTAATTGCATGTCTCACTTCTTCATTTAAAATTCTGGGCAATTCGGAAGATGTAATAGATATAGGAGGTACTTGTTCTTTATTACTATATAATTCTTGATAAAAATCTTCTACCAATTTCATGATGTCATCTCTCTTTTTAGTAATAATTCCATCTTTTTTTCTTATTGCAGATATAAATTCCTACCAATACCAAAATGTTGTTTAACATTTTTGAGACTTTTATTTTCTTCTACAGCTTTCTTTGCTATTTCACAGTTATACTTTCTTATATCATTTTCAACTCTTTTCCGTACCATTTTACAAAATTCGAGATATTAAATTCTTTTAAATACATCATTTTTGTATATCTTCATATTCCTTCTTTTCTTCATAAATTCTCTAGTCTCAGTAGAAATTTTATTAGTCAATTGCTGCTTTTTTCTACCAGCTATGTTTGTTGCAGTTTTTAAAAGTGTATCAGTTATTTTCATATTAATTTCATTCAAATCTGTATCATGTTCAAAATCTCCTAACACTTGAAACCTATTTGTAAGTTCTAATTTAAATTCATTAGAATGTTTCTGAAGATTAGGAATATCAACTGTAAATATTGTTTTTCTTAATAATTTTTGTCTTTCTAGTTTTACATTAACACATAACTTACACCTTACTAATCGATGATCACTTCCTGTGTTAAATTTATTAAGAACATTACAATCTTGAAATATGTATTTTCTATTAGTCAAAATATAATCCAATTCTGCTGTAACTTCATTTGGATGCTTCCATGTCCATTTCCTTTTAACATTTTTCTCAAAAAATACATTCATAATATAAAGTTTTTCTTTTTCTGCAAACTCCACAAGTCTGTCCTCTCTCATTTCTATTACCATAACCAAAATTACCTACAGCAATTTCATCTTTCATTTGTCTACCAATTGCATTAAAGTCTCCCATAACAATTTTAAAATGTTGATTACTCTGATCAAAAGCCTCTTGTACATCCATATAAAAATCTTCTATTACTTCATCACTATGAGAACTTGTTGGGGCATAAACCTGAATTATCTGCATTTGGTATCTGCTATTAAGTTGTATAACTAATCTTGCCACTCTGTCCGATACACCACCAATCTCCACAATATTGTTCTTCCACTTTTTATTTATAATGAATCCTACTCCACTTGTATTTCCAATATGTGTGCCTTTATAATAGAGTATATGTCCACTTTTTAAATCAATTGTTTCTTCTCCTTTTCTTCTAACTTCACAAAGTCCAATAATGTCCCATTTAATATAAGACAGTTCTTCTTCTAATTCTTGCAATCTTCCTTCACTTGAAAGTGATCTGCAGTTGTAAGTATCTAAATAAAAAGTCGTCATCAAATGGCAGCCTGGGTCCGCAATCAGGGGATTCTTAGCACCCTCCGCCTTCGGCCACCAACCCACTGCCTTGGTTGGTGACTTTACAGCCTCCTGGGAATAAGGGCCATGCTTTATTTTTGTCTGTCATAATTGTATATATGTATTGGAAAAATATTTATCATTTACACAAACATTCATTCTGCCTTATCAGGCACTGAGAAGAAAGACCATGGTGTTTCTTGATCTTAAACTCAGAGGTAAAAAGCCAATAAACTCACCACGCTGGCTAATGCGTGTTGGTGAGCAGCCCATCTATGTTCGTATACTATATGAATAATCACATAGTAATAACAGCTGCAACGACAAGAACGTATGGAGTGGACATTAGGAATTTGCCCTGCTCGGTTCCTTTAAGGCCTCCAAGAGGAACCAAAGGGTCTCCTTTCAGTTAATAGCAAACTCCTTTCCGCAGCCGATATCACTTATTAAATTCTATTTTTCCTAAACATACATGGTATTTACAAAACACAATAAAAATTTTACATTTGACCCACTCTTCAAACTACATGAATAAAGACATGCATAATTTTCCAAGATACACCAAAATAACGATAACAAGCAGTGTTGCTCTAGACATCATGTGACTTTTGACAGATTGCATACAACAATTCTGCTAATAATCAAATGCTAAGTTACTCTAAAAGGACACATCCATTACAATATCAATTACCACTTGTGCAAACCGCAGTGGCATAGATAATTCAAGCAACATTTATGGTGACATATAATAACAATTAGTAAAATACCCAAATCACTAAACCAGATAATTATCATTGCTTCAACGTTCACAGTGAATTACCTCAGTTATTCAGCAGTTAGCTTTTTGATCATTACAGTAATCCCTCACAACTACACATACTATCTATAAAATAGCCTTTAAATGTACATCTTTGGTGTTTTGGTTTGATTTAAAATTCATTCGAGTAACTCCTTATATTTAATCATTTTAAAAATAAATATGCATATCATATATGATGGTATTTATGATTGTTTTTTCTTAGTACAGTACGTCATCTTGAGATACAAGAGAAAATTGTTAATTTCTCTAGTAATATGAGGTTTCCATTTTCTTTCATTAGATCTGCTTTTATTTCATTTGCTTCCTCTCATTTGCCGTTACATTTCATCTATTCTAAAAAAAAAAAAAAACCCTTAAATCTTCAATAAATTTTGAATATGCTAACTCCACAATGATCATAAAAGATCAATAATAATAATAATAAAAAAGAGTATATGGCAAGAAATTCAAGTGCCAGAACTGCAAAGGTCAGAAATGATCATGTGACTTCATGATCCCAAGTTGGCTGCTCTTCCAACTGTGCCAAATGGCACAGAATATGGAATATTATATTATAAACACCTACATTAGACTGCTCTTAAACCACGTGACAGCAGTATAAATCACCTGGAGATTTTTTTTTTAATTCCTGGGTACATCCCATTCTCTTATGATGATCAAGCATCTTAAAAGGTTAGATTGAATTTTGATTTGGAAAGCTTTAGCTCTCAAGTTCATCTCTCTATGACCATGCTAAAACATGGAGGACAGTTACATTCCTTTGGGAATCGATCCACAAATGAGTTGGCCATTCATCCCTCTACCATCAAGCTAAAACATGTGGGCAGCTTCATCCCTTTGGAATTCGATCCACAAATGATTTGGCTATCATACCATAGGACCGTACTGCACATGAAAGTCTAAAAAATGATTTCTACACAAAAATAAAAACCACCTGTGATAAGTTTGCAAACTGGATAAAATTTAAAAAGTGATTGTAAGTCAGACTTTATATTATTTTATATGAACCCTTACACCAAACTTGTTGTACTTTGGTAATTCTTAGAAACTCTTTTGGGTTTCATGATAATTTTGAATTCTGTAGTTATACGATTGCAGATTCAAAACCAAGCAGGTCAAATGTTCTTCAAAAGATATAGCAAAGCACCCATGGGCTCAACATGGTTAGATGTACAGTCCTCCATTTACCAATTGCATTCGGTTATGGCTAGTGAATGTCCTTAATTGTACTAAGTAATAATCAAGATGAAGAAAATAGACAGAAGGGAGTAAAAGATCAGACAATACAATGTTGATAGCATTAGCATACTTTCTGCAAACATAAAAGCTCAATTTGACAAAGTTATCATTTGACAACTATCTTATTACCTTTGCATTCTGATCTGGCCTCCAAAATTTTGACATAGGATAGTGGACAATATATACGATTGCCACTTTTAATAGCTGTATATTACCATCCAATAAACAGGTTTCATATTTTTTTTTCATTATGGCAGATAAAATTTTCAATTCAAAGAGAGGCTGATCATTATAAGTAACAAATAAATAAAAAATGGGAAATATAGTTCGCTGCATTTTCACAGTCACTGACTTAAACTTCAAGAACTGGTTTATTTTTCCAAACAGGCTTGAACAAGTTGTAATTAATTTACATCGGAAGTACAAAAAAAAAAACACTCTAAAGATTAAGACTGAAATACTGGAGTAGAATATGAGGTCAGCTGCTGTTAGCATAATTATACTCTATTGTCTAGTTATGGAATTCATTTATCTTTGTGTTGGGTGGGGGTGAAATATTTGAGACATGAAGCAATTATTATTTTAGATGCTAATTCTATGACAGTTTCCTTAAACATCTCACAACATACCGTAATTAATTGCATTCATAGGTATTTTACATTTATATTTGTTTCTTTAGTAATCAATACTTGAAACTACTTCTAGTAGAATTAGTATTAATATTGTGTTTGGATATAACATGGAGACAATTAAAGTTCATACAACAGAAGTGACTGTCTGAACGCATGATCCATGTATCTTGATTTCTTGGAATCCACAACTTTACCATTAAACATTTCTCTCTTTTATGATAATATTAGTAATCAAGTTTGTTCTTTCCTCAATGCACTTGTCATCTTTCCTTGTTAATTGTAATGGATTTTACATTTTTTGCTGTGAAGTTTGAAATCTCCGCATGCTCTTCCTTTCAGTTTCCCAAGTTTCACATCCATAAGTAAACACTGGCACCCACCCATCCCAAAGTATATTGTCATATCCTTTTTAGGATTTATTTTTACTAAGAGCTTTCCATTCATATTAATAATACGATCAAAGAATTTATAGATAAGAAATCTTGCTGGCGTAATGTGAAAGACAGATGGTATATATAGAAAAAAAAAGTATTAAATTAGGATAAGGGTTATCCTGGATAATGCTTGCAGATGATTTGTGATAATTCTGTACATTATTATGCAAAGTATTTTACTGATTAAACAAAATAAAAATAGTAATTGAATGATTTATTGCTGGAGTCTTCATAAGAAGCTAGAGAACAAGAAGTGACAGACCGGGTCACGATCCATGAACGTATTCAAAACACATTCATTGTATACAAACATGAGCATAAAGTGGCTCAAATAAGTATTTTACAATAATTTGGACAGCTTTAGTATTTTTAAAATTAAAAAAAAGTAAAAGACCCAGAAAGAGACCACGTATGAGATGTATGGATGAAAGAAGAAAATTGGCTGGTGGTATATGGTGTAAGGAAACTATAGATCGAGGAAGTTGGATTAAACTTGGAGACCTTCAATCATGCAGTATACCGATAATACTTGAAAATGATGATGATGATCAAATTAATTGCTATTTAATTAAATATAAATTTATGGTTAACAATAAATATACTGTTAATTATTAATTATTAACCATCAGACAAAAAGATCTAGTTACTATCATATATATATATATTGCGGGTCTCATTATTATTACAATTTAGATATATTTTTAAACCTCAATAATAAGAGAGAAAATGGGAGAAAAAAGTGCTTCGAGACACTCCTAATAATAACTTGCAGGAACTGATGTTGCAAATTGAATTGCCACTGGTTGAAGAAGACTGAAGTGTTAAAGCAAATAAAAGTCCACTAATTGTTTCCCTTCTAATTAGTCACCCATATCAAATGCCACTATAGAAATACAGCTCAAGAGATTAGAAAAGAAAAGAGAAATTCATCAAAATGGTCTTCCACAAGAAAAAAAAAATCACGCTTGACTTATTTTACTACTTTTCTATTGGCTCCTATAGAATTTTAAAAGTTTATATACTATTCATGCACTGTATTTTTTTACAGCGAATTTCTCTTCAAAATCTTTCGATGAGTATTTAATAACATTAAAAAATAATAATAGTTGGTGTTATTTTAACCCCGATGTTTCATTAATGATGAGAGAGATATGGAGGTTATTTATTGGCAGTCCCTACTGCCTAGTTACTATGCATAAGATTAACACACACACATTAATATATATATTTTCATTCTAGATATGCATTTTAAACTTCTAGATTAGTAATCTGTGATTTGCAACAATCAGATATTATAAATAGATATTATAAAAGAAAGGGAAGATGCGGTACAAAATGATAAAAGATGAGGATGAAGATCATTGGTGCTTTTCTTATTTAAACTACATTTGTTAAGCTCGTCAAATAATATATTTATGTATGAGTCAAAGCTTAAAACAGGCAAAAGATCTATTCAAGTTTGTAATTTTGATAAATTACGTTTGTTAATTAAAATAAAAATGAATACAAAGCAACAAGGCACTAAATTACAACAGAACTACCAAGCAAGATTTATAGTGGAATAAAGTTAATCCAAATATTATACATCTTACTAGAAGTTTGCAGCATTGATCATTCAAAAAACCTCATTCATAACTTACTAGCATAATAAATTTAGTGAAAGAATAATAATTATTATTTAATACACTACGATAAATTACCAACTTCATCATTACATGATCTCTCACATTCGCAGTCAAATATGAAAAACGGATATTAAACAAAAGAAAATTAAAATCAAGTACAAGATATCAGCCTTTTTTCTTCAATATATTATCTTTTTGTTGTCATGTCTTTTTAAAAAAAAAAACAACAACAACGCAAAATGAACAAAACAAATAATAATTATTGTATTTATATGCTAATCCAATACTAAAATACAACTAAAATACCAACACAACAACTATTCAGGAAACAAATAATAACTATATTTAAATCAATCTTTTAACTAAATTATCTTGAATTCTGGCATTTTCATTTTGTTCCACATAAGAGTTTTTTGAAAATGTTCAACATTTTTTAATGTCTTAATTTTAAACTAAAACTCAATAAAATATGCTTGGATTTCTTTTTAATTTAATTTTATAAACGAATAATACTCTAAAAATTCACTTATGACCTTTTTAAATATTTAAAAACTGACTTGTAAATCAAAGCAATGCACCATAAACATCATCAACTGGTAATTTTTTTTAACCTTTCTGTATTTGGACAGATTTCTTTGTTCTCACTTACTTTAAACTTTCTCTTAATATTAAATCATTATTATTTATCAGAATATAATAAATGACCTCATTTGATAGATATTTTTGATTTTTGGAATTACTTTAAAAATTGGATTTTAATCGAAACAAAATGTTATTTCGTCATCAAATTTCAGGTGGAGCAGATATTCAATTTGCAAAATAAAAAAATCTTTTTTGATGTTTGTTTTAAAAATCTGAACGAATTATTTTTAATATCTAGTAAATTATCAATTTATGCTTTAAAAGTTTAATTTTTTTTTGTAAATTTTAAGTATCACTAAATGTTATAATAGACTGTTTAGTGATGACATTTCTAGGCAGTTGTATTTCCCGTGACCATAATCTCTATGATAACATTATTCGGAAGAATATATTCTTTTATATTTAAAAATAAAACATTTCTGTAAAAAATAAATCAGTAATAATATGTTTTTGATTTCCAATAATTATTAGACAATTACTATACAAAAATAATCATAAACTTTCCCAAAAAAATCAAGTTTTAAGACCATCATAATATTTTCTCAAAGTAATCTTGTAAAGTTTGAGATTGCCAAATATATAATAGGTACCCATAATCAAGAAGTTTAAGAAACATTGAAAACCCACTTATTCAATTATCCTGACATCTTTTGAATATTTTTTAAATTAAAATGTTAGGAAAGAAATTGAATTTTAAAGCTGTAAAAAAAAAATTGCAAAATTTCTCAGTAGAGGGTGAAAAATGCAAAGTCAATTTCTTGACTTCTGGTCCAATAAAATATCGTAATAAAAACAGAAAGATTAATAAAAATAACACTAAAATAATAAAAAATATATACTTGAAATAAAAAAATAAGCTTTCAAATTAAATTAAAATGTATCTTTTATCTTGACAAGTATAATGTGACAAACTCTCATTGCACTGTGCAAGGGATGAGTAAATTCAGAGTTTTCCCTATTCCCTGATTCAGGGATGAGTAAATTCAGAGTTTTCCCTATTCCCTGATTAGATCTGATATCTAAGAACAAAAACAAAAAATAAAATACAGATATATTATCTTTAAAAATAAACCCATTAACCGTGACAAAACTGGACTGAAGAAAAAACTATTACAAAATAAGTCTGGAACAGGGCCACTGTGAACAAAATGAAATAGGTAGTACTAATCTGCATACTGTTCATATGGAACATAGGTAGGAGTTAATAACTCATAAAAATGTGCACATCATGGAGATGTCTATAAGTAGAGCTAAATAATAAATTAACCATCATTTCTTTCTCATGATAACAGAATCATTACTAAATCTTTATTTTAATGTATAATATAAGGTATTTGATTTTCAACTTTTCTGTATTTCACATTAATTTTGTATTTAATATTGAGTGTTCGATTGCCTGTTCCATTTCACATTTCTGTTATTTTACTCATTTATGTCATCCCATATCCCAAAGCAACTTTACAATTAAATGAGACTATACTGCTGTTAATTCCAAACAATAAATTTAGAAATTAATGGTAGATAGATCTCTTTTAATAAATCTCTTCCATCAATAACAATATCAAACCTCTCTTAACAAAAATGAATGTGCAAAAACAAAGCATATAATTAAACACAATGTTTAAAGTAAAAAAATATATACACAGCAAAACCTTGGCCCACCATTTTTTTTAAAAAAAAAGATAGTTATAGGGAAATGATAAAAATGAAAATCCATTAAAACTTACAGATAAAACCAATTTAATGATTATCCACATTTAAAGTATTACCGAGATTTCATTATTCACAACCATTCAATATCTATTATTGGTAAAAAGTGGTTATATATATATATATATAAGGTTAATATCATGATTACATATTGTCTAGAGAAACCACAATATCCACTATATTTTATTTCAAGCCCACTTTGCAAACATCACATATTTTTTTGATAAGCTTTGATTATAATAGAATATATATTGTTTATTAAACTGCAAGTGTACTTCACAACATGCACACACACATATCAATTAAGATTATAATATTAACAGAATTAAATAATAATAATAATAATATAGTGCACATTAACATATATGCTTACTGTGTGTGTGTTCAATCAACACTCTGCTACATGTGCGCTGTAGAGATTTAAACACTTAAGGAATACTCTCCTCTCCAAATGCAAGATTAAGTCTTTTGAAAAAATAGAATGAATCCACTCTACCTTTTTAACCTAAACTTATATGTATAGGCAAATCTAAAGCATTTGAAAAGGAGAGCTGAAGATATTAATTAATCACTTTAATTCCATTTAATTATGTTTTAATGATTAACATTTGTGAAATGTTTATAATTTATGGCCTGTCAGTATAAAATGTCAATCGTTAAAACATAGTAAATGGAATTAAAAGTGATTAATTAATATCTTCACACTCTCACTTCCAAATGCTTACAATTTGCCTATGCATATAAGTTTAGGTTAAAAAGGTAGAGTGGATTCGTTCTAGCTTGGCAAAAGACTTAATCTTGCATTTGGAAAGGAGAGTTTTCCTTAAGTGTTAAAATCTATACAGTGCATAAGTAGTGGAGTAATCCTAATGATTATTACAGATTAAAATCATACCACTATATAAATAACTTGTTATATATATTTAAAAAAATTATTGTATTTTTATTTTTTTTAAAATAAAATGAATAACGAAATTAGGATTTCAATCACAATTAAATATGCTTTAGGCAAAAATGTAATAGTAGTCTCGCTATCAGCAAACTTCACATACTCTAATTGTTTTGATGTTTTTAAATCTGTATCGACTTCACGAATGTTCTTAAATTTTATGAAATTTATAGCAGTATGCCTAAAAACATTTTATTATATAAAATACTGTGTATTAAATTCATAAAGAATAATAAAGCAAAAAATAATATCCATGTGTTTTTAACATCAGTCAAAGAAATGTTATTAATAAATATTCTTGTGTATGGCACTCTGAGACAGAAAAATGGCTATCGCTGTATCGTAAAATTTATCAAATTAATAAATTTTAATCCCTTTTAAAAAAAAATATGACTGCATACAGTGCACCAGGATGGAAAAATAACTGCTACTGTATCATAAAATTTATTTAATTTATAAATTTTAATGATTTTTTTATTTGCTTATTTACATTTTTTTGAAAGCGTATAATTGTATACTGTCTTCATTGTTTATCGTTTTTTTAAAAAAATGAGGTTAACATAGAGTTCTGATTTTTGATTAAATATTTACAATTTTTTTACATTTACATTCTGAAACAATATTGATTTAAACTTTATAAATAATAAAACATATATGAAAAGATGTTTAAAATCATGATTCAAGATTTGATAACGTTTATAAAAATTTAATTTAAAATATATATATATATTGGGGAAAATATGAAACATTTTCTTTTTATCATGTTTCCAAATCTTCATTTAATGTAAAAAAAAATGAAGAATTTAGGTTATTGTGATTCGTTTCAATGTTTATTTAAAACAAAAATACAGTATAACAGAAAAAAACCTGATAACGGCTTTATTGCTTGGGAATTCGTAAGAAGTTCGAGTGCCAGAACTGTGAGTACCAGAATCAATCCTGGGACCTCCTGAACCAGGGTCAGATACTCTATCTATTACACTAAATCAAGCAGGATGTATAACAAAAACATAATAAACTTGGTTAGCAGACAAAGTTTAGATATGTACATAGGATTAGTTACATTGAATTAATCTTTCAACAGAATTTTATGAGATGACTCGAAGCCACTTCAAGTCATTTGAATTCTGTCATTTTTAATGCTACAATAAAGATTTTACCGTCATTTGAAAGGTTATAAAAAGTTCTGTAAGATGCTGCCCTCTCTTGAATTATTTTACAAGCAAAAAAATCAATAAATTTGACATTGAAGATCTAACAAAGGAAGAGTGCCAGCCATTCTTGAATCTGATTGGCTGATAAATTTTGACAACAAAGAAAATGGTTGTCATTTCTTTTGTTTCATTTTGAAAATGATAAACGAATGTTTTAGACCATTTTAAAAGTATTTTTTGACAAATTATAAATTATTTTGATAAAATATGCTAAAAATAAAATTATTTTAGAAAAATAGTTAAGACTTTAGCAAAAATTATTTACTTATCCGCAACATAAAATTGGGAAAGAAATCACTGATGTCAGCAAAACTTTTTGGTTGGTAAGTAACGTTCGTTTTAGATTTGCCGCTATCGAATATTTTTACAATTATAAATAAAAATTTATTTTTGAAAAAACTTTCGTTCACTTTCATAACCTGACAAATTATTAACCCTTTTCCCGCCTCTTACGAGGCCTCTCATCGACATCTGACGTCACTCTAACTCTGCCAGTTCTTATGCTAAAATATTCATTTGACAGGTATTGATTAGGTTTTTAAAAGTTCTGTAAGATGGTACCCTCTTCCGAATTATTTTACAAGTAAAAAATCAAAAAAACCGCATTTAAACCTAAACAAAGAAAGAACATTGTCAGCCATTGGTTGTCAATGAGCTCTCAGCCGAAAAAGACATTCTGATTGGCTGGAAAGAACAAAGAAACTGCCTGATCAAAGAAAATAAAAAAAAAATGCTGAGATTTTCATTTCGAATGCAATTTTAAGTATTAAAAAAAATATAATTTGAGAAATTAAACTAGTTTTTTAAAAAATATACTAAAAAAACAAAATTATTTTTGAAAAATATTGAAGATTTTAGTAAAAATATTTAAGATTTAGCAAAAAGAAATCTTTACTTTTCCAGAACGTAACATTGAAAAAAAGCGTTTGCGTCACCACTTTTTTGTTTAGACATTTGCTTTATATTTGCCGAAATTGAATATATTTTATAATAAATAAATAACAATTTATTTTTGAAAGAACTTTCGTTCTCTTTCAATACCCTGAAAAATTAGTAATATACTTTTTATAAACGTATCTGAGTTGAATTTAATATTATAGGCGAATATGTTTTAACAATAGGCTTTGTCTTCAGTTTGTGAGTTGGCCAATTAAAAGATTTGATTTTTACCTCATACAACCAATAATATAATTAGCGGTTTAAGGGTTAATATACTTTTTACAAATGAAACTAAAGTGAATATAATATTAAAAGATGAATATATTTTGACCATTTGACCGATGAGTTTTTGAATTGACCAAATAAAAGTTTACTTTTACCTCACTCGGCCAATAAAATAATCAGCGCTCAAAAGGTTAAAACTTAAAAACTATTTTTAATCAAAAATTAATTTTGATAAGAGTTATAAACCTTTACTTAATAAAAAAAACATAAATCATTCAAACTAAAAAAAAATCCATAAGGAAAGATGTTACAGAAGAACTGAAATATAACTCATGGTAAAACAATAATTTGAGAAATAATGGAGCCAGAACCAAATAACATATTTCTATCCACTAGTTCCCAGATCAAAGAAAGCAAATGAAAAATGGAGCAAAGTCATATTAATGAATGATAGATAAAGTTTTATAATACAGATATAACATTTAATGGTAATCCCCCCCCCCCTAATTGCCAATAAATCTTGAAAAGTTTTTCAACCTCAAACATCAAAAAAAAAAGGGGGGGGGGATTTTTTTCCAAATACATTTAATCAAAAAAATGTAAACTAAATTTGTGGATAATAGTTCCTTTCTCTCATCATTCAATAGTATTGGAAAATTGATAGCAATATAAGGTGGGTAGACGAGAGTGTAATGGCTACAACAAGGTTTTATAATGTAAATTGCTATAAGCAATGTCTCATATCGCTTCTACGAAAAATATTTGTTTTATATAATGATCATTTCAAATTTGTTTTTTTTTTTTTATTATAAGCATTATTTACAATAAACATTACAATATTTGTATAAAAAAATTAAAAAAACATAACCATAAAATCACAAAAATAAAGAAATAAATTACTTTTATTTAGAATAGTGTCTAACTAGAACCAATTGATTGCTTTCTTAAAATCAATTATTATAATGAAATAGATTTGCTTTTTATTATTATAAATAGAGACAAATACTGATAATTTGCGATGAAAAAAATTTACATCCATTTAGACTACAAGCAGTATGATACCACAAAACCTGAAAAAAGGACGTAAAACTTATACTTCTCTAGAAAGGTATTGAGATGGACATCTGTTCAACTTAAAAAATTATATGAAATTAAGACACATGAAAATTTATAATGGTCTCACATACCAGTTATAGCCATTGTAAGATAAAAAAGGATCTGCTAAACAAAACATTAAAAAATAAAAAAATAATTGAATAGTTTAGTGTCCAGGAATTATGTGAAATTTAAATATTTGAAGTAATAGAAATGGATGTGATCAACACACTTCAAGCTCAAGAATCCATTGCTCTATCACTGTACCAAATGACACAGAGTAAAGAACATATTCATCTCTTAGAAATACTTTTAGTTTCCATTCTATATTTAAGATAGGATATAAATGTCCACATAGCCATTTCATATATTTTTTATTAATCTCAAAGGCAATTGTTTAAATTCTATTAGTTCTTTGCAATATATATATATAGTAATTTTATTAATTATAAAAAGACATTTGCAATATTAAATTAAAATTTTATAGAAAGCAAAAAAAGGTATGTTTTCCCAGTTCATCAACATTACCAGAAGCAGCCATTTGCAAATAAGTATGATAATTCCAGTTCCAAAAAAAGGAAGGACATAAAATAAAAATATTATATTACAGATAAATTTTATGATAACTGTACATACCAATCCACGAACCGCATATATCACATAACTGGCCCCCTGTGAGGCTATCTTTTAATTTCAGAATGAAATTCAATTTTAGAACGATTCTCAATCAAATCATTCAAATAAAAGCAAAATATATTATCCTTCATTATGGTATTTTTGGAGGTGATCATAATAAAAATATTTGAATGGCTTTATTGGTTGAGAGTTTATAACAAGTTCGAGAAATGGAAGTACAATTACTGGAATTGGCCTAGGATCCAACACTTCAGAACTGGGCACTTTATAATTGCACTAGACTACAAACAGGGCTTCATAGATAATCTTTGTAAAACAAATGGGTCTGTTTCTTCCATGAAAGTACAATCAAGTTCATCATATGATTTTTTTTCCAAGAAGCCCAATGCTGTTTATTGGCTTTGTATACCCAACCCAAATAAGATGTGGTGTGATGCTAGTAGACTCCGTAGTATCATATTTAGCAAGTTGAAGAACAAATTGATTGGACTTATGATGGAGCCTCCATTTCTTAATGCTTTTAGGTTACTTTGATAGAAGATCCAGGTTTCACTTTCATATAATAAATGGCTAACATGCACAGCTAAAATTTAGTTGCTTTAGTTATAGGAGTTGATAATTTATTTCAAAAAATAAATAAATTTAGATATCTGGATAGTTGGTTGAATCAGGAGGGAAAAATGAAGATGAAGTTAAAAGAAGAATAGCATTAGCAAAGAAGACATTTATTAAGAGGTAAAAAATATTTTGTGGAACACTGAAGAGAGAACTAAGGAAAAGAATAATTAAATGCTATGTGCAGAGTGTACTACTGTATGGTTGTGAAACACGGACAATGAGTAAAAAAGTAGAAACAGCTTAGAAACCTTTGATAAGTGATTATGGAGACTGGAACAAATTAGATGAATGAAAACAATGACAAATGAAGTTTTAAAAAGGATAAATGAAAAAAGAAGTTTGATTGAGGATATTATAAAAACTGGATTGTATATATACCAAAAAAAAAAAAGAATAGTTTAATGAAAGATACTTTAGAGGGAATGGTGAATGGAGCAAGAAGAAAGGACAGAAAAGACTGATCCTTCTGGATAATTTAAAAGATAAGATATTTAAAATTGAAGATCTGGAAAGTGAAGAAATGGATGAACTTGTGATTCAACTGCTCTCTGGACATGTCCATAGCCTTATCTTTTACCTTACTAAAGGCAACATTAGAACACTGGAGACTATGCTACACCTCAACATCTAAGCCCATCATTTTATCTAAAAAGCCACCAGAAATGTGTCACACTCACAATTGAGAACTATTCAAACTATAAATTGCTATAGATTTTCCTTTCATCATTGACTGACGAAAGAATATTAATTATTAAACTAAATCTTTATAGGTTGCATTCAAAATCTTAAATGTCTTCACTTAATTAAAATGAACAATTTAAATACAACACTAATAAAGATTGTTACATTTTTGATTTACAAGTATCAAACTCATTCCCCCACAACTTTGACACAATCCATTTCAGATAAATACAGTAATGATTATCATTAATAATTTACTAAACTAGAAATTGTTTCAGCCCAGATATAAACTTCGTATCTCAGTTAAAGATTAATATATATATATATTAAAAAAATTAAACACACACATACATGGAGTCATTCACATTTTTCTTTCCCATGTGTAATATCTCTATAAATATATTAAACAACTTCCACACTACCATACATTCCTTTAAAATCATATAATAAACATATGTATGAGAGATGGTGAGCTGGGCCAACTGATGAGTGCTGGATCAACACAAAATGCATTTTGGGAGTCATTCGTTTTTTATTGTATCTTTATTCATATGATTTTAAAGGAATGTGTGGTAGTAAGGAGATTTTGGATATTTTTTACAATCATACAATAGAGATATGTATGAAAGATGATCTATGCCAACTAATGAGTGCTAGTTCAGCACAAAATGCATTTTGGGAGTTATTTGTCTTTTACTGTATCTTTATTCATATGATTTTAAAGAAATATATTGTAGTGTGGAGTTTTTTTTAGATATATATATATATTTATACTGATAACGATATATTTCCTTTCATTTTCAATTCATGATTCCTGTAAATGAAATAACTCTTCTTTGATTTTAAAATAGCTTAGCATATATGATTCTTTTAAAAAATAAATATAAAAAATGAATACATTATTATTATTATTATTATTATTATTAATGATGATGATGCAGTAATTAAAGAAAAAAATTAAATAATTTATAAACAAAACAAAAAAAGTATTAAAGTTGATACGGTTATATCATTAATTAATTTGTAATTTTCGTCAGTATTGTCAAATTTTGGGGCACAAATTGCAAAAATTTCTTCCACATGCTCATGTATAAATTAAACAGAAGCAGAGATTTAATAAAATAACAAACAATAATATGGTTAGCAGATTGTAAAAGACCCAGAAAGAGACCACATGTGAGATGGATGGGTGAAATAAGAAATGGTGCAGGGATAATGTGGAGAAGAAAGGCTAAAGATTGGAGATGATGGATTGAACTGGAAGAGACTTTCATCCTCCAAATGATTGATAATGGTTGATAATAATGAATGATGATGAATACGGTTAGTAAATTTTAAATAGAACAACAACAACAAAAACGATGCAAAAGTAGAGATTAGAAATATATTTTTGTAATTATATGTTGGACTATTTCCATCATCTATTATTAATTGCTAAATGTTTTCAGCAAATTTGAAACTTTATTTAAACTTTTCAAATACAATTACACAGCATACAGATTAGTATATAACACAGCCTTTCGAGTTGTACTCTCCTCTCTCCTTAAGGTGTTTGTTTGACGAGTGATAGTACTAGAAACCTGGAACCTTTAGATTCATGAATATTTGAAATTAAGGCAGCACTCTAATCAATTAGGCCAGGTTTGATTTCCTTACTAGTACTGCCACTTGAAAGGCTATGTTATTTAATGTGTGTGCTATTACTAAACAATTGAATGTAAATAAAATTCGATTTTTTCTAAAACAGTTAACAATTAATAATAAAAATAGTATAACATATAATTATAACTACAATATCATTATCACAAACTTTCAACCAAACACTAGAACAATATTTTATGTGAGCAAAGGTATACTTCGTAAGCACGCTGTTTGTGTTTTATACTCAGACATATAAGCATCCCCTATATAATAAAACCAGTACTTTAAAACTATCAAATGAGAACAATATTTTCTGTTTTATTTCATTTACAAAAAAATAAAAAGGTGGGACAGAGTTTACAAAAACTCTTTCACGACAAACTAAAGAATCGTAACAAACATTGACATAAAATATATTTCTTTTAGTAATATTTAAGTATTTTTACTTACCTCATCGATTTCTTTAATCCACCTATCGATGCCATCAAACGACCACTTATTAGTGATATCATACACTAATAATATTCCCTAAAACAAAACAAAAAAATTAATTTACAATGATAAAGTTGCAAAAATTATATAACATATATTTATATGCTATTGAAATTAGTAACATATATGAATGTGTGTATAAGTATGAGTCATAAAAAAAGTTATATGGGTTTTATTGCTCGAAAGTTCATAAGAAGTTCGGGCATCAGACCCGTGAGCACCAGAATCGACCCTGGGACCTCCCAATTCCCAAATAGGATAGTCTACTGACTATGCCAAAGGACACAGATGGGGTAAAAGAAGCTAATAGCTTTGTTGCTTGGATGTTCATAAGAAGTTTGATTGCCAGACCCTGCGAGCACCAGAATCGACCCTAGAAACTCCCAATCCCAAATTGAATACTTTACCAACTACACCAATGAAAAGACGAACATTTGAAATCATTCCAGATCAAATTATCAGCTAACAATATGTCTCATATACCACACACAGCAAGCTAGAGTAATCAATTGATGCCAGAAGGCTTGTGCATAAAATCCCCATCTAGTGCCTACTCATCCAATATCTTCAGACTAGTTTCTGGCTTGTGGCCTTCATCAGAAAAGCCAGAAACTAGTCTGGGGATACTGGATGAGTAGGCACTAGATGGGGATTTTATGCACAAGCCTTCTGACATCCATTGATTACTCTAGCTTGCTGTGTGTGGCAATACTTATAGTGAGTTTTGCCTGTTTTAACAACAGTTACTCACAAGCATAAGAAGTGGTGGTCATGTGATGTTTATTGGCTTAATATGTCTCTTGTAAACAATTAAAAAATTGAACTTTAAACTACTAAATGGTCTCAAATCAAGAATAAAAATACACTATAAGATATAAGTAAATGGTTAGTCAATCAAAAAGTCATGTTGCATTTGCACACCAGATGTAACAGGTTGAGTTTTAGTTTTTGAATCCATTACTCAAGATGGTCTTGCACTAGGAGTCTGCTACTTGGATTCACTCTAGAAGTCTGTTGCTTGAGATGGTCTCATGAAATGGACTTGAGCTAAAGTTAAATGCCACAGAGGAAATATATATGGTACTACATCACATATCAACAAAAATAAAGTAAAATTCATCAACGATAAGAGCAAGCAGGCATCAACCAGATAATCTAAAAATTAAGATCTTTTGTCATTTTTTTTCTTCTTTCCATTATTTTATCATTACACGTTTTCTCTAATATATCACTTCTACTTTTTTTCCCCATGTGTCAAAGCATCGGCCGGGAAGCGAACCCGGAACAACTGCTTGTAAGGCAGCTGTCTTAACCACTTGGCCACAACTTCTACTTTTAGATTATTTCCAATCCAATTCTCAATTTCAACAAGTTTTATACACTCCTTTTAAAATATTCAACTTCATTTAAGAAGTTTAACTATTCAATTAATTTATATACAGTTTTCCAAATCCACTATTCAAAATTTTGTGAACTCCTTTACTTTTTATTCTCATTGAACTATAAAACACTCAACAAGTTTCTTCTTTAATTCCACTTTAAGTAAATCACAAAATCACTTTTCTATTTTATTTTCTCATTTTAATTTCTATCTCACCTGAATTATCGCTTAACCGACTTTTGCAATTTTAAAAATCATAATTCGTCTCACGATTCTCTCCACTTTTGCCATCTACATTGTAAAAGTTTTGTTCAAGTCCAAATTTGTGACAAATTTAATGTCTTTCTTATTTAAGCTATTTTCCTATTTGCATCATGGAGTCAAGTGCAATGAATTTTCCTTCCCTAAAATTAATTCCAATGTTTTCTAAATAATACTTATATTTATGTAGTTATTTACACATATAATACATCGATCAAGACGTGTTTTATAATGTTTTAGAATAAATAATGGGTTGTAGGCATAAATATAAAAAATGTTTTATTATACATTTATGAGATGCAAGATTAGGGTTCAAAGTGCAGCTGACGAATCTCTAGCTGCAATGAAATCTATATCTTCTGTAATTTTTTGATATATGGCTAAACTTGAAATTAAAATATTATATACATTACAGATGCTGCAACGTTCTATTCTGTGTGTGTTTCCTTTTGAAAATGATGTCACTTGAAGGAAATGATTAGCTGATCATTGCTGTTGCACGTTTCACTGTTGCAGGGGATTTGTGTGTGTGTGTATATATATATATATTAAGACAAAAGTGGCTATCTACACTAGTGCCACCTAGTATATATTTGAATAATCAATGATTACCAAATGCATACAAAAATCCCTATGTTTAGAATATAAATACTCATCTTCAGATTTAATTCTGGCTTGTGATTTTATCAATGTGACCTGGGATTCAAATTTGGAAGGAGTGTGGGCATGCATGCATCTAGCAACCACATTTACCTGTCAAGCTAAGAAATTAAAACTCAAAACAGCCTAAGGTTTTGAGCCCAAATCAATCTGCTCGAAATAGTTGTTCATAGGTCTAAATCCAGTTCAGTAACAATGCTTGAATATCTTCAGCTCTTTGATAACTGCTAGCACCTTATTCTCCAATTAATAGTAATAAATAACTAAAATCCTAAGTTAGACAATATTATAAGAAAAGAACAGCTCACCATTCCAGAATACTTTGATTATCAGATAAAAAATAAAATTCCTATCCTTAGTAGTATTTAAATCCCTCCTCCTCCAGAACAGTTTCTTGCTTTTGCCTTTATCGATGAGACTCTGGACTTAAAAGTTGAAGGAAAAGCAAATGGTATTATTATTAGCATTCATAGCCAGAGAAATAAGGTGTCTATAGTTAATTAATGAACTGAAGATACTATGACATATAGTTTCTGAATTGGATTCAGATATAAATAACTAATAAAGCAGGATGACTTGGGTTCAATAAGCTAATTTAAATTTCAAAATTTTAGCCTGATCAGTAAAACAAAGTTAAAGATGGTTGCAGAGTGCATGTCTGCCTTTCTTTACACTTTGAGTCCAAAGCCTCACTGATAAAGGCAAAAGCCAGAATCCAGTCTGAAAATAGGCATTTCAATACTACAGATAGGGTTTAAAACATCTGATCATCACTGATTTAAGCCTCCACTAGATGTCACTAGAGTAAAGAGCTACTTTTGTCGTAGATTAATTAGTCTATAAAATATCACAAAACACCAGAAGACACATTGCTGTTTCAGCAACATAATTGATAGCTTGATAGTAAAACAGATGGTAAATAATGGCTTTTAGAAGGAAGATGCATTACATCCTAAAGATCCAGGTACATTCATTATCGAAAGCTCCTCGCTGATGAAAGAAATAAGCTTAAAACCAGTCTGTGGATATTGGATAGGACAGCGTTGGATAGAGATTTATTAAGCACTATCACTTGGCAGCTGAAATGAAAGAAAGAATGGTAAAATTTAGTCCAGGAGTTCAGTCATTTGTTGACATTTACATATATTCTGTAATAAGCTGTCACTCATAAACAAATCTGAAGAAAAAAATAGAAAAGGCAAGGACAATAAATACAACTTTTATAATGATTATATAAATCAATCCTGGAAACATATGCATGTAATATTTATATATAAAGCTATCTTTTAACTTTATATGCATCAAACTTTTTTTTCAAAAAAACTTCAATAATCTGTTTAGTACTAGCTTTTTGTAACATTCTACACTCATCTTTACCTTACCATTGAAAGCAATCAATATTGTACAATCGTCAAATACTTTTTTACGAAATCTGTTATGGGTTGTTTATTTTGCATGCTCAATCCAACAAAGAAGTGCCCCTCTACAATAGCAGATTCATTACTATCACATCAAGAAAGCAGAGTCTGATGGTATTACTATCCCAGAAAAAAATTTCATTCAAGGATATGTGCATTAGACAGGTCTTGGTGGTATAGAGGCAGTGCTCCATGCCTATGATCTGAGTTTGAATCTGGGCCAAGAAAATCTCATGAATGATTTTTTTTTCTCTTAAAACATGATCATATCTGACTAGGAATCATTCAACATTGGTTGTAAATAGGTATCCACTATCCTTAACTATAGAGAGTAAAATAACTATGGAAAAATGCTCAAGCCCTCACTGCTCAGCTATTGGAATGTCTAGTGAGCTTTGCTTTCTCCACTGTTCCATGGTGAGGGACAATTGGCAACATAATTACCATGCAGTGGCTGCCTATTAAAATCTAATTTACCATATATATATATTCTAACCTTCATCTCATGCATCTTCACTTCCAGATAATATATGATATGAAATAAAACGGGTTTTATCTCAGTTAATAATTAATAACTAAAATATTCAGCATTAAAATTAAAATATTTCACTAGCTCAAATTTAAAATACGAATAAGGTTCAGTTTATAAAAATAAATTAAATAAATATTTAATATTTATCATGAGACTTGAAGTGAAAATACAAGTGACAAGATAGATTACATTGAGCCAATATCCCACAGGATACTACCTCAATGGCATAAGAACACTATCCCCCCTTATTACTATTTCAAATAACAAACTCATAGTATTCTTACGATTTTAATAACTTCTACTCACTAAGATTAAACTAATAATTAAATCTTAATCTTCTATTTAATAATAATCTAGCTCAAATAAAATAATCTCAGGTTCATAAAGTTTATTCTAAGTTAATAAAAATACGGTAGTAAAATATGAGAAGGGATTTTATGTCATAATCTACTACACTGAAACTAATAATAATAAATAACAGTAATAATATTCTTCATTGTTTAACTAATTCTGTATATCTTTCTTTTTACTATAATTTTATTACCATAATAAAATAATGAAATAATATAATATGATCTTATATCTTCATGTAATGATATAATAAATACGTGGTAGCATTTTAATAATCTGACAAACAAAATAGGTGTGGCAACTGATAGCATATAATTTAATATAATATTGTGATAACTAATTTATGACCAATAAAATAATGTAAAATTATGATTATTTAATTATAGTGAATACCAATAAAATATTTAAAATTCTTAAAATAATTCTCTATTTATCTTTTGTGCAAAATTATATATTTGTTTCAGTTATTATGCATATATCGTGATTTCATGCAACGATGTGGAGAAATAAATAACTCGGACACAAAATTTTTGAAATAACAGAATTTAACAAAGTTTATTACTAACAACAAATAAATAAACAATTTATTTACACTATTTACAGTGGATATCCTTAACTTTTTTTTTACTTTACAGTTTGATCTACCGGGTTATAAAAAAAATAATTTATATTTCAATTATATCTTTATTTAGATTTAGGACAAATTTAAAAAAAATGTTACTATTTGGTTTCTCATTATGGTTAACTTATTACAAATATATTTATCTACTTTATTAGCAACAGCATTTTATCCTTAATATTATTAAACTATCTTATTTTAAAAAAAATTCATACTTAGAAAACATTCTATAGAAAACAAAATTTTATAATGAGTATGGATTTCTCAAAATATTAAAAAAAATTTCATCTTGCAAAGTCAAAGATGTTACACAAAATATTATCCAAAATTCAGTACTAGATTTTAGTATTTATCACACAATGTTTACTAATCATAATATATTCTTCTTTAAGCCTTACTTTAGTATGATATAAGTGTAATCATCAATATATTTCTGTTAATCAATAAACAAAAAATATACTATGCATATTGTTTACATAATTTACTTTGTACTATTGTATTTTAAAAATATGCAATACTTATTTTTCCCTTAAAAAAAAAATTATACTAAAGCATTTAAAATTATTATCACTTTAAAGAAAATATCTTTGTTTAGATACTTTATTTTAAAAAAGTTTATATTTCATTTCCGAAATAAAATTCAAAAATATATTCTATGATTATTTTCTTTCCTTAGGATACTTTGGATCTTCAATTTTAAGTTATAACGTCCTATTCCTTCTAAGCAAATAAACCAATCTTATACAAAATGATAGCATAACCTAAGTTCTAAATTATTTATCATTTCTCTTAAACATATCTTACTGAATGATGCAGTTACATGAAATAAAGATAGCGAAAACAGATGCATAGGATTAAGAAAGAAAGCTAGAGTATTACTCTTAACATATCTCAAAATCATAGCACAGTGCGAAGAGGTATGACATTTACCTGCCTAATATCCTCTAGTACAGGGACGATGTTAAAGCTATTTCTTCAGCTTTATTAGAACATCAAATATTTAAAGAAATATAAACACTGTCCAAATAAAATGTGTATCAGTCATAGGGCTTTGTTAACTATGCTGATATTCACATAAAGACTAAATATTATTTCCATTCCTTATAACATCCTATTTCTTAAAACATCATCTTGGTTTCCTGTTCACTAAGTACTTCCAAGTCACTATCTCAACATTATTTCTCAAGATTTTCCACATCTTACATCGATAAATAACTGTCTGCATTTACAAAACAATAAATAAAATTCATTAATAGTTAAACAATCTTATGATTCCATAAGAAAAGTCTGCTTACTTCATTATTCTATATGTCTAATCATATTTGAATATCCAATAACATGAAAATTTTAAAAGAATCACATAATTATTTGTTATGTTGGATTATATCACTAATAAAAAAAAAAAATCATCGTATGCATATTTTCAAATCAATCCTATCTCATAATGTTTTTTAAAATGTTGTATAAATGCGATACATATAAGTAAAAAAACTTTTACACTTCATTCTTCCAATTTATGGATGATCTAAAGAAAACAAAAAATATATACATTATAAATTATCAATAGTTATTATTATTACCAATAACCTTTATCTAGTCATCGTGTTCAGTAGGCTTCCTTTATCCACTTGAACATTGCAGATATAAAAAAAATTCACACCCATACACTTTATATTAAAATATTTTTAGCTAAATTATTAGATTGTTATATTATAAAATTTTAATATCAATAAATTAATGTTTTTATGTTTTCCTAATCTTATATAAAAATTTAGATTTAAACTAGGTTAACAAAATAAAAGGAATCAAAACTATAGTTACATATTTTCTTGATGATAGTTCCTGATAAGTCCAAAATGTTTATTATTTTCTCTAGAGTTTTTAAAAAATGTTCTCCTCCAAGCGCATTAAAGTTTAAAATAAAATAATTATTAATCCATTTAGTAAATTTACAGAAAATAATCCTTGGTTTTAGTATTTAGGATGATAATTATTAAATCATAATATTAATTAATCCCGTGAAGCTTCTTAATCTTCTCTACCAATATTCTCTGTGTATCCGATGCATCAATCCACCTAATTTAACTTTAAAAATATTCGATAAACTTTTAAGTACTATTTGTATTTCCATGGATCCATCTTTTATTCAACTATATGTTCACTTTTTTATATAAGTTTCCTTCTTAATACATTTAAACTTTCGTTTGGTATTTTTATAAATCTCTTTTAAAATAAAAAGAACTTCAAGTACTTTTGAACAAATCTTTTCTAAATACATTTTAAATAATTCGAAGAACGGATATTTTAATATCAAAAACGCTTCTGTAACATATTTTCCTGGGTTCTTTCTTTAATTCTCGAAAATATTTTTTAAAACTGTTACCTTCAGAAAGGATATAACATTTTACTCCTTTGAATATCATATTATATAAAATAATTCATGAAATATAATTGTCTTATTACTATTTAAAAATAAATCTTGGATAGGCTTATAAATAATACATTTCAATACATTTTTTAGACTCCGTATAATGTCTGAGCTGTGGTTTTTTTATGTACCAAAACAGTTCTTCAGTGAAGTATTAATAAAGCTGTATCAATAAATATTCCAAACATTTTTACAGTATTACAATTTCTATCCATTTTATTCCACAGTATATCCATTTTTTCTTGCGTAGTCTAGATTAAACTTCAGATAAAATACTACTGGCAAGTAACTTTTAAAAAATTAGAAAATCATCTCCACGAAGTTTCTAAATATATAATTTTTAACACCCTCTTTTGCAAAAATACTTTTAAAAATTATCAATTAGTTTTTTGCAAATAAAACGATAAGAAAGTATAAAAAAAAATTGACTAAAATAAAAAATTTTAAATATAAATACTATCTTCTTGATAGTTATAATTTACCTTTCTCTAGTTTCAATACATTATTAATCTCCCCCGATAACTTAGTTACGATGATATTTATAGTCTGTAAGAATACCTATTCCTATTGGTTAATTCTTACTTTAGCTTGAGAACAAATTTACATATTTTTAGTTTATAGTAGAATTGAATTTCAAAATTAGAAATTATGACGCAATAAAATTTAAAAAATATTATTTAAAATATTACTTTTAAATAAATTATTATTTTATTAAAACTATTTAAACATTTAAAATAACTTTAATAACTTATTCCATTTATCTATTTTTATTTAAACAAAATATTTAATTTTTTTTTTATTAACTGTATTTGTCTTTATTACACCATTTAAGCATGTTATACGATAGTTAACTTAATATTTATTATTATTTGCTTTTATGATAGGCAATAATTCTATCAAATTCTATAACTTTTAAAATATTTTAAACTTTGTTATTAATTCAAACAAGCATGTGTATGAACGTATGTAATATACAAGTCACATGATCAATAACTTTGACAGACGATTTTCAATCTATTTCTCTGCCTAGACTAATAAAATTGATACACTTATTATATTATATAATATAATTATAAAATTTGGAAAAACAATTTAGAAAATATAGAATTAAATACAATTCTCACCATCATAAAGTTTATTTTTAAAATATACTATATTAATTTTGACTATTAAATATGATTATAAATTTAAACATAGCATTTATTAAATTATACGTTTTAAACTATTAAAATCGAATTTTTAAATATACTTTTAATTATTTATAGCTGTGTTATTTAATATGGCCAGCTTTTACAACCATATGCAACAATATTTAAAGCTTTATATAACTATTTTTAAATGATTTTATATACTACGTATTCTCTTTAGCTTCAAATTGTACTTTAAAAATATAATCGACAAACTATAATTAATGTATTAAAAGAACATATTCTAAAATTTAAAATTTTTAGTAATTGACTGTTATAAACTATTACTGACCTATAGAAAAGGGCACAATATATATATACTATAGGTAAAAAAAAAAGAAAAAAAACATTGAATAATTTTATTTCTTGGATGTTGTAAGAAGTTCAAGAACAGGAAGTGCCAAAACTGAATCGACCTGAGAATCTTATGCTCCAGAGTTTGACTCTTACCAATGAACCACATAAGGTTGAGTCATGAAAGATTAGAAGTGCCAAAACTGAATCAACCTGAGAATCTTATGCTCCAGAGTTTGACTCTTACCAATGAACCACATAAGGTTGAGTCATGAAAGATTAGAAGTGCCAAAACTGAATCGACCTGAGAATCTTATGATCCAGAGTTTGACTCTTACCAATGAACCACATAAGATTGAGTCATGAAAGATTAAATGCCAATAAATTTATCCCTAAAAGCTTCTGATTAATTGCATTCATGTACAACTCCTAAATTGGATTAGATAGTTGATGTAGTTAAATGTTCGGTTCAAAAATGAATCACATTTGAATGAATAAAAGATTAAAATAGTTCAACAATAAATTAATAAAACAGTGGCAACCCTTTCCATATAGTAATGCCATCCAGTGCAAGCCATAGTAATTAATGGATAAAAGATTTGTGCAACAACATTTTGTGCTTACTCATCGAATAACCCCAGACCAGTTTCTATTTTGCGGCCTTCATCAGTGAGGAACCTTGGATCTGAGAGCACCGCATCTAGATCTTTGTGATATAATGCAATCTCTAGCACCGTTGAGCCCCTTTTGTCAATTATAGAGCCATGAGTCCAAAATGAAAATACAATAATGTTTTCAATCCAAACTCATTCGATTGTATAATTCTGCAGATCTGAACCTAGTTCAACATCTATACATTTTAATGTCTTTGGTTTTTTAATAACCACATCATCCTTTCGCCAGGATTGGTTAGCACTAGATAGAAATTTTGATGCACTGACTTTCTAGCAACCATTTAATACTATGGCTTGCACTGGGTGGCACTGCAGTACGGAGAGAGATGCTACTGTTTTAAAAGCTTGTGTAAACTATGAAGAAATGGTGATCATGTGACAAATTAATACGACAAAATAAAATTGATTTTGGCATAATTGTTAAACATTTAATTATATTTGTATGTGAATACACTATCTGTATAATTACGATAAAATATTTCATTTTATAATTCCCTTCTGTAATTAATTTAAACTTTATTAAATCACAGCGATTATTGAATTAAGCTGCAATAGAGAATGTCAAAAGTATAAAAAAATACCTTCCCAGTTTTGATGGATTTACCAATTAATTGCACCTCCTTTCCTTTTGATCTCAACGCATGTAAATACAACTCCGAATGGGAATGCATTTAATAAAAAAAACAACAACTTGCATTTAAAACAAGTGAGAGGGCTGACTTCTATTATAATGGCTAACGGGATGTCATTATATGTAAGATGTGGATGAGATTATTAATGGAAATATCTTTTTAAAAAAAGAAAAGCAAGCAGTATTATTTATTGTAGTGGAAATGTGAAAACAGACTTTATTCCCCCTCTGCCAATCTATACTGCTGAATTCCTTTTTTGGAGAAGTTCCCTGCCAAAACAAAACACATCATCAAGGATATGCTCAAAAACATCAGGATGGTTATTTTGGATCTATGATAAACACATCCCACATTCATGCATGATCTTAATAAAGGATTCTTATTAAATGCTAAATTACTTTTGATTTCCTTATGTAGAAAACTGAGTAGAGTAAAAGCTAAAGAATATAACAAATGTAACAGATGTACATTTCTAACATATCATGTAAGTAGGTGGATAGATAACAAATAAACCCAATCACACTAAATATAGACATTCCAAAAAACATGTTAAGTGTTGAGAATTCTTCTCCAGAAAGAAAAAAACATGCCTGAAAAAGATCTTATAAGGTGGGAAATTATTTCTATTTTTGGCTGAATAGGCGAGTTTTAAAACAGGTTAGCAAATTGAATTGAAAAGGATTGTTTGTTGTGAAAAGTGACAGATTGCATAACACAATTAATTGAAAATAATTATCTTGGAATCAGATTATAACATATCATCATTTTCAACCAGTCAATCCTCTGCAAAATGGACTTTCCAAATTTAATCCAGTTTTTCTCCATCTATAACCTCTCTTTTCTACATCATACTGGCAATCTTTCTCATTTCAGTCACCCATCTCACATGAGGTCTCTCTCTTGGTCTTTCACAATCTCTTGCGATCTGATTCAAAACTTCAATTATCTATTGTTTTCCCGAAGGTTTGTGATGATGGTGATCTATTTGTATTGGACTGTTTGTGAATGTATTTGAAATATTTAAATAAAGTTAAATTTTTCTAAAGACATTCAATACGCATATTAGATGATGGAAATAGTCCAATATAAAAAATAAAAAAATTCAATTATCTATCTATTACAACATCTTCTAGCAATACATCCTGGGCATCTCTATTTCAGTCTCTCCATTCTCCCAATGATGCCACTGATATCTGTTTGTCCTCTCACCCATGTATTTCACCTGTGATGTTTTCTTGATCCTACATACATCTCTCCATATTTTGGTGAGAGATCTGAAGCCTCTGTATTGCTCTTCTGGTAGTAAATGTCCAGGTCTCACATCCAGAAATAAAAACTCTCAAAACATATCTATTAAAAATTTTCCATCCGAGTTTAATTCTACGATTAATTTTGAGTTCAATTCTACGATTAATTTCTAGTTCAATTCTACGATTAATTTCGAGTTCAATTCTACGATTAATTTCGAGTTTAGGTCTACGATTAATTCCATCCTTAGTTTTCTATCTACATTAGTGATCTATCCAAGGTATGTAGTTGTTAATTTCTTTTAATTCGTGATTATCAATATTTATTTTCTTCTGAAAAAAATTTGCTGAACATTAGTTTAATCTTTTTTTAGCTTTATCTTTAGTTCAACATTTCCTGAATCTCTGAAGCATTGTTCAATAGTAATGATGATGATGATACTAAATATATATATATATGTAAAATGTTTTGAAACAGGGGAATGAGAATTTGTTCAGAAGAGAAGTGAGTGACAATAGATAAATTATTAGCAATAGTGTGAAAACAATTATTGATATAAATTCTTTCTTTCATCATCAATAATTTCCACATCAGAATATTCCCAAAAATCATCACTTTTTAAATAGCCTTTTAATAGTTATAAGTGTAAAAAATATGAACATCGGAAAATGTCAGAGATGAAGCTGCGATCCATAGACTTGAGCTCCAATGACTGCCATTCTGCCAGTGCCCTCTGCGTTCATAAAAAAATTCAAATACTGGAAGTGGCAAAGTCAGAGCCGTGGCTTGTGGTTTTGAATCGCAAAGTCTGCCATTTGCCCGTTGCACTAAACCATACAGGGCGAACTTTTTAATGAAAAAGTGGGATACTGGGCAAGTGTTGCAATCACTTTTGTGAAGGATTTATGTTTCCAGCTTAATTACGTTCTTTACTTTAGTTTATTCAAAATATCCCGTTGACCAGTAAATATTTCCCCTTTAGCGGCAGTTAAGTGGCATTTATCAGAAAAGTCTTACACAAAAAGAAATTAATGCAAATAAAAGTGGCAGATAATAATGCTATTAGTTCTTGGATTCTGGCACTGCCAAAAGGTTGATCATGATTTTATAATTCGGCAACAACTTTATCAAAGTTCGTCATCAAACCAACCACTTGAACACTTCCCTCATTGTAAACAGCCATAACTAATTGCCTGCGTGGCTTAGCACAGTAATAGAGTGATGGACTCTAGAGTACAAAGTCATCAGTGTTGAAACTTCCGACACTCAAACTCCTTACGAACTCTCGATCAATAAAGTCAATTGATTATTATTATTTTTTCTTTTACGGATTTAAACAATTTGGCCATTTTTTTAAAACTGCTGTAACAATAATTAAAACTATAATTAGATCTGAGTGCAATACATCCCGAAAGCAATAGCAAACATAGTAATAATACAGTAGCAATAATCTTACCTGTGCGCCTCTTGAATAAGATCTAATAATTGTACAAAACCTTCCCTGGCCGGAGGTATCCCTATTAAAAAAACAAAAAGAAGAATACACTTTACAAAGATAAAATATTTATGTTTTAGATTAAGTTTATTTATAAAAAAAATATAACACTTACAAACCTATTTATATTGAAATATAAAATATACAAAAAACAGAAACATCAAATAGCAAAAAAAAAGACGAAATAATTTTAGATAACAAACAGTACGATCAAATGTAAGTGCTGTTTAAAAACAATGTTAAGTGCCTTCGGAGAGAGTTTAATGATTCCAGAGTCATATATTACAAACTTCAGTAATCAATGAGGACTATATAGTTGCACCATTGTATCTATATCTGTGGATTAATTTCTAATTAAGGGTTCTCATCAATAAAAATTTGGGGTTCAAAGATGGAATTAATGTTTTACATATAACGCTAGAAAATTCTTCAATAAAGTAGTGTCACCAAGTGCAAGCCTTAGTAATCAATGGATGCAAGAAGGTTTATGCATAAAATGCCTATCTAGTGTCTACCCATCCAATATCCCCAGATTAGTTTCTAGCTTGTGGCTTTCATCAGTGAAGAGTGTTGGATTTGAGAGCACTGTATCTAAATCCTAGGATCTAATGCAATCCTCCAGCAGCCACATTTTGCCTATTTAGTTAATTATAAAGATAGGAGTCCTACATAAAAACACAATAATGTTTTCAATCCAAGCTCATTTACTTGCATAGTAATATAAATTTGAACCCAGACAAGCATCTATATATTTTAGTCTTTGGTTTTGCAAAATTCAGTCACCATTATTCTATGGGCAGGAGAGGTATAAAACCATCAAAACATCATGTGATCACCATTTCACTTGCTTACAAGACTGTTAATAACAGCCAAAAGTTCTCCATACAGTAGTGGCACTAAGTCTTAGTAATCAATGGACGCAAGAAGATTTGGGCACAAAATCCTCATTTAATGCCTACTCATCCAGTATCTCCACACTAGCTTCTGACTTGTGCCTTTCATCAATGAGGAACAGCCTGTGTAAGCATATGAAATGATGATCACATGATGCATTTACATATAGAGCAGCCATCTTTAATTTCTTTATATCACAAAGCTAATAGCCTGGAATTGAAAAAAAAACATCTAAGATTTTGAACCCAAACTGATTTCTTGTATAGCCATATAGATATGACACCAGACTAGCAATTTTATATATAAGTGATGTCAGTATAATGCTAAATGTAAGCACCTTTCATTCTTTTTGCAAGCAAAGAAAGCTACAAGATGTTTTATTGCTAATAACAATATTATATATAATTAGATCACAAAAATATTATGACCTGTGACCTTCATAAAGACAATTTAACTCCAAATTTTTTTTCTCTCACCACCTTTTTTGCCACATAGTGTAATCTTTAATAATCAATAGATGCCAGTGCTTAAAATATCTGTCTCCAGGTTGATTCTATCCAATATTCCCAGACTAGTTTCTAATTTATGGCTTTCTTCAGTGAAGAGCTTTGGATCTTGGGAGACTGTGCCTGGATCTTTTGAGTTTCTTACTCTTTTTCTCTAATAGCCACCTTCTACTTCTATGCTTTACTGTCAAGCTACCAGTAAATGTCTAGGTATCTCATTAGTAAAATGAAATAGTAAAAGAAGGCTGCTAGTGGAAAGCTGTATTAGACCAAAAAAGTTCCAGGTGTGCTGCTCCCAAAACCAAAACTCTTATAAACAAGTTGGTTTAGATTGAAAACATTAATGTTTTTCAATTTGGGCTGGTATCTTCATAGTAAAACCAAGTAGAAAAAATAGCTTCAGAAGGGAAGGTTCATCAGATGGAAAAAAAATCCAGATGGACTGCTCCCAGATCCAAAAGTTCTTACTTATAAAAGCAATAAGACAAACTAATTGGGGATAATGGGTAATTCAGTACTGGATAGGAACTTAATAAACACTACCATCAGACATCTAGTGATTACTGCAGCTTACACTAGGTGGCAAAATGTAGTGACAGAAAAGAATTAGTTTTTTAATAGTATGATGTAATCAAGAGTCATATAAGATCATACAGGTTTTATAGACAATTTAAAAACCATTGGGTAAATAAAGGAAGTTTGCATTTTAATAAGCTAGTATCCACTATAGAGATGTGTGACTCCTAGTGCTAGCTTTATAAAAAATTTACATAATTAATGTGCCACGCAAATCATAAACTACATTAAAATAGTTTATTTAACACCAAGCAAAGAATCCATTCCTATGCGCAGGTGATAATATCCAATACACCACAAACCTGTGCTTCAAGTTCTCCAATAAGCAAAATTTGATATTTTAATGGCATTGCAGTAATAATGCTATGCAGAAAGGGGTAAAAGTTTTCTTCCTGCGAATATAGGATTGGGGTACAGCCATTAATAACATGAGTACTAATATGATTGTGCAAGATAGATTTTAACATCATTAGATCTTCATCATCGCAATGAAGATTTCCAAGATACTAAATCAGATTTAACAGCATTCTGCTTTCACTGTTGCTCCAAAATTTTGTAATCATTCATCTGCTCTATTAAACTTTCTTCCTCTTGAAGACCAGCTTCATTTAAAGCAGCTATATTGATCTTAAGCCTTGACAGCTCCTTAGCCACCAGCGCAGTCTTCTGTTCTGTTCTTGAAGATTTTTTTCACACATTCCATGCACCTATATTTAAAATAAATAAAAAATTATATTTATCTTTAGCACTGCCACTATCTCCTGCATTACCACTGTTACTGTTATTATTATTTCTACTGCTAATAGATATATACATCACCATTTTTAAACACTGACTTAGAAAAGATTATTCAATGTTAATTTCTTTATACCTGCTGAATATGCTTTTGGCTGCTAAAGCCAAAATCATAGCACTTGTGAACTGCAGGATAAATTGCAAACTAACTATTTAAATTACTGATTTAAATATTACAAATTTTTAGATGGTTGAATGCTATTCTCTTTCTTGTTGATTGTGTGAGTACTGTTAGAAATAATTCGAGCCTCTTTTATCTTTTGCTTTCTGTTGTGATAATGAATAATGTCAGATATGATAACCTATCCAGATTGTGTGAGGCAGGCCAATTTTGAGACCACATTTTCTAAGCCCTTAACAGTCCTGTAGTAAGTATGGAAACCCCTAAATAGAGCTATTTAAACATAATCTCTGCCAGTTGAAACTCCTGTTTCAAATCCAATTATAAACTAACTCAGTAGTGACCATATTGTCTCAAGCAAAGATCACAATTAAGGACTTCCAGCCTACTAAACCTGTTCCTGTTATAGTTTTCTTAATTCTTATGGCCTTCAGCTAAAAGCAAAAGAAAAATGGATGCTAGAGTCAGAAAGACCATGTCCATAGTTAATGGGACAGAAATGTGGTTGCACACATACATAATCCCATTGTTACAGTTATGATTGATGGCATGAGAGGCTCATATGAAGTGACTGGGCCCTAAATTAATTTTAAGCTTGAAAGCAGGAAATAGGGAGGCAGAAAACATTTGGAAACACTACTTAAACTTTGATGAACCAACATCCTATCGTACAAGAAAGCAGGAAGTACTCTTGATCAAGCGCTATTTGTTATTCATAGTCAATTATGATAACTGAAGGTCATTCCATTATTGCTACCTGTGGACCCCATAGCCTGAGCACAGCACCCATCAGGTTATATATTGTCAGGGACAGGTTTATAGACTATGACAACCCTAAGCTTGTTGTATTAGGGAATGTTTGTGGATTGTTGGGAATTTGCAATCTCAAAACATTTCAATCAATTGTTAAAAGAAATGGGGTTAGTCCTATTTTAACAAATTGTTCCTGGGCCAAGTTTGTTAATTCAGAAGAATTCTGAAATATTGGGTGCTGTCGAAACATATATAAAATACAATTATCTCATTGACTTAATTTTATAACAAAACTCAAACATTTATTATTAAAAATTGTCACAAGCTTGAATAATTACAGGGGGAATTTAAATACAGACCTTCAAACTCCTTTCAGCTATCCACTCCATCTTGTATACCCAATTACACATATCCACATACATGTGAAAAAGATAAGTGATCTCTATTATACATATTTCATGCTGAATTATAACTCATCAGTTGGTCCAAATCATCGCAACCCACTCATAACCCTCCAATTCTTCTGCTTCATGTGACAGAGTGCTCAAAGCTCTTCCTTGTTGATGCAATATTATTAACATACCCACGGTGACTTTATGTTAGTTTGACCCTTCATATACAGGACCTTAATATATCCATTTAAATACACAGTAGAGAGATGAGCAGAATTCAGGTTGAATCTGTAATATTTTAAATACAAGTATATTATATGTACTGAACTTTAGATGCAATTAGAAGGGATTTGAATACGGTTTCTTTCAACTATCCACCAGTGCAAGAGTTGGTGAGTGGAAAAGATTGAAAGTTATCCATTAAAGTTTGAAGATTTGCTATATTAATATAAAATGAGCACGGATTGTATATATGTGTGGGAGATGATGATCTGGACCAACTGATGAATGCTGGTTCAGCACGAAATATATATATATTGGAGATCATTTATCTTTTTAATGTGGGTGGTCATATATATCGGTTACATAAAATGGAGCAGATCGCTGAATGGAGCTTGAAGTTGTTGAAATCTCCTCTAATTATATCTAAAGTTCAGTATGTCAAGCATTGGTAGTCGAGAGGTCAGCACAACTACCTTATGACACATGGAAAAAAAAATTCAGTGTATATAATATACTTGTATTTAAATTGTGTAATAGTAATTTTTTTCGTTGTTATCTTCAATAAAAAATTAAAACTTTTTTGAAGAAATGGGCGGGCAGCGCCGGTCAATGTTTTGCATAAGGGCGCTGATGACACTTCCTACGGCCTTGTTTATTATCTTCTAACTACCCACAGACTTACTTATGCTTTAATTATAGCCAACTTTTGCCGCGTAAATAAATTAACATTTACAGAAAGCGCAGTGATTATTTACGACTTTGCTTAAAATGATTCTTTAAATCTTTAATTGCAAAGGAATTTTATTAGAACATAAGCTAATTACATTAGATCTTGTATTAACGACTACAAATACAAATATAGGATATACATATCTATATTTTTTCAAAGTTATATTTAATTATTTTGGTTTCTTGTTATAAAGTTCTTTTAGTTATTGTCTATAACATAAAGGAAAATAATAGTTGTCATAATTTTCCAAATAGTAACACTTTATATCTCTGAAAGTTAAATTTACTTAAATAAATAAAACGTACTATCAAATATTTAGCAATCATAAATAATCCTTAAATAATAAAGACTAAAATTTCACGGCCGGACTAATACGTAAGTACCATAAAAGTATTAGACAGTTTAATTGAATTTTTTCCCCACGTTCCTATGGTGACAAAAAAAAAAAAATACTAAATGGGCCAAGCCAATATAAAACTGAAAACAGACGGTATCGATCCATAAATTGCTGTAAGCAATATAAAACAGAAAGTGGCCATAAAATTAACATCCATTCTTTCTCTTTTACAACGCTTTTGTACAAGTGTGAAAGTTATTTAGCGTTCGCTATTTATTACAATTGTTAACTTCAACCAGCATTTCAAATTCTTATTTATATTAACACTTTAAATATGTTTATATTTATTCAGCGCTAGTCAGAGATTTAAACAAAGAAACTTTCAGTTGAAAGAACCCTTAGCATGATTTATAATTTTAGAAAGAAGTAATAAACGTCTTCTATACACCATTATGCGGAGTTTATTAAAATTTATGATATAGCTCTAAATATTAAAAAAAAAAAAAAATCGAACGCCTTTATGAGTCCGGAATTCATAAGATCGAAAGCCGGAAGTGGACCTGGATCTCCAGAAACTGTCACTTTACCATTGCACTGAACCATACAGACCGCTCTAAATATAGAGATTTGATAATAAATAGGTATTAAGAGGGCGGCAACGGATGATAAAGCACCCTTGATAATTATCCGATGTTACAATTTGATTGTAATATTTTTTTCTTAACCAGCACATACTTTCTATGATTTTTTTTTTTTCATGTCAAATACATTGGCCGGGAAGCGAACCCGGGCCAACTGCTTGGAAGGCAGCTATGCTAACCACTAGGCCACCAACGCTTGATAACTTTCTATGATTTTATCGGTAAGATAAAGGTGAATCAGTTTTTTAAAATATCTATTTCAGGACAAGGGTTTTCCCAACAGCCACTCATAAAGAAATAGTAAAAGAGAAGACAGTAATTACTAGTCGGCTGATAAAGGTTTGTGAGATTTTTCATCTTTGCTTTATCCTCTAAACTAAGGATAGCTAGATACCCACTTACTGACCGATGTTGGATGATTAGCTGAGTCGACTATGAGTTAACTACTTGATAGTAACAAGAAGCAATCGAAAACGCGCAATATATGGGTAAGAAAACAAACAAGTGTTATTGACCTCAATGAAAAAATTAAGACTGAAGTGGAGTTGGACTGGACATATTGCTAGAAAAAATGATAATAGATTGACGATTGAAATCTTAGACGGGATTCCAAGAGATTGTAAAAGACCCAGAAAGAGACCACATGTGAGATGGATGGATGAAATAAGAAAGCGCGCAAGGGTGATGTGGAGAAGAGAAGCTAAAGATCGGAGATGGTTTGAACTTGGAGAGATCATCATGCAGTGAATTGATAATGGTTGATGATGATGATATGAGAGAAAAATCGTAAGCCTTTTTGAAAATAAATTTTACTTGGCCTAGATTCGAATCTAGGACAAAAGCATGACATTATTTCTGCAAGAGTATATATATATACAAGATCTTTTACTACAATCGAATCTTAACTATTGTTCATCATCAATATTAGTTCGCCATTTCTTGCTCTACCGTAACACAATCTTCTAGCATCTTAATATATATGTGTGTAAGTCATAAGCTTTCATAAATTCTTTATCTCAATAGAAAGCATAAAACATAATACGAACGTAGTCTGTATAAATATTCGTCATCTCCTTCTAATTGAGAAGTCGGCAGCTACACACTCTTTAAAAATATTATTTTAAAACTTTAGCTACAACGCAGTTTGAGGTAGCATATTAACTGCCACAGGATGTTATTTAATTATGACGCATGGATTTCTAGGGGCATTAATTACGCAATTTGTATTTAAAAGATCTGCAGAATATTGGAAGTTTAACTGCATGCAATAAAGTAAATGGATTCTTTTTATATTCCCATCAGATGACCTGAATGCTAGAGGCATGAATAAATTATACATACAGCATCCCTATTTCATCTCTCGGTACAGAATCTGAATGAAAGGAGAAGATAATTAAACCTTTTCCATTACATTTTTATCTAAAAATTGATTTGGTTTGTGTGTATATATAAATTTCTCAATATTGACAGTAATATAAATAAAGCGTTCTTTGTTTACAACGGAATAATAAATTGCAGTACAAATGGATTGAAAAGCAGAGATTTGAATTATATTAACTATAAACTTATCAAATTCATAAATGTGTGTGTGTATATACTTCTTATCGCTGCGTGCTTTAAAACACTTTAATATTTACGATAAGGAATGGCTGATAACACTTCTTCAAATACATTACAGGTTCCATGGATCGGGGAGCCGCTTTATAACTTATTATACTCGAACTTATTAGAAATGGTTTGTGGCTCAAGAAATCGTAAAAAGCTCGGGCACCGAAAGGACAGAGCTAGGCCACGATCAGTGAATCCTGTGTCCGGACTCTGCCCACCATATATATAATTGCATTAACTGCGCAGGGGACAATAATAATAAAGAATTAGCCGTGAGATGTAACCACGGAAAATACTCTTTAAAAAAAAAAATTACATCACATGCAATTATTATATAGTTTTTAATTGGAAAATATTTAAAAAAAAAGACGTGTCACGTGCAGATAAAAATTGAAACATAACGGTTGAGTAATTATTTGTTTAATCTCTCAAATATGAATTAGAAATGGTGATTTACTTGTACTATACTAGAAACGCTCCTTTTAAAAAATTCTTACTCTGAGTAATAATATACATTTTCCAGAGAAGACTAGGTTAGAGAATTCATTTTCAATTTCAAAATCAACTAAAAATGGGGGGGGGGGGGATGATTACTTTTCCCGTTACCTTTCCTACAATAAAATTTTCACCTAAGACGAACGATAAATTATTGACCTCCCCAACCCCCCCCTTCGCGTACAGAACATATTGCAACTAATAATACATTATGGTGATACGTTTTGATTACAATAGAATACATGCTGTTTATAAAACTGAGTGTGCAATATTTTTCAACACGCACATATATATAAAACAGTCGCTTTTTTTTGTGTCTAGCATATACATTTGAAAAAAAAAAAAATTCTAAAAGATATATATAAATTAAGATTATAATAAACAAAATTCAAAAATAATGTTAATAAATCAAGAGAGCACGTTCACGTATATATTTAATATTTCTGCACTACACCACTCTCGGCCAAGGTATAAGGACTGCTTTTATCCGCTTTTAAACACCTTATGGAGAGGTGTGATTATAAACATATGACTAAAGACATGTGAAAAAGATGTGATTCCACAAAATCACATTTCGCGCTAAATTAGCACTCATCAGGTGGCCCAGATCACAATCTTTTATACGTATCTATCATTGTCCAGTGTGTATATATATATATAGACAGGGGATTACTATAGTTTAATTGACTTGACACAAACCACTTGCAGAAAGTATATTAATTTTTATTTGGTATTCATTAGCCTTCTTCCCTTAATGGATATTTCTACCATGTAATTTTCACTGCGCCACTGTGATGCAAGGTAGGGACTGGTTTCTATTTCCTTTTAACACCTTGTGGAGGGGTGTCATTTTAATCATTGTGACCAATTACATATGGAAAAGATAATGATTCCCAAGCTGCGCATTTCATGTGAACCAGCACTCATCATTTAGCCCCGAACCCAATCTCTTATACATATCATTATCATTGTGCACAAGGTATTAAAAATGGATAGAAACCAGTCTCTACCTTGTGCGAGAGTGGTTTAGTGAAAATTACACTACAGAAATATTATTCATTAAGTACATAATCTCTAGTCTAATGAACAACTAATAAAAATTATTAATGTTTACTGTGTGTTCACTCGTTAACATTTTCTCAAAAAATAAAAACAAAAAAACTTAATTGTAATGTATCTTTATTATTATGTTTAAATAAAATGAACAGCAAAGGGTCATACTTTCATCACAATTAGACATGCTATGGACAATATCCATTTTCTTCAATATTCATGCCTTCCCCTTAAAAAGGTAAGAGCAGTCTTGATATCAGCAGATTATGATTGGTTTGATGTTTTTAAATGCATATTGGTTATGGAATCTACATAGTCATCCCTACTTAGTGTTCCCGAGTTCAGTTTTTGTACACTCTTCAAATAAGCTTTCTGATACAATACCGGAATGTGTTACAGATTTTTTTCTGCCATTAATGATCTTTCATTTGCATTGCCTAATAAAGTTATTTCATTCCTTTTATGCTTATTTTACTACATGAAGTACTTACTGTACCTTATTTAATTTTTGGAATTTTTTTTAAAAAAAAAAAAAACTTTGAATACGTATATGCTTTCAATTACTGGAAAAATGTTATTAATCAAAAATGGCAGCTGTCATATTATAATATTTATTAAATTGTGTGGGGGTGGGGAAATTAAGATAGGGTATTAATTGTACTTATACATTGGACTATTTCCATCATCTAGTATTGAGGATGGAATGTCTTTAGAAAAATTTAACTTAAAATTTTCAAAGTACATTCAAATGTTAGTAATAGCACACAGGTTAGTATATGCACAACGTTTCGAGATAATTCTCTTCTCTTCTTCGGGTGTTGCTGACCTGACCAGTGACAGTACTAGCATGCAAATCGAACCTGGACCTTTATATTCTTGAATATTGAATTTTAAAGTAATGCTCTAGGTTAGTAGATGCACAACGTTTCAAGAGGTATTATTCCCCTCTCTTCTTTATGTGCCTGACCAGTAGCAGTAATAGCATGGTAATCAAATATGGATTTTTAGATTCTTGAATATTGAATTTTAAGGTAACACTCTAACCAAATGAGACATTCTGCCAAAGACAACTATCAGTAGAAATTTCATATACTTATCTATAAGGTTTACATGTGTACTATTACTAGCAGTTGAATGTACTTTGAAAATTTAAATGAAGTTAAATTTTTCTAAAGACATTCAATACTCAATACTAGATGACGAAAATAGTCCAATATATAAATATAACTAAAATACCATCATTGCAAACCTTCGGGAAAATAGTAGTACATTAATTATTTGTTGTATTATTTCCATCGTCAAATATTAAGAACTGGATTGTCTTCAGAAAAATGTAAACTTTTTAAATACATTTGAGTGTTAGTAACAGCGCACAGGTTAGTATTTAACAGAACATTTTGATTGGAATTATTCTCCTGTCTTCTTCAGATGTTGCGGGCCTGACCCGTGACATTATTAGCATGGGAATCAAATCTGGACTTTTTACGTTCTTAAATATTGAATTTTAAAAGTAATGGCCCAACCAACTGAGCTATATCGTTAAAGCAATGACTTACAATTCAATATTCAAGAATCTAATGGTCCAGGTTGATTCTTATGCTAGAACTGTCATTGATCAGACCATCAATTTCTGAAGACAAGAGAATAATACTTCTCGAAACATTGTGTTAAATACTAACCTGTGGGCTCTTACGAAAAGTTGAATGTATTTAGAAAGTTTAAATAAAGTTATAATTTTTCTAAGGACATTCAGTTCTTCGTATAAGATGATAAAAATAATCCAACCAAATAATTAATACTAAAATGCCATCAACATAAACCATCAGACAAACACTAGAATAGTGAATATTGATGTAGTGTCGATTGCAACTTCACTGTATTTATGTTGATGGGGATGGGCAGGGAAGCCCTGCCCCTACTTAAAGTCAAAAAATAACAGGATGAGGAAAAGATCCTAAATTAAAATTAACATATACATATATTTAAAAAATTAAAATCAAAGCAAAACAAAAGCATTACATTACACAATGTTTTTGATGACTATGTGATGTGATGTACTGTAGCTTCTTCTTAAATGAAGTCAAAAATCTCTCAGCAATTATACCAAGAAAAACTTGTTAGCTACTTAATTTTACATTCACCAATCTAAGTTTTCCCACATTCTGCTCCATTCCATTTCCACAACATAATCTTTGTCAACTGTACAGCCTTTATATCTAAATCCCCTTATCTTATCTTATCTTATCTATGTTACTTCAGTTGTGCCACCTATTGTGAGCTTGAATAACTAATAAAGACTCAATGGTAGTGTTTATTAAATCCACGGCTCTTATCAATAAGTTCTGAATCTACATTCAGTTTGCCTAGTTATTTTGGACCATCCAACAACTCCTTTTTTTTTGTATTATCAAATCATCAACCTGAAATTCGAAAGCAACTTCAATGTTTTAAATTCAAGCCAATTTATTTGCAGAGTTATATAAATCTAACATCATTTCGTATCTATATATTTTGGCAATCTCAGTTTTTAATAACTACAGACACCTTTATCCTTTCACCAGAATTGCTATGATAATTACATTATCTATGAATATAAAATCCATGTGAATGTATATATGTTTGTTCATAAAGTTATCACATGTCAAATTCACAACCAATTAAAAAAACCCATTATGTTTGTTCCTAACGCTGTCAAATTCACAACTGAAAAAAAACAACTTTAAATTTGTTTTTATAACTAACTAACTAATTATACCTAACTAAACTGAAATTTATATTATGAGTATTATATGCAAAGGAAGAAATTCCTCCATTTATATTTAATAATCCATATTTTTTTTTATTAAGCAGTTGTCTGTAACACTGTCAAATAAATTCACTTATCAAATAACAGGTATAAAAATAATGACCTTTCAGACTGGGTATATTTATTGCATTTATTTATATAATATTAAAATCATTTGTTTAATTTACATTAACACTTAAAAAAAATTGTTGGGGCCACCAATTAAAAAAAACTACAGCCTTTCTGTAAGTCGGGTACATCTGGTTATTAAATATTTTTCTTTCATACTGGGTTTTTTTTTTATTATGAATATTTGGTAGTGTTCGGTGAGCGTACTGTGGCCACTAGACAATGCCATAGTACCACTAAGAAGTCTGCAAGTGATAAATTTATATCAAAAACGGCTGAAATCGATGGAAAATTAAAATGCCTAAGGTAAGACATCAAAAGTAAGTAAAACATCAAGTGAAATAATAGGTAAATTTTAAAAAAGTACACACACACACACAAAATGTTGAAATGGCTCAAAAATAAGTAAAATAAAAATTAAAAAAATAAGTAAAATACAAATTAAAAAAGTATTCTTTTCCCAAAGATAAGTAGGACCAATTAATAAATCACTCCAAATAAGTGATAATATATGAACATTAAAATAAATCAAAGCTTTAGTTATGATGTTTGAGCATTAAAGGTAACAGGCAGACTTAAATCGAGTGGCTTTACTTTAACCAAATTCATCATTTTGTTTAATACTGCATAAACCATAGGCGGCAAACTTAAAACACCTTTGCTATTCCCAGAAAACAGAATTGAAGCTTATCCTGCATGAACCCAAACTGATATCAAGTCAGTCACCTTGATTACCTGGAACGGATTTTTGAAAGGGCTAGCCACCTTTTTATCATATTCATCCATTTCCTCAAATCTAGAACTACATCATAAAGTAATACATATTGTGGACACGAATCTTATTATATATTATAGTCATTTGGTAAGATAAATCATGCTTTTGATTTTACCCCCCCCCTCCCCATGTTTGCAATCAAAGTCAGTTGAAAGAGATCTTATAAAACAAAGCTAAATTAAATCTGATTAAGGTAAAGGCAATATAAAATTTTTAAGCAACTTAAAACAATTTCTTGATTCTTGATTAGTAAAACTATTTACTTCTCACAGTTATGAAGGACTGATAACTGACCAAAATGTCCTGCATGAATTGGTGCAGTAGCAGAATGACAGATTCTGGAACTCAAGGTTCATATGGATCATGTCCCAACTCTGTCATTTCTGGTGCTCAAACTTTTTATGAACTTTCCGAACAATAAATCATTTGATTTATATTTACTAGTGAACAAAATGAAATCAAGCCATTGAAATTGCAAACATGGTTGGCATAGCTTCTTACATTCTTCCTGTTTCCAAGAGAAGTTCTCTTCATCCTATTCTAAAGTCATCTGCGGTAAGCATGAGTAACTAATGAAAAGTAGATAGTAAAGTGCTACAAAATCCCCACCCAGTGTCCATTGACCTTAGATGGAATAGGGTGAAGAGAAATGCTCTTGGAAATAGAAAATATAATAAAATCTGAATAAATGATGAAATAAACATCTATCTTTTGGAAAATTAAATTTCCACTTTAAATTATTTTTAATCAATATGCCACTGCTGGTATTTAAATATCACATGATCACCCGAGCCCCAAAACTATTTGATTACTCTATCCTATGTATTTTCCTTTACTGGTACAACGACAGACTTGAGAGTTCTGCTTGCCACTTCTGGTGCCTGAACACCATAAGAGCCCTCGAGCAACAGACTATTTGATTACTTTGTCCTCTGTGTCTAAGCACAGCAGAGGAATATTGGATTTGTGGGCTAAAGGTTTCTGGATTGAAGCTCAACTTATTACTTACTTCTGGTCCTTGAACGTCAATAACTGCCCAGCAACATATTATTCGATTGTTTTATCCTGTTCATTTTAGTTCAGGGGTAGAACGACAAAATTGGGAGCTACAAGTTCCTGCGTTAAAGTTCAGTCGTCGCTTCTGATAAATATCACATGACTTTCCAAAAACACAAACTATTTCATTATTTTATCCTGTGCATTTTATTTTATTTGGTAGTAAAATGATAAGATTTGGTGCCTGAATATCACGACCTCCCAAATAACGAAAGTATTTGATTAATTTGTCCTGAGCACTTTAGTACAGTGGTTGTGTCACAGACTTGAGACTTAGGGGTTCCTAGGCTTAAGTTTAACTTATCGCTTCTGGTGTTCGAACAGCACATGACATCCCGAGCAACAGACTCTTGGATTATTTTATCATGTATAGTTTAGCACACTGGTATATAGAACGATAGAAAAGTTTCTGAATTAAAATTCAACTTTTCACTTACTGTTTCCAAACATCATGTGATTTTTTAGGCAATTAGCCATCTGATATTTTATTTATTTAATTTTTAAAAAAATTACTCCTACTATAGAAGTATACCTTAAAATAAGTTGTGGTAGTTAATATTATTCAATACTTTTTATTATTGTTCAAAATATTCATTGATGATCAACAAAAAGAGTCACTTATCGGATATTTTCATAATTTGCTGACTTTAGCCAGGAATTTATCAAGATGGGTCCGATCTCCACGTGGAAACATTTATTTTACGTACTAATGCATGCTGTTTCAAGAGAAGGCTGTATGCCAACACAACTATATTAAGAACAAATAAACCCACCGAGGATCTTAAAAAAATACCACCCATAATCATCATTATTATTACGTGTTCCCTACGAACATTTGGAAAAAACCGTGATATCAAATATTTTGCCTTTAATTGGCTCGAGAGCTTTAAACCATTCAATTTATTATTTTTTTAAAATATTTATTCAGTAATAATACTTTTTTTTTAAAAAAAAAAAAAACACTTGAAAATTACATTTAATTTCGAACCAATTCGTACACAGAGTAATGCATTACATAATCTCTACTATAATTGTACTGAATACATCTATTAAAATATGCAAATTTCTTTAGGAATATATTTTGCAGTTTATAAGCTCATTAGAATAGCTGTCAGATGGTTGAAAAACTTCAGCCAATTACAGCATAATCAACTATACGCAACCAGGACAATAAATTAACAAGTAAAAACTTTCCCAATTAATAGTAGCTATGATTAAATTAAAAAAAAAAATTATCAAAAGATTTCAGCTTTTCTTAACAATAATGCCAATTTTCATTTTAATGCGTTCGCTAATGAGGAAGTTGTTAATTTCCGACTAGTTAATATTAGCTGACAATAGTACTCTAGAAATGTTGAATAACCAATCTCATTTCTCAGACCACCTGAGAATAAATTTGTAAAAAATAATAACGCTTTAGTCAACTTTAAGAAAATGAAATTAATGAAAAATGATAAATTCTATATGTATAAGTTTAATACGAATGCAAGAAAAAATAAAAATTGCAAAAATATTAACTTATTTTAAATAGAGGGATTTGAACTTAAGAATTTCAGTCTATATCCATCCCCCACTCCATCTCAAACAACCGATACATATGGCCACACACATGTGAAAAATATAAATGATCCCCAATATACGTATTTCGTGCAGAACCAGCACTCATCAGTTGTTGGAAGGGGGAGAATTGCCATCTTAATATAAGTCGAGCACTAAGTGTATACAAGGTAAGGAAGATTGTGATCTGGCCCAACTGATGAATGCTGGTTTAGCATGATATATATATATTGGGGAGCATTTATCTTGCGGTCATCTATATCGGTTGTGTGAGATGGAGTGGAGAATAAATATGGACTGAAAATCCTAAGTTCAAATTCCTCTATTTATTAAACCCTATATTGAATGAATAGGATAATTATTAACTTTATTTTATCTCTATTAATATACTTTAAAGGCAATGAAGCAAAACTTATTAAAGAAGATTAATTATTCCCTGCAGTAAAACGTACAGCCTCGCATGGTTCAGTGCAGTGGTAAAGTAACAAATTGTGGAGCGTAAAGTTCTCAGATCAATTCCAATTAAGGTGCTCGAACGTCTCTCAAGCAATAAAGCCATCCCATTATTATTACTATGTAATGAAAATGTGCTTTAAGTTTTCTCCAACTTAGGCAGATTGGTATCTAAGCAAAAGATTATAACTACCAAGATATAAGGCTTAATTTGCTTAGTATTTTACCATAACTTGGAGCCTAAATACAATTTATTTATTAACTATTCTAGAGGCAAATATCCCAGGCTAAGGTTCTTGGTATTAGATTTCTTTTGGCAAAAAGAATCAATCTATTTACTTTATTTCAGTGTCATCTATTGTCAACTTGAGCAATCAATGGACACTAAACAATAATAATATCCATATCCTCAGACAAGGTTCACTAAAAAATGTCAATCGATTTTTTCTACTCCACAGTCATCTATTGCAAACCTAGGCAATCATTGGTCACTAAATAGTAATGTTGTATCCACATTCCAGACAAGGTTCTAGCTATTGGATTTTTTCAGTAAAAAATACTAATTTATTTACTCTACTCTAGTGCCATTTATTAATAGTAGGCTTGAATTATCAACAAAGTCTAAAACATAATGCTTTATCCAAATCACCAGAAATCAATCCAACTTCATTTCAGTACCTTAAGCCTTTCAACAATGTCAGCAATACCTACCTATTCTCTCATATATTTGCTTTCAATCCTTTATTGAATGCCATTTCTCCAATATGTTCAGCCTTCTGATTTTTAGACTTCTTTTAATTCTTTTATCATCAATTCTTATGAGTACTATATGCATTTTTAATGAATTAAAAAAATTACTTTATAATACGATCGAAATATGATAATTTCAATTTGATATTTCTACTTCAAAGAACAATCCACATTTTATCTGAGTAACCCACAACAACCATCTGCAACCAACTGCTTGCTTGTAGGCAGCTGTACTGACCTCTAGGCTAACAACGCTCGACTTTTGCAGTGACATTCTACAGTAATATCAAAAGTCTTCACCATCATCACAGTTTCAAAAATAAATCTTTATTCTTGGATGTCTAGCTATTACATCCATAGGAAATCACAAAAAATAACATAGCTTTATGAAGTTTTTATGACCAGTCTTTCTATCACCAATCAGCCTATAAATATTTTGTTGGTAAGGGAATGCAAGGGCCAACTTCTACGACAGCACTGTTAACTTTAAAGTCAGCCTATACCCTTTGACATTTATAATCTTTGACTTCTATATATTTAGCTGCAATTCTATTTATTTTTATACTCACATCTTTAAAGAGCTTAATATCCCCCCCCCTGTTTAAAACCAGATTTCCAATAGTCATCAACTCCATTTGCATACATACAAAGAAATAGTCTTCTCATCACCTTGTGCCAGAATGTGAGGAACCAATGGGTTGTAAATATGAGTAACCAATGGTTAACTATATGAAAGTTCTATTATGACAACTTCCCCCGACTAGTTTCTGGCTCATAAACTTAACTGGAGACCAAGAGAGAATAAAGACAACCGTTCCTAAAAGTATTTACTAAGCATAAACAGAGGTCATATTTTGTTCTGTTGATATATATTGTTTTAGCCAAAAAGTAAAACGCACCTACAGCTGTTATGAGTTCACTAAAATATAGTCATTTACCTAGTTTCAAATCCATGTAACAATAGAAGTGAACTTGAGTTCAAAATTTTAAGGTTTTTTTAGATTTCAACTATTAGTTTGACAGTATAAAGGAAATTTGGCTGCTAGATGCTTTAGTATATTAAATCCATACAGTACTGGATACAAATTCCTCACTAATAAAAGCCCTAAATCATAAACTAGTTGGGCGACGGGGATTTGATAAACCTGCCATCTAGTATCCATCAACTACCAAAGCTTACAATAGATTGTTTTCAAGTAGCACAAGAAAATATATATATCACCTGAAAATATATATATCATTTAATAGTATCATTTTATATATCAATACAAAACAAATTAGTCTTTAAAGTTTAAATCATATCAATCAATAAAATAACATGTAACAGACACAAACTTTCACATAACATTAAAGTAACAGACCAATAAGTGCTGGGATGATCATTTCTTAGATTACAAAGGTCATTCATTAGGTGGCGGAAAAACCATCTGGCAACATCTAATGCATCATAAGATCACCATTTCTATAGTACACAAGCTGTTAAAACAGTAGCAAACTCTTAATAGTGTAGTGCCACCTAGTGCAAGACATAGTAATCAATGTATGCTGGAAGATTTGTGCATAAAATCCATATCTAGGGTCTATTCATCCAATATCCTCAGACTAATTTCCAGCTTGTGACAATGCTCTCAGATCCAAGCCTCCTCACTGATAAAAGCCACAAACTAAAAAGCTAGTCTGGGAATATCGGATGAGTAAGCACTAGATAAGGATTTTATGCACAAACCTACTAGCATCTATTTATTACTATGGCTTGGAAATTTGCTACCAATATCTAATGCAATGTATAAAATCCTTTATTTATAAATACCAAACTTATGACCAATCAGATTTTGCAACGACAATAATCATGACACAGCTATCTTAAATATGAAGTATTTAAACACTGTGATAAATTAGACTAAGGTATCTGAGTTAAAAATACTTTAACGTTAATTAACAGCCCTCTACATAATGAACTAAATGGTTTAATGCTGAATTGGTAGTATTTTGTAAACAAATCAACCCTCAACTAAAGTTTCAATCATATCAGCCAATAAATTCACAGGTAACAAGCTCCAACTTTGACCTGACACAAAAATTTATTGACTGGTTTATTTCAAACTTTGGTTAAGGGGCAGAGCAATTTCCTTATTCAATGGAGCTATGATATCTACAACATTTTGTTCCAAATTGCATACATTGTACATCACTTATAGATAAACTTTAATTACAATATAATACATATTATTTATTGAACTGCAAGAGTACAATATTTTCCAATTCATACATATATATGTAACACAGACACTTTTTTATATTTATAGTATGTATATTAAGATTATAGTATAAACAAAATTAAAATAATAAAGTAGTTATTAATAACAAATTGAGGTGGTAACATATATATTTACTGAAGGTATGTCCAACTCATTCACATTAATTCAAAAAAAAAAAACCAAACTACAATATGTCTTTATTCTTTTAAATAAAATGAATAGCAAAATGTCAGACATTGCAATTAAACTAGCTATGCTTGATATCCTTTTTATACAATAATTTTTTCCCCTATAAAAATATGTCTTGTTATCAGCAGATAATAGCCTTTGAAGTCTGCATCTGAAGTTTTTATGTCTATACCAGCTTCAGAAATTATAGTTACACTTATTTACTATTATCCACCTCAGATTCTCAATTAAACTTTACAAACATTTAGCTTTCTGATGCATTAAAAAAATATTTTAAAGTTTTTATTAAATTTCATAAAACTTTTATTTATTCTTAAAAACCATTCTATTATCTAAATACTATAATGTTCAAGACAGAAAAATATTATTAATAAACATAATTATGAGTACTTGTGTATTTACTGGTATAACAAGGCTGAAAATGTTACTTTTTGTTCAATTATACAGTTTCAGAGGCCCTATAAGAATTTATTTATATCCCCCCCCCTCCAATTTTATATTAAAAAATATGTGATGTTGTTAAGTTTAAAAAAATTAATAAATCAATTATAAATTCCACTCAGAAGGTTTATTTCAATTTTTTTATTCATTTATATTATAATATCAAAATGCAACATTTCTGGGCTTTTTTCTTGGCCAAACAAAAATTCTGCAGAACCACACATCATCTCAATTTGTATTTAGCTGAATTTATGTGGCACTGAATACACAAAGACCAAGATTCATTTGTTGCTGCTGACATAAAGAATTCTCAATTACCCTTTTTTTATAATTAATGAATGGTTTTGCTTATCTATTTTTTTTATTTATGTTTGTCACATTTATATATTAATAACTACAGTTAATAGAAAAAAAATATGAAGTTATATATAGATTATAAATATTTGAAAACCAGGCACTCTTCACAAACCTGGAGCTTAATTGTAAATATAGGGATTTGAACTCAGATTTTCAAGCACCCAACAACAATCCACACTATCTCATACACCTGATACACATGACCACACAATGTAGAAAAGATACATAATCACCAATATATGTATTTCATGCTAAACCAGCAATCATCAGTTGGTCCAGATTATCATCTCCCACACATATATATATAACCAGTGCTCAGTTTTATATTAAGATAGCAAATCCTCACACTTTAATGGACAGGCTTCAATCTACTCAAACCTCTAACTCTTCAGCCAGCCACATCATTGAAAATCTGATGATGGAAATCCCAAATCCCATGCTGATGCCAACATTATCACCACACCCATGTTGACCTGAAGTTACTCTGACCCCTCACATATAGGACCATATCCATTTAAATACATAGAAGAGGGATGGGCAGGATACAAGCTTGATAAGTAAATATTTGAAAACCAGGCACTCTTCACAAACCTGGAGCTTAATTAGCACCCACCAATTATCCACACTATCTCATACAATTGATGCACATGACCACACACATGTAGAAAAGATACATAATCACCTACATACGTATTTCATGCTAAATAGTAATCATCAGTTGGTCCAGATTACCATCTCCCACACATATATATATATATAATCAGTGCTCAATTTTATATTAAGATAGCAAATCCTCACACTTTAATGTTGGCATCAGCATGGGATTTGGACTTTCCATCATCAGATTTTCAATGATGTGGATGGCAGAAGAGTTGGAGGTTTGAGTAGATTGAAGCCTGTCCATTAAAGTGTGAGAATTTGCTATCTTAATATAAAACTGAGCACTGATTATATATATGTGTTGGAGATGATAAGGGACCAACTGATGAGTGCTGGTTTAGCACGAAATATGTACATTGGTGATTGTTTATCTTTTCTACATGTGTGTGGTCATGTGTATCAGTTGTATGAGATAGTGTGGATAGTTGGTGAGAGCTTGAAAGTCTGAGTTCAAATCCCTATATTTATAGATTATAAATAATTTTGGCACAAAATTGTATTTTTTAAAAAATAATCTAATAAAAAACAACATTGGAAATATTAAATATCATTGCTTCTTTCCAGCCATTTTATTTTAGAAATTTATTGTAGACCTCTGAAACTGTATATCTGAACAACAAAAAAGCACTTCTGTTTTGAAATGAAAAAATGGCTGTTATCGTACCATAAAATTTATTCAATTTATAAATTTTAATGTTTTTTATTTATTTATTCATATATATTTTGAATAGTATATAAATGAAATGGTGTACATTGATACATCATATATCACAGCTTTGCTATGTATCACTTTATCAATATCTCATTTGCTTTATGTATATATATATATATTTAAAAGCTAAAGCACATCCTGATGACATACATATTATTTAAAAAAGGTTGTTGATAGCTGGAAGAAACCCCATCCCCTCTTTCCCCGTTCGGTGAACCTTTTTTCTTCTGAATTTTTAGATCAATATTCAGATTTTTTGAAGGTCAGAGTTATAGATTGATTAGATATTTCCTGAAGCTATAACAAATTTTCTAATACTGGAATCTTTTAAGATTTTTTTTTTTAACAGTTCAATGAAAATGAATAATTAAAATATTAATTTTCGTTATTAACTATTTCAAAATAATTTCACTTTAATAAAATATGAAAATATATATAATGGTTACGGAAAATATAAAGATGATCCTCTCAACACAATATTTCAGAATTCTACAAAAAAAGATCTACTGAAACCAGGCTTCAAAAGACCATGGTAGTATTGTTGCAACAGTAACAAACCCTCCATACAGTAGTGTTATGCCGGGCATCCATTGATTATTATGATCTGGACTAGGTGGCATTACTGTATAGAGAGTTTGCACTTTTACATCATTTCAGAAAGTTAAAATTGCATATTTTCCATATCTTGTTTACATATTTACAATTTTTTTGCCAAATATTTTACAAATATTGATTTTAAGGCAATGGCAAGTTTATGATTAAACTTAGATTTATTCAAAAATGTTTGATTTAAACCAATGCCAAGCAAGGGAATTTTAAACAAGGCAAAACTCTCACCATACAGTAGTGCCACCCTGTACCAACCAGAGTAATCAATAGATGCCAGAAGGCTTGTGCACAGGGTGGCACTACTGTATGGAGAGAGTTTTGCCTTGTTTAATAACAATTATGTGCTAGTATAAGAGATGGTGATCATGTGATGTTTAGTGGTTTAACACCAATCAAGGGAATTTTAAGTGTTAAACAGTGAATTATGATTGGCTGGAAAAAAAACAACTCTTTATGATGATTAAAGCATTATATTTTTCAAATACTTAGTTACTTTATGATGTTCTAACAATAATTCAGATTTTAGAAATGGAATTCAAAGAAGTAATACATTTTTATCAGTAGTAGCAAAATGACAAACATTATTATTATGATTACAAATTTCAGTTTATTACTTTTTCCCCTATATTAGTGACACTGAAATATAGTATAATCCAAATGTCCTGCACAAGCTGTCAAAGAAAAATGGTAGGATATTAATAATTTTTATTAGTTAGTCATTAGATTAGAGATTACCCACTTAATGAATAATATTACTGTAGTATAACTTTCACTACATCACTCTCACGCAAGGTAGGGATTGGTTTCTATCCATTTTTACACATGGTGGAGAAGTTTAATTATAAACATATAGCCCCACTCTCATGCAAGGCAGAGACTACTTCTATCCACTTTTAACACCTTTTAGAGGGGTGTAATTATAAACATATGGCCAAAGACATACCTTTGGTCACCACTCTTACGCATGGTAGGGACTGGTTTCTAATCACTTTTAACACCTTGTGGAGGAGTGTAATTATAAACATAAGATCAATGTCATATCTTTGGTCATAAGTTTATAATTACACCCTGCACAAGATGTTATAAGTGGATAGAAACCAGTCACTACCTTGCATGAGAGTGGTGTAGTGAAAATTTCACTACAGAAATAATTATTCAATAAGAATGGTAAGAGTTTGTTATTAAAAAGGTAAATATACTACCCTCTGCTAATTGCTTATTGGAGATGAAGCTAAAGCAGAAAGCTGCACCTGTCTACATCCTATATTGAAGGCTAAAGAATCAATTGATATTACACTGAGACACACATTACACACTAGGAAGTATAGGTGACTTATAGTTCAAGAATAATATAGTTATACAACTGGAGTCAGATTTATATAACTATTCAAGAATATCGTCTCAAATTTCAAAACCATTGAATTTTTGAATTTCAAGTTTTTCACTTAATAATACTTAAAACTATTGGATACAAAACTATACATGTTCTGACGTTGGATCTCAAATTCTCAATTATTAAAAACAAATACCTGATATCACCTGGGAGTCACTTATAACTCAAGCTAACCAGAAGTGATGCTATAGTATAGAGCTGTGTTTATATTTCTATGCTATTTTGAAGCAATAGTTTGAGTATTTACTCTAGTAGACAATTTAATCCAATCTTACCCCATCAACTTCTAGAGAGGGCGAGCAATGAGTAAGCATCAAGTTAAAGGCTTATAGAATTTGTAAAATCAAAATATACCATTCCACTACTTTTTTAAAAACTTTAATATATGATACTCAATATCTCAATGAAATGCTGACTGATCCTATCACCAAGATGCTTGCAGCGCCATCTCTGAAACTACACATATGTCACACAGAGAGATAGTTTGGCTATTTACCATAAAAATGTTAAAATGATAGCAAGTCTGAATCGCAAATTACGGTATAGAATGTGACAGTATGTTTCATACCCTAACCCATAATGAAACAATGTTCTAACATTAATTTTTGTTTCAAATTGGGAAAAACTGCTACAGAAACATTTGAAAATAATTCAAACTATGTACGGCAGTGAAGCCATGAGTTTCAAAAACGTTCTTAGGTGTCTTGAAAAATTTTATGATAGTAGGGAGACATGATTCATGAAGACATGGAATGTACTGGCACATTTCATGCTGTAACCCATGATCCATTTTGTGGTGATTAACTAAACTATGTCACTGCATAACACATGTATTAGTTCAGAAATGGCATGGCAAATAGCTTAGAGAGAGAACCAATCATCTTTTCAGCGGACATACTGCATATCTGAATGAAAGTTGTGGAATTTATTTCACACACTTGCCTATATACCCTAGAATTTATGTGTAGATAAAATATATACTTGTAATTATGTGGCAGTCACTTTAAGGGTTTATAGTATAAAGATAAATTTTATACATGAGGATTAAAAAACGACTGAATATTATTGGGGTGATATCTATTACTATTGTAATAAGCATTATAACTAGCATGTAAGATTCCTAAAACAATTTTATAGTTATCAGTCTTAACCACACTTATTTGATATGAAGGTTATTAATATTATTCTGCATAAGTTTCAGATCAGCTGTGTATAGCTGGATAGGTTAGGAGTTTAAATACAAAAATCCTAGAATGTTTGAAACATCAAGTCCAATGAATGTAGGCTATAAAAAGATTTCTTTCTAATGTAGTGCACCTGAATTAAACCAAATATTTACAGGCTAATTATGAAAATCTTCAAACATCACTACCTGAAAAAATATGCATATATGAATACATATATATATAAACAATTTACTGGCTTTGCGAGTATGAAATTAGTTGAAATGATATTGAATCGTCAGTGCACTGTCTACCAGATCTTCTATTTTATTCTTTATGTTGCCATATGATGAAAAGATTCAACCAATTTTGACTGGACATGTATTTCAGACATTAAATGCCATTTTCAACAAACTGCCATATATAGTGGTGCCATCCATACTTAAATAACATTAATACAAACTATTTGATATTAATGATAAACAAAACAAGTTATAAAATTCGTAACTTGCTTTTAGCTTGCATTTTATGATCACTAGATGGAGCTTTACCAATAGCTCCTAACAAGCTTTTGTTTACATAAACGCCGAGAGAGATAGAATTCAATATCTCTTCTGTTGTCTCCACCTCCAGACCAGCTGGTTTCAAGCTAGTTGGCTCACATCAGTGAAGAGTAGGGAGTTTCTAGTCTCCCTACTCTTCACTGACGTGAGCCAACTAACTTGAAACCAGCTGATCTGGAGGTGGAGACAATGGAAGAAATATTGAATTCTATCTCTCCCGGTGTTTATGTAAATAAAAGCTTGTTAGGAGCTACTGGTGAAGCCCCATCTAGTGATTATTTGATATTAAGTTTTAATGTACAATTTAGTAGTATTATTTAACAAAATCTATTTATATATAATATACAATTAATAACTGAATGATTCTCAGGTGCATAACATTATGGAGTATCACTTTCAGCTTTTTTCGCCCCCTTGTGGCTACTTATAGCACTGCTTCGCTGGTTATGCATTTTTTTATGGAAGAAATGGGAATTAAAGTAAATAATGTGTCCGTAATTAATAAATTAAAGTATTATAAATGAGCAGGCAATGGCGCTGATTGATAGATTCTTTGATATTCAGTGTCAAAAACAATTGCAAAACTATATATAAACTCCTATTATAATGAGTAAAAAAAAAATTGGATATTTTCCATAGTTTATTTAAATATTTATGATTATTTTTACAAAATATTTATATACTAATTATTAAAGAAGAAATATTTTCATAATTTCTTTTTGATTTTTTTAAATGTTTTATTTTTAAATATTCATAGTTCTGGTAAAAATGAAGCTACAATTGGTAATACTTGCCATACCATCATATAGAACTTTTGTGATACTTTAATTATATGCAATTTTAAATTTTAGAACAGTATTTCATAGCTTTATAATGACTTAACAATAATTCCATTTAGATTTTAGAAATCAAGTTCAATTAACCAAGATTTTTTTTTTTTTACCAGCATTGTGATAATCATCCAATAAGAAAACATTAATTGTTCTCATTACAAATTCAAATATAATTTTTTAAGGATATTTTTCATTTGTAAACTTATATTTCTAATAAATCAAATTCAATTTATTGATTCGTAAAATAGAATAAAGATTTTAATACTAAAATAAAATGTTGAACTATTAATTCAAGCTGCCACTAGGGAGTGCTGCAAAAATCAATGAAGCATGAAAGGGCTAATTAAATATCATAGATCACCATATTGATTTATCGGAAAGGCACGAGAAGAATTATATCTTCAGGATCATCTGAAAGAGTTTGACTTCTGGAACAAAACATGTATAGTGGTGAGATAGTAGTTGGTTTTCCATACACACAGATATTGGTGAGTATGCATATATATATATAGTTAGTTTAACTGCCTTTGTTACATATAATTAGATGTGTGACAACTTACATCTTGGATATATTACAATAACTACATATAATAATTATATGCACAGTAATTAGTTTCACGGAATTCAATCCCTGGTATATTATTTATAAATTACAATACAGTATATGCATTTTTCACAAATATGATTTTTTGCCTCTGTTCAATAGGTTTCCAATTTTAATAATTACTTATAATAATCATATATTTAATAATTAGCTTTATCGATGTATTCCTGGCATACCGTTTCTAAGTTGTAAAATATATGAATGTTTGTGTATTTTTCAAAATATTTGACTCATCTCATACTCTTAAATAGAATCCCCATTTCTGATTTGAATATTATACATCACTATGCCATCACATGGGTGTCTGACTTAGGTGTTCATGATTAATCACTTTTGTTACATATATATATAGGCAGAGCATAGGTGTATAAATAATATCCTTTTGAACCAATTATGATGGCATATCCTCTTTCAAACATCAACATCAGCTTCATTTGCCCATAATTAGCAGTTATGAATAGCGAGATATCTATTTTCTTATGCATAAATGTATATATGTGTGTGTGATTAATATTTGATTGAATACAAATATAATTTATATACTTTGATATTAGTTGTAACAATAAGGAACTCGAACATATGTATAGTAAATGATTATCTGGGCTAATTGATGAATGCTACTTTAGCACAAAATGTGTATATTGAACATTTATCTTTTTCACATGTGTATGGACATGTGTATTGGTTGTATGAGATACAGCAGATAGCTGAAGGGAGCTTGAAAGTCTGTGTTCAAATCCCTTATGGTTATATGATTAGTAATAGCTTGTACGGGCTTGCTATTATTTTCATTCAACCTGCAGAACTATTCTGATTGGTTGATGCACAACAATATACCTTGGCGGTGGATTTAACTAGATATGTATAATGGTGATCCCATTTACTTCAATTACATATATATATATATAAGGGAGACAGTTGCTTAATGCATACCAGCTGCTTAAACCATATTTTTTGATTTTTTAAATATCTTATTAATATAAATGATAACTAGTGGCAAATAAATCAATTAATAAATGATAAATCGATATAGTAGAGGAAAATATTTTTTGTCACTTACCTACCTGGTGGGGTCGGGTGACTGATGTAAATTTTGAATGTATTTTTATTTAGGTGATATCGTTTGAATAATAACATTTTATGATACATTACTAAATTATGTTATTCATTTACTTCAGTTTTATGAATATTTTAGAAATTATGTTTGAGGTTACGTTGATTTTTTTTTTAAAGTTTCCAAAATTTCTTAAATTGTACCACACTATCAAGTTTCTAAAATCATTATGGTTAGAAAATCACATTTAAATTTTATCTAATAAAAATGATTCCTTTTTTTTTTTTTTGCAAAAATCATTCTTTATGCACGGGGAAAAAAAGAAAATATGGTCATGGACTCAAGAAAGTATAAAAAAGGCAATACTAGAATAAAAAGTACGGATTCAATTATGTTACAAACTTAGGATACTGAAGTCAATATTTAGAAGACATATTGATAGACAAAGTAAAAAACATAAGCTTCCCTCCCCCCACAAAAATACAAAAGGGAACAATTTCCCTAAGTATTAATTTGGAACCATCCTAGTACGATTGAGGAAATAAATTTCCTAAACGGTACCGATTGCATATGTTTTATAAAGAAAAAAATTCCTGAAGATGCAGATAAGAATTACAACTCAAAGACAACTCAATTAATAAATAAATCAAAAAAATTCTTACATGATATGATTTGGGAAAATCTCCCCTACTTATAAATATATATAATATTTAAATATAAGTATATTATCTGTACTGAACTTAAGGTAATAAGAAAGGATTTGAACTCAGACTTTGAAGCTCCCTACAGCTATCCACTCCATCTCATACAAGCTATACACATGACCACATGAATGTGAAAAAGATAAATGATCTCCAATACACAAATCCGTGTTGAACCAGCACCCATCAGTTATATATTATAATAGATATACTTAATGTATTATTGGATGTAAATATAACTTGTTTAATAATTACATTATGAATTACAAGTAATTCGACCCAGATCTTTGACACCATCCACTTTAATAGCCCATAATAAATTAAATATTGTGGAGTACTGAACACCCCCCCCCCCCCAGCGAACTATACGTACACTGACTGTCAGTAAATATAAAATATAGAATGAGCGCACCAACACTTCAGCTTTAATTATATATACAAGCATACCATTTACTGACATACTTTCTCTCTGACTAACTGTAGTGATTTCAGTAGAGCGTATAGTTAGTTGTTTTGAAATTATGTTAGTATATAAATCATGCTTTGTGCGTAGGTATTCCAGAAAATAGTAAGTTTATATAGATCAAAGTTAAAGTGTAGGTGGATTCCTCTACATTTTACATTTACTGATAGCGTACAAATAGCTCGCTGGGGGGTTTCCAGTACTTTCGTATTATTTAAAGTATTATTATTATAATGTCCATTAAATTGATATCCTGATTGCCTTCTCCCACACTGTTTGAAACATCATCTTATTTTATTGTTTTCCAAGTATAGATATTTATAATAAAATATTAAGAAACAAACAACAACAGATAACAAAAATCTAAAGCAAAATACAAGTAGAATAACAACGAAAAATATCTCTTTATAAAGATTGTTAGAAAATGAAAAATGAAATTCATGACAGAAATCAATGTAAGATGTAAACTAAAAGACTAAAATAATTTCTTAAATTCCATTAGTTTCTTCCCATGTGTTAAACACACGCACATACCAACCCATTTCTTTCTATATCAACTTCTCAGATAAAAGATTAACATCTCGGAGTGGAGTACGAATACATTAAAGTAAAAGAAACAAAATTTTAATTATTTTACAAAATACTACGCTTATTTTAAATATATAATATTAAAATTATCTGGTCAGTCGCTCAGATGGATTATTAATGATATTAAGAGCACCAAAATGCCAATCTGATTGCAATAGATGCGTTCTTCAACCAAAAATCATTCCACCTTACTAAGCTCTTAAACTCAACTCGGCACTAGACCGGCTGAAACGTACAGTTTAATATATAATATTAAGGATATCTTCTAAAATAAATCTACACCTCCAACTCATCATATGAATAATTAATTTTCTCTCTTAATCAATCGCTGTTATTAATATTGGGCTAACGCAAGCACAATATTAAAATAGGAGTCACTTAATAAAATCTTTTACTATACAGCAAAATATTTGTTTCACGGGTTAACTCTTTTTCTTCTTTGACCTTAATATAAAATTAATGAAGATGAGACGACGATTTCGATTACGCTACATCAGATAAGTTTTAGAAAAGACTTCAGTACCATAACTCTTTTTTTTTCTTATGCCTTTTTAAAAATAAAGACATTAATCATACGAAATAAAAGTACCACTCTGTCTAATTGTGACTGGAGAAGACGGGACTCAACCTTATCAAATGTGCAGATCTCATGAATGGTACTTAGTGAGGATGACGTCTTATTTCACTCCTTTTTCCTCAGTCAAGAATTAACAAGCCTTACCAATCGAAGCAATGCAAATGAAAAATTATTTCTTTAACTTTTATTATCATTCTGTCAGTTAACCCTCTAAGGACCACAGAAACAAATTTGTAAACTGGAAAACTAATTAAAAATGAATGAAAATGCTTTTAGTATATTATATGAAGAGTTGGTTCTAATCACTGATCACAAACAGAAAGCACTAACAATTGACATACGTATATTAAAAACAATATATATATTATTTAGTAGTTGCACAAGGAAGATATAAAATGTGATTTAAAAATGGCCAGCTTTATACAAACTGGTTATGTTGATTTATTTGGCAAATTTCTCATTAAAGCCATACAAAGAAATCAGTTTGATACCTTTTTCACTAATTCAATAGTTTACGAGTTATGAAATACAATCTAGGAGCACTAGGACTTGATTTTGATTGGATTTGACTACTTTTATTCTGTTTGCAACCAAATATGAAAAAGAAATTTCATTTTGCCTCTGTTGTAATAATGACAGACAATGCTAATGTATTTCTAAATCAGACACGGCTATACACCTGGTTGAGTTGCTTATAGTCACAAAAAATAATTCTCAGCCTGGTTTGAAATTTCAATAATCGACCAAAACATGTCCAAAAACACTCTAAACTACTGAAAAACAAAGTATATGCTGCTGAAATAGTATCCTGATGACTTTGAAACAACACAATTATAAATACCTCCTTTGCATATATCAATAGTAATCTGTCCAATAGACAGGTCCAAAGAGTAATCACTATATCAGTTCATCCATTCCATTCTCTCCCGTGCCCATTTCCTCAATTCCACATAAGCCTTTCCATCTCTTATATCATCCAATAATGTCAATCTCTTCCGTCCTTTCTTTTTATTTCCACTCACCATTCCCTCCAAAACATCTTTCATTAAACTATAATCTCTTCTTAATATATGTCTAATCCAGTTTCTCTTTCTCTCTCTGATATTTTCAATCAATCTTCTTTCCTCATTAACTCTTTTCAAAATTTCCTCATTTGTTATTTTACTCATCCAACGGATTTTTTCCATTTTTCTCCATGTCCACATCTCAAAAGCTTCCAATCATTTCTTAATTCTATTACTAAATGTCCATGTCTCACAACCATACATTAATACACTCCACACATAACATGTAATTAATCTCTTCCTTAATTCTCTTTCCATAGGTCCACAAAATATCTTCTTTCTTTTTACAAACATCACCTTTGCCAATGCTATTCTTCTTTTAACTTCATCTTCACTTCTTCCATCCTCATTCAACCAACTACCCAAATATCTAAATCCTTCCACCCGTTGAACCATGTCATCACATTTTTATGTCTGCAATAGACAACCTATTTGTGATGGGAAAATGTTCCTACCACTAAGATATTCTGCTATACTACCATACTAATATAATAATACTAATATAAGTATAATAGCAAATAGTTTATAAAAGATTTTAAAAAACTTTAGTCCAATGTATATGTGCACAAAGGAATTAAATCACTTTTCCCCAGCTATGAATTAAAAGCACTCTAAATGTTGAACAAAGGATTAAGAATAGAATGAAATCATCTATACTCTTGGTAGCTCTGATGTTTATAAACATAGCTTTGGCAACATTGTTGGTAATTCAGAGTGAAATATGGCACTTAAAGAGTTATTAAACTTATCAGTTATACAAAGCTGGAGACAGCATCTCTCTTCTAAAACCTTGATTACAATAACTATATAAGATTTAATATGTAAACTTTAAATTAAAGTAGTTCAGTGAATCAATGTAAACTTAAGGTTTAATAGTGTATATATATATATTTGATTGTGAATATATGTGTCTCATTGAAATATAACTGGTTCTTTCTCCAAACCATCTGCAACACCATCTTTAAATCAACATATGAATTACATAGTGACATAGTTTAACTATTCACCACAACATTTTTAAGATGTCATCTTATCTAGATAATGAATTATGATGTAAAATGTGTGTTTCATACATTAATCTACAAGGGAACGATATGCTAACATGAAAATTCTTTTCAATTGGGCAAAACTGCTACTGATATGTTTAAAGTGATTCATACAACATAGGACAGTGAAGCCATGATTCACAGAAATGTTTTCCAGTGATTTACAAGATTTTATGATATCAGGGGTGCAAACATCAGCATTTTAATGGTGAGTAACGGAACTCTATTGCTACATAACATATGCATTACTTTAAAAAGATGTTGTAGGTAGTTTGAAGATTCACCTTTTTTACTGGAAACCACAATGTATCATCAAGTTAACATCAGCTAATCAACAAACTTTAAACAATCACTGTAATTATACAGAAAATAAGGTTATCATGAAAAATTCAGGTAAGTGTTTAATTCTCCATTGTATCTGAAAGTTAGAGGTTTGGTCCATATGACAGAAGTTAGCTTGACATCTTTTTTCCATTCATTTGATAGTTTTTGAGATTATGAAGTGCAATTTATGCACCGAAAATAAGAGTTGAGATTTGATTTGGGTACTTTCAGCTCATGAGTCTGTCACCCTATATACTGTACTTCAACATCCGGGTGCACCTTTCTATCTCAAATAACTAGCAAGATCTTTATATTAACTCATATTTTAATGATTATTTCAAAAGCGCTCCAAAAAGGTGCAATACCGACTACTGTTGACAGCAGCACATTTAAGGATTAAATACAATGGATAGCTACAATTATCCAGTTGCTGGAAATCTTTCAAAAAAGTAAAAAATAAATACCACTTTAGATGTTAAAAGACAGTGTCACAAGATGTCAAGTAAGCATATTTTAAAAACCGGCATGTGAAATATGCGAATGTATTTGCATTTCACAGATTGGATTATATCACCAAATTCACCTTTATTGGAGTATCCCTTTGTTTCTGCTTTTAGAGTAATAATGATTAGAAGGATTTAAGTAGCAGCTGGTGATACATACAGGAATTTCTGCGAGTTTAATTGTCAGAATTTTTATTATTCTAAACCATTTTTGACTTCAATTAGTAAAAAAAAATAATTGCCACCTTAATGCCTCATGTGGTTTAATGCAGGAGTAGAATGGCAATTTCAAGAGCTAGAGATCAGGGATTGCAGTTTGGCTTTGTCCTGTAATATTTCTGAACATCACATGACCCTCTGAACAACAAAATTCAATTACTATTGATACCCTAAAATATTCTGAAATAATTTTTAAAATGTATTTCTGGAATCAATAAATTCTATTGTTTATCTTTAAAAAATGATGATGATGATGATGATGATAATTTGATAGTTTACTGTTTGGAAGTTCATTAAGAAATTTGAGCATAGAAAGTGGCAGATCTGAGCCATGATGAGCTCCATAATCTGTTATTGTAACCACTACAATGAACCATGAGGAGTTTATCTTTACCTATACGTATAAACAGTAATGGATTCTAGAGTTCCAAAGTACGCTACTCCTCGGTATTAAACCATGCAGAATATCGTACATCTGCTCATCATTACTCAATATACACTGCTGAAAATGACTGTGATACTGTTTAAGCATTCTATGAAAGTGACCACATTGGAAAGGTCTGCAGAATCTTTATTGCAAGCTTATCCAATGGTGTGATTAAACAATGACATGCTCTTTTCAGGCCAACATCAGAAGGAGCTAAAATCAGGAAACTAAGGCTGCTCAAGCACAACAATGCTTTTTTGCCTGACAAATCATGCACAATTTGGGCCCTGAGAACCATGTTATTGTGCAGCAATAACCAGGAGCTTTTCACTGTGGGTCATTGTGTTAACCATGCAATAATGTCCAGGTGCTTTGCTTGCAGTACTCAGGCCATTTCTGCAAAACTTGGACCTATAAATAATTCAAAACACCCATACAGTACTTAGCATTTACTGTATAATCTATAAAAATGTAGTAATTTAGAATATAAAAAAAACAGTGAGCCACGTTTTGATTTAATTTGAAAATTCTTCTTGGTTTTCCTTCTTCCGGTAGTCTCCATTTCATATTCTCGTGCTTGGTTCATACCGAAAGCCTCACATATCATCCATTGCAATATTTGACAAATATTCTGGATTCATAACTGGACTTATTTGCATGTCTCCGCAGTCCTTCGACTTTGGCATCTTTTAGGTCGATTGACCTTATTTTTAAATATTCCATTAAAATATGATGGACAGTAGTTTTGTAAAATCAATCAATTCCTCCATGAATATAGCAAACACATGAGTGATTGGCAACTTTATGCACCTTCTCTTCATTTCCAGCTGTTTTCAATGTGTCTAGCCATAGATTATCTTCACAATATCTTGTAAACCATTTGAAAACATTCTTGCAAACTTATAACTGCATTCCATACACAGCGTAAATCGTTTTAAACATTTTAGTAGCAATTTTACTTAATTTAAAACAAAATATGACTTCAATGTGAGTTTCCTCTAAACATACTATAACATTTCACGGCATAATCATGATTCAAATATGCAAGCAGAATAAAATTTTACGGTGAATAGTTTAATTATGACGCAATGTAATACATGTATTGATTCAGAGGTGGCGCTACGGGCAACTTGGAGGAAAAACAACCGATCATCTTTCCATTGGAACATATTGTGTATATATACTATAGTCGGCCATTAAACAACTACATCAAACCATGCAGAGTATCGTTTATATATATATGCGCATTGCAATGGATCTTGAACTCCAGAGTTGGTCGCTCTATGGGGGGGGGGGGCGCAAACTAAGCAGGACATCGTTTATCATTAGATATATATATATACACTTTGTTATTGAGATTAAAATAATTTGATTAATGCCATCTAATATTTTATTGAATTCTATTTATCTTCTCTTTTGAGTGAGACTTGCAATTTTATGTAGTACTGATTCGTCAAATTGCCTCTCTTTTATCAACTTCTGATTTCCAAAACAGCTGGTCGCATTTTCTAAAAGCCAAGAAGCTTCTCTTAGATTTCCTCAGCACAATATATTCATTCTTTCTACAGATAAATAGAAGATACTACAAATTTTTTTACTCTTATTACTAAAAAAAAACTTGTTAGCTACACAGAATGAAATTTAGAAAAATCTTTCGATGTTAAAGAAAAAGAGAGAAGATGGAGTTGGGGGTGGGGTGGATATCTTAGCATAACTTAAATATTAATACCTACGAAATCCCTAAAAAATCATTAAAAGCAAATCTCTCTATCTCCCGAGTGAGATTAATCATGTTTGGGACCAACTGCCTGTTAGCCTCTTCGAAGCACTTCCTTCAAGTTCGTTCATTAATGGATGAATTAATCAATTATTCACTGGCCGACTTCTATAGCCCCCCTAACTCATTCATTTTCATTTTGATTACATTTTGACAGGCAACATATTTTCCATGCTACCTTAAATCCCCAACCTCTAATCTCAAATGTTTTTTTTTTTTAAAAAATAATTGAGAAGAAAAAAAGTGGAATTAATTATGAATCTAAAAAAATTGAAGGTATTTATGGTTAAATATTGATAAAATACGGGAAGGTTTCTTTTTCCGCATTCATTCCAAATACTAACATAAAACCGAAACATATATATACTCTTAGTTCTAAACTCTTTTTGAAAACAATGTCTCACTATTAAATAAATAATTATCAAAAGTTAAATTTTTGTGTCTTTTATATTAGAAACAAGGGCATTTTGCGCTTATATTGTTAGAGAAACATCATAGAAATGTTGCATGCCCTGTACCAACATCCGCACATTACCAATACACAGTAAACAAAAATACTGAAATTCATAAATAAATTATAAAGATCACTTTTGAAAAATGATCCCCCCCCCCTTACAATACAGGATTCTTGAACACAGACTTTCACACGACCCTCAACTATCCATGCTATCTCATACCGCTGATACACTCGGTCACACACATGTCGAAAAGATCACTTTTATAAGTTTGTATTGTATGATATTGCAATAGTCGGTTTTTCGATTTGCAGCGCCCTCTGTGATGCACTAACAATCGCTACTTTGCTTATACTTAGTAAATAAATAAAAACACTTAAATTCGTAAATAAATTATAAAAATTATTTTCACAAGCCTGTATTATATGTACAATATTGCAATACACAATTTTCCTGTCTTGGAATGCCTCTGTACTGTACTAACAAATGCTGCTTTGCTTATACATAGTAAAGAAATAAAAACACTGAAACTTGTAAATTCGAAAGATCCATTCTATGCACTATATGCACGATATTGTAACAGACATTATTATTATTTTTGTTTATTAATTTATCTAGGTAATAAATCTAAAAAAAATTATCAACACGAAAGCATTTCTAGGTCAGAGAAACATACTTTCAAAATATTTTCTGATCTGAAGATTCTTATTTCTGCATGTTGTGGCTTTTATATGACATGACTTAAGTTGCCTTTGACAGACCAGGTGGGAGTAGGATCTATGAATCTCCTATCTTAAAACATTTAGGTTCAGATGTTCAGAAATATAAATCACCATCTTCGTGATTTTGTATGGTCATAGTTGCTTATGAGTCAAATGATGTCCAAGCACCAAAAACATAAGAGCGGCATCTTCGTTAAGTTGACTAAATTAAGATTTTTAACTCTAGCTTGAATTTATCCTAGAATTATTAGCATCTCCATCGATCACCATAACCATTAAGATGAAGTATTCCAAGCTGAAAATATGATTTAATTGCAGTTTACACATTTTGAACTTGTGGAGGAACATCTGTTCAGTGATTGACCATGACTAAAAGATGTAACAGAAAAATCTTCATTTATGCACTTCATAAATTACCAGAAATGTTAGATAAAACGGTGTTTCCTCTACTTCCTTAACATATACAATCAGCTAAAGATTGAAAAATTCAGCTGGATAACAAAAATCACATGACATTTAAGCATTCTACCACTGTAACCAACTACCCATGACTACTAGATAAAGTGCAAATCAGAGGCATCAATTTTGTTAATGATGTCCTACATCATTATCAAAATAAAAAAATAAAAACAAAAAAAAAACAATCTAAACATGATTCCTCTGAGTTACAAAGAGTGAACAGATTAATAAGAAATTCCAAAACCACTATCAATAATAAGAATACCAAACTCTCCATACAGTGGTCCACCAAGTGCAAGCCTTCATAATCAATGATTGCAGGATGGTTTGTGAATAAAATCCCTATCTAATGCCTACTCATTCAACATCCCCAGACTAGTTTCTAGCTTATGGCTTTCATCAGTGAAGAGTCTTGGATTTGAGAGACCTGCGCCAAGATCCTTAGGATCTAATGCAACCTCCAGCAGCCATCTTTTACCTATTTGATTAACTATGAAGCTATGAGCTGAAGATGAACACACCATGTTTACTTTACTTGTATACGATCTGAAATTCAGTTCAGTATCTATACATTTTTGTGTCTTTGGTTTTTCAAAAATCATAGTCAACAATACCTTAGGTGCAGTGCTCTCAAATCCAAGGCTCCTCATTGATGAAAGCCACAAGCTAGAAACTAGTCTGGGGATGTTGGATGATTAGGCACTAGATAAGGATTTTATGTACAAACCTTCTTGTATCCATTGATTATTATGGCTTACACTGGGTGGCACTACTGATTAGAGTTTGGTACTAATTATCAGCACGTGTAAACATATGAAATGATCATGTGATGTTTTGATGGTTTTATAAACTACCAATAATAAGAGACACCAGGTATCCAAGCCAAATATAATCAAAAACTTCATTAAAAAAATTTCAGATGAACAGCACTAAGTATTTATATTCAACATGAAAAAACAGAAAATAATGAGACGAGAAAAAAAAAAAAGTATAAAACAAATGCCTTAGTCAAAAAAAATATTTGATAGATGGCCCTTTTGATAGGAATTATGTATTAGACTGTTTCCATCATCTAATATTAATTGTTTAATGTCTTTAGAAAAATTCAAACTTTTTTTAAAGTTAAAATATATTCAACTGTTAATAGCAGCACATGTTAATATATAGCATGATGTTTTGAGTGATATTAGTCTCCTCTCTTCTTCAGGTGTTGCTGGCCTGACCAATGACAGCAGTCATCATCATCATAACCATTATCAATCCACTGAAGGATGAAGGTCTCTCTAATTTCAAATCATCTTCTCCGATCTTTAGCTTCTTTTCTCCACATTACGCCTGCACACTTTCTTATTTCAGCCATCCATCTCACATATGGTCTCTTTCTGGGTCTTTTACAATCTCTTGTAATCCAGTTTAAGATTTCAACTCTCCATCTATTATCATCCCTTCTAGCTATATGTCCAGCCCAACTCCATTTCAGTCTTTTAATTTTTTTAATGAGGTCAATAACACCTATTTGTTTTCTTACCCATATATTGTGTTTTTGATCTCTTCTTATTACTCCTAACATGCATCTTTCCATATTTCTTTGAGTGGTCTGAAGTCTCTGTATTGCTCCTCTATTAAGTGTCCAAGTTTCAGATCCATAAGTAAGAACTGGTAAAACACATTTATTAAAAACCTTTCTTTTCAAACACATAGGCTTATTTCCTTTTAGTATCAAGTTATTTCTACCAAAAGCACCCCAAACAAATTTAATTCTATGATTAATTTCATCCATTATGTTTACATCTGTATTAATAATCTGACCAAGATATTTGTAGATGTTAACTTCTTCTAACTCATCATAATCAGTCTTTATTTTCATATTTTGAAAAAAAATCCATTGAATATTACTGTAGTCTTTTTAACATCTATCTTTAGTCCTACTTTCCTAATTTCATCTGATAACTCCTGCAACATTTCCTGTGGCTCTAAAGCATTATTTGCAAAAACAACTACATCATCTGCAAAATCTAAATGACTTAAATAATCTCCATTTACTTTCACTCCTTTAGATTTTCATTTTAAACCACAAAATACTACTTGCAGCGCTGTTGTAAAAAGTTTTGGAGATATGGAGTCACCATTTACTTTCACTCTTTTAGATTCTCATTTTAAACCACAAAATACTTCTTGCAGCACTGTTGTAAAAAGTTTTGGAGATATGGAGTCACCATGTCTTACACCCTTCACAATGTTGACTTTCCTAGTATCATTATGTAATCTAATTGTTGCTGTTGCATTTTTATAAATAGTCTTTAAAATATGACAACATTCCTGGATCTATACCTTGGTAATCCAATGCTTTAATCACTGAAGAAATGTTTATAGAATCAAATGCCTTTTCATAATCTACAAATCCAAAGCATAATGGCAACTCATAGTCATTTGTCCTTTCTATAACATCTCTCAATACCTGGATATGATCTAATATACTAAAACCACTTTTAAATCCAGCTTGTTCTCTTGGTTGGTATTGGACTTTGTGAAGTTAGACGAAAAGGTGTAGAGACAATTGATTTAAAAAGTGGACATGTATTCTACTATAAAGGCACAAATATTGGAAATACAAATGGAGTAGGAAATGATAAGTAAAAAATGGAACAATAACATTGTGGAGATTGATGGTGTATTGGACAGAGTGGCAAGATTAGTTATACAACTTAATAGCAGATACCAAATACAGATGATTCAGGTTTATGACAACACTAATAGCATTGAAAATAAATCTACGGCTTTAAATTTCTGAATACTACCTTTACTCAACTAGTCACTTGCCAGAATAGTCTAGTTAATTAAAACATTACCTAAAATTCAATATTCATGAATCTAAAGATCAAAGTTTGATTCTCACATACTGATCAAGGCCACGACATCGGAAAGAGAAGAAGAAAATATTACCAATCAAAATTTTTGTTACATACTAATATGAGCATTAACAGGTGAATATATTTGAACTTTAAAAAAAGCTTGATTTTATTCTGAATACATTTAACAATTAATATTAGATGATACAATTACTACCATAAGAGTAGTTTATCAAGATTTCCTAATATTCACTATAGATATACTTTGACAGAGATACCCTGCATCAAAAGCTTGACTCAGCAAAATAATAAATATTGCTTTGTACCAACGATCTCCATTGCCCCCCCCCCCGGTGATCATGTGATGTTTAGTGGTTTAATAATAAATATTGCTTTGTACCAACGATTTATTGCCATAATAGTTGATAATTGTCTAAATACTCTAAACATCACATGACCAACACCTCTTATGCTTATGTATAACTGTTGTTAAAACAGGCAAAATTCACTATATGTATTGCCACACTCAGCAAGCTAGAGTAAAAGAGTAATCAATGGATGAAGGCTGCAAGCCAGAAACTAGTCTGGGGATATTGGATGAGTAGGCACTAGATGGGGATTTTATGCACAAGACTTCTGGCATCCATTGATTACTCTAGCTTGCTGTGTGTGACAATACGTATAGTGAGTTTGATTACTCTAGCTTGCTGTGTGTGGCAATACGTATAGTGGGTTTTGCCTGTTCTAAATACTTTAGTTGAATATATTTTATTACACATTATCTACAGGATATGCATATAATAGTTTGTTTTTATATACTAATCTGTGTGTTATTACTGACAGTTAAATGTATTTAAAACGTTAATTTTTCTAAATTAATATTAGATTATGGAAACAGTCCAACATAAAATTCCTACTAAAAAACCCATCATCACAAACTTTCGGATAAAAACCCTTTTGATCTCTCCATCTCTTCCTTTAAAAACGAAGTTAGAATGCAGAACATTTTTACGTAAATCCAATTACCATTAATGGAACAGAAAAACTTAGTCAAAAATATTTAAAACTTGGAAGTGTGTGACCTAAGGTAATGATGTAGTATGAAAGCAAATGAGTTATAATACTACACTGTGGGGGTGGGGGGATACGATGATAAAACATTTATAATTATTGTAAACACATAAAAGGCAAAATGATTATCTAAACACACTCTACTTTTAATATAATCTTTATAAATAAGAGCTAAAAATATTTGGATACAATGTTAAACCTGTTTCATCTCAGAACGGATGGATAGAGAAGGAACACATGACTATTTCTTACACTTGCTCTTAACTGTTATTAAAACAGGCAATACGTATAGAGAGTTTTGCCTGTTTTGGAAAGAAATATATGTCATCGACTTTATACAAAACAAATCAAAAGTACTCTATGTACATATTTTAAAATTTTATAACAATTCATGTAATTGCATGATGTACTCATTATTTTTCCATATGTCAAATGTGTTGACCGGGTGGGCAGCGAATCTGGGCCAGCTGCTTGGGAAAGCAGCTATGCTTACCACAAGTCCATCAATGCTTGACATTATTTAGACTGAATACTTGTGTTTGTATTACTGTTTAATCTCAGTTTACAAATTTACAAGCAATGAAAAAAAGACTCCATGTAGTTGTAAGAATATAAAGCTCGATATGTTGTTTTAATTTTCATAAGTTGTTGAAAAATAACGATTGTACAATTTGATTGTGCTGGAATTGAAAATGAAATGAAACCTTACAAAACACATGGTGGAGATAATGAATGTTATGGCTCTAATATTTGGGAAAAACTCTAAACTATTGATAAGTTGATTCAGAAATGGTGTATGCAAGGTTATGATAATATCTCTGTAGTATAATTTTCACTTCATGACTCTGGTCTCTATCCATTTTCAACATCTGTGGAGTGGGATAATCATAAACCTATGACTAAAGACACGTAAAAAAGGTATACTATACGATCCCCAAGATGCACATTTCATGCTTAACCAGCACTCATCAGTTGGCCAAGATCACAACCTCTTACACATATCTTTATCATTGTTCAATATATAGAGATAGTCAATGACTACAGTTTAATTAATAAGTGCCAAACTTACCGCCCTCACAACTTTGGAAGCATATTAATAATTTTTATTAATCATTCATTAGACTAGAGATTATTCACTTAATGAATAATATGTCTATAGTGTAATTTTCACTACACCTCTCTCACACAAGATAGGGACTGGTTTCCATCCTCTTTTAACACCTTGTGGAGAGATCTCATAAACATATGCCCAAAGACGTGAAAAAGATCTATATGATCACCAAGATTACACTCCAAAAATATTATTCATTAAGTGAATAATATCTACTCTAATGAATGGTTAATAAAAATTATTAAAATACATCAATTATGATGTTTCTATATGTGTGTCATTCATAATACTGAAAAAAAAAAAGAGCCTTGATCGCTTGGTCTTTACCATATAATAAATATGTGGCATTATGTTCAGAAGAAATGAAGTAGTCTGATTTTAAAAATATTCAAAATATTTAAAAATATTCAAAATATTTAAGTTCTATAAATGAATTTCTCAACTTTTTAACGTTTCTGGCAGTTATTGAGTAAGACATCATATTTTTAGAGATTGGTGGGAATGCTATTTTGTAAGCATAGTAATATTAATTTTGTTTATTTTTGTTTGCAAATAGGGGGGGAGGGGTATCAGTAAATATGTACATAGTGTTAATTATGGTATATATTGTAACGGATGCTTAAAAACACCATTACAAAGTTGAAGTGTTAGGGCTAAAAATAAATTTATAAATGTTCGATTTTCCTTATAAAACTTGAATAAAGATTTTGTTGTTTTTTTCTATTTATGCTTGTACAAATATATATGTATGTAGTGGGAATTAGATTTCAATATCACAGCTATATTTGGTTTTTGCTTTTAAAAAAAGAAGACTAAGATTAGGTTCTTTTTTTAATACTTATGTAAAAGTAAATTGTGTAAATAAATTGCTTTTCAGATTTGGGATTTAGATTGATAAGAATAATTAAAAGGAAAAAAAAACAAAAAGAAAAGAAATTTTCATTAGTTAATTCCTAGATCTGTAAAGGGCAATTTATTTTCGTTAATTAGATAACTAGTGTTAGCTAGATAGAGAATTTTATAAATTTTAATTAAAAAGAAAAAGTTTTATAATTGGTAGAGATATGATTCAACTATAACAGGCCTAATCAGGCCATTGCATTATTTTTCAATAACTCTGAGATACTTGTACCAACTCCGAGAGATACAGACACCAATTCAGAAAGAGAAGGGCACAAACTCTGATACAGGCACAAATTCTGAGAGATACTTAGACAAACTATTGCTGCAAAATTAGGAGAACAATTCCTGCATATTCTGAAAGCAAAGCCGATCTGGTAATTCTGTTTAGAATGAATGCTAAACCTACAGCAAGAATATTTTCTCCTACCATGATGTGCTAAGCTTCTCACCAGGACAGATTCGGACTCCTCATGTCTCCATTAACCACCTCTAATGCTATAAAGACCAATTACAAAAAAACCACTAACCAACTCACCCAAGTCTACCGTCAGTGAATTCTGATCAATAAAACATATTCAAGAAGTCTAGTGCACTAGCGTTTAACTAAAGTATTAAGGTACTTTATGTTCTACAATTTAAATAATTTTGTCTCAAATTTGATTTCTTTTTTAAATGTAAACGTGTTTCAAGTTTTATCTTGTATAATTCAGTTTCTGTGCGTTTGATTTTTTTTTTAAAGAGTGCTAGTTTCAAATGTCCCATTTAAGTCTTAGTAAGTAAGATAGTGTAGTTTTATTAATAATCTCACATTCCTTTTTTTTTTTATAGAAAGCAGTCTGGATATTATAGACTATTTTAACTAACTTCTGGCTCATGCCCCATTTTATTATTAGTTCTACTTATGTTGAGAAACTATAATTATTTATAATCGATTATTACAAAATGTAATAGTCATTAGTTTTATTCCTTTGAGCTTCCACTTGTTTATTACAAAATGTAATAGTCATTAGTTTTATTCCTTCGAGCTTCCACTTCGTTTATTAGGGGCACGGACGATCGTTTTAACCCTTTCTATAGGTAGATCGTGAGCTCCTAGCCTGTCTCACTGTGAGGGAGGTCAATAGATTGAAAGTAATATCTTTCAACACTGTTTTGTTTCTTAAAGATGTTTTGGAAGCTATCCTTGCATTTCCCCTATTTCAACATAAGCTCTCAAATACGGAGATTTATTCTTTTCCTAACCATGGGTTATAAGCAGGAAGCTAACCCCCTTTTTCTTATGTGAGATCACTGAATATTTACTAATACTTCTGCTACTGTCTGTATTTTGCACTCTTTCCACTATAGTTATACAATGCACAGAAATCATTTCAAAGCAGTGTTTAAAAAAAAGAAATATTTTAATTTTGACGAATGTATGAGTAGTACATTTTAAATATATTTTAAAGCTTATTATTTAGATTTATGATTATTTAACCATGCTACTAATAAAATAATTATTCCTTTTTACTTAGTTGATTTTGTTTTCTGTTGCTACTTTCCAACTTTCTGGACAAAACATAAGATCTCATTTGCTTGATTGAGCTAGTCCGGCACATTCGGTTTGCATATCCTGTCCACCCTTAAAATAAATGTCTAGTTCCGATTTTCAGACTAGTGGTGCCCTTGTAGTCAGTATATGCAAGACCTAAAGCATTCATCCAGTATAATATATTGTCACCAATATGGGTTACATGGCACACAGCAATATAGTTGTGTGCATGCATATATATACATAAAGTAAAGGAAAAGTAAAATAAACACAGACAAATTTTTGTAGACATTTTCTATATTTCACTTGGAATAATAATGACTGTAAAGAGATAAATAACTCTCAATTTAAAATAGAATTTTATTATTAATTAAAACATTTAAAAAGATCTAAATAAATATTAATATTGTATTATTATTATTCTGATTTTCAAATAAAAAAAACAAGTATGATTTATTTTTGAAAATCTGTTTATTAATGGTTGTTTACATTTCTATTATCTGTTTTTAAAAATCTTATCCAAATGTAGCTTTTTAATTAAAAGTGCTTTTGGAGGGATTAAAATTGTTTCTAATCAAGAGAATTATGAAAAAACACAGTTTTTAAATTAGTGTTGTTATCACCTCAGATGATTGTGTAAAATGACTGATAAAATATCAGTTCAGTCCGAATTGTAGTTTTTGTAAGAGCTAGCCAAAAAAGTCTGGTTTGTTATTTGGAACAGACTTGTGTTAATATTTTTTAAGAGAAACAGTGGCAAATCAATCAGCAGCAGAGCTTGCAGTTTTTATAAGAGCTGGCCAGAAGGTTTGGCTTATAATATTTTTGTGAAGCAGAATAGCTAGCAACAGAGTTAACTAGAAAAGTTGGACAGAGCTCCCATGAAGATGTAGCTAAAGTCAAGACAGGAGGAAGCAGCTGCTTTACAGTTCAATAATGAAGTTTGAATTCACATGGAAAAAAATGACCCACTTCTTTGTGTTGAAAGTCGTAGCCTCGAAGATGTTCTGGAAAACAATTTCCTGGTCTGAAGCTCATAAAATCCTAGACAGTAGGAACTCATAAAATTCCAACATACCTGATTATACTTTTTCCTGATGATGACAACAATCCTGGATGACACCTATCTTACTAAGAGCAACTCACAAAGAGAAGCACAGATAAATGTATATACAATGTAATGATTGATTAATGGACAACTTATTTTGGAAAAAAAAGTGGACTTCAAAAATCAGATATAATTAATTAATTGAGAGTAACCTATCATGAAAAAACAAATTTTGAGCTACCTGTCAAAAAATTGACTTTATTTTTCTTTAAAAAAGGAAAAAGAAAATATTTTTATTGATTGAAAAAAGTGACTAATTAATAATATTAATTCATATCATCCTTATATTCATAGATGCACATGTATATAAAAATTTTATGTATAGTTTTCAAATGAAATTAATTACGAAATATGCTTTTAATAATTTATTGTGATAAATTCAAACATGTTCATTTTATATCAAGCCACATGCCTTTGTGCTGAATGGGTTTTAAGTAAACCTCATATATTAATATTGTAAATCAATGTAATAACTTGAATTTGTCTAATAATTTTGCAAATCACAAATGTGATAAATTTTTTTTATTGTATGTTAATCAAAATCAGAAGGCTTAATGAATATGAATAGCCTTATTCTAGACCCCTTAATATCATTTTTTTATTGTTAATAAACTTGTGTTCAATTATGAAAATTATTCCAGTGGTTCTAAATATTTTTAGAATATCAGTTTCCATCATCTCTTTGTCATATAGTAATAGAGCTTGTGTTCTCCCTGAGCTAAATTTATGCAATAATGGTCTGATATATGAATGGGGGTGTATATTAGTGATTTTGGGGCATCCAGAGAAGATCAATCATCATCCTGGTTGGTGCAAAAGAAAATACTCTTTAAACCCATGCACCACATTTCATTTTAGTGTAGTCTTATTAGCAGTTAAGTTTATAGTTGACCAGTACAATTTGCCAGAGCATTGATGATGATCAGCATGTTTTAATGTCCCAACCTTATTCACGTTTTATGGTTATTTATTCAAATGGATTAGCACTTAAATTGGTGCCTCCAAATTGTTGTTCTGATAATTGCCCAAGTTGGCAAGGGTTGAATAGTTAGTCTGGTCTACAGAAGACCCATTTCCAATCCAGTCACAAGATTGACTGTTGATTTATTGTATTGATTTATGTTGATTATGGATCATTCATGACAATGAATGGGTCTTTTTTGTATTACTTATGAATGACTTATATTTATTATAATGCTGGTGGATTTATAATTATGCTTATATAATATATAGGGGGTTTGAACTCAGACTTTCACATGACCCTCAACCATCCATGCTATCTCATATCGCTGATCAAGTGTATCAGCAATATGAGATAGCATGGATGGTTGAGGGTTGTGTGAAAGTCTGAGTTCAAACCTCTATATATTACAAATAGAAGTGCAGGTATGAAAAAGCCTGTACTGTAGACAAAATTCATATTTCAATTATGCTTATAGTTGCTCTAAGGAGTTAGCTGATAACTAACTCTTCTGATCTCTCAGAGATCGCATATCTCATGCTCTCTTCTTGAATATATAACATTTCTTATATATTGTTTGATGTTAAACATTGCTTATATCTTAAATATTATACTTTTTGTAAATGTTAAATTTAATTTACTTGTCAATGATGATGAATTCCCATCATCCCAGGTACAAACTTTTCCTTCTACACCATCTTTCCCATCCCATTACAATACATATTTATAATTATGTGAGATTTGACCCCAGACTTTCAAGCTCCTTCAGCCATCCAATCGACCTATACAACCAATACACATGACTACACACATATAAAAAAGATAAATGATTTCCAAGGTACGTATTTCATGCTGAAGCAGCACTCTTCAGTTGGTTCAGATCATCATATAATCAATGCTCAGTTCATATTAAAATAGCAAATCTTCAAACTTTAATGGCCAGACTTCGATCTGCTCCATCATCCAAGTCTTCAGCCATCCATACCATTGAAAATAATGATGATGGAATGTCAAAATCCCTTGATGATGCCAAATATTATTGTCATGCCTATGTTGACCTTTAGTCATTCTGACCCCTCATGTATAGGAACTTATCCATTTAAATATACAGAAGAGAGATTGGCCAGGTTAAACCTATAATATTTAAATACAGATATACTTTATATCCCTGGAGTTTAAATGTAATTATAGGGGATTTGAATCCAGACTTTCAAGCTCCCTTCAGCCATCCATTCTATCCCATACAACAGATATGACAATATATGTGAAAAAAGATAAATGATCTCTAATATACATATTTTATGCTGAACCAGCACTCGTCAGTTGGTCCAGATCAAGATCTTATACATGAGGGATCACAATGACTTAAGATCAAGATGGGTATGACAATAATATTGGACATCATCTAGGAATTTGTGTGTTTCATCATCTCATTTTCAATGGTATTGGTATGAAGTAGATTGAAGCCTGTCCATTAAAGTTTGAAGATTTGCTATCATAATATAAACTGAGCACTATCGGAGATCATCTTTTTCACATGTGTGTGTGTGATCATGTGTGTTAGTTGTATATGATAGATTGGATAGCTGAATAGAGCTTGAAAGTCTGGGATCTAATCCCCTATAATTATATCTAAAGTCCAGGGATATAGAGTATACCTGTACTTAAATATTATATATATATATATATTTATTTAAGTTGTATCTTAATATAATATGGTGGAAGTGTGTGTGTGATCATGTGTGTTAGTTATATATGATAGATTGGATAGCTGAATAGAGCTTGAAAGTCTGGGATCTAATCCCCTATAATTATATCTAAAGTCCAGGGATATAGAGTATACCTGTACTTAAATATTATATATATATATTTTTATTTAAGTTGTATTTTAATATAATATGGTGGAAGATAAAAAAGAGTACAATCAAAGTGTAAAATAACATAAAACATTGCCAAATATGCTAACTAAACACACAAAGATTATTTATCATTACCTTAATGGCACCCTCTAAGCATAACATTGAGATTATGTGACATTTTGCTTAGCTCGTCAACCATGCCCACAAACTGGGTACTATTCTAGGATGAATGAAATGTGAAATGGTTTTTAGGTCACAAAAAGGCTTAAAGATTTTTCTTTCGCTTCAGACAGCTTACAGCCCATTTGGATATTTTATCTGACAGTGGCTGGTGAATGCAGTGCTTAGTTCTTCTTGAAAGAAAAAGTTCCACATTAATATGGGTTGGTCAGATGAATGTTGATATGATGATTTTAAAAACAACATTGCAGTATAATGTGCTCATCTTCATTACTGATTGTGGTAGGGAAGGTCATATGCCTATGGACAATCCATGGTTACCATTCTCATAGTGAAAGATTCACACATATAATAACTATATTTCAAAGTTACAATTGACACTGAGTTCAAACAAATTTGATAGTTAAATTGGGAAGGGGATTAATAATGACTTTTAATATGCCTTTTGACATCCCAAGTCTCTTCAGTTAAGCTCAGCCACTGATAGGTTCCCAAAAGCTACATGCTGTTGTTTTGTATTTATATGGTGTACATTTCATAAATTTATCAGTGCCATATTTTTTTTAGGAAGTACTTATTCATATACTAATCCTCCAATAAACACATAAATGATAACAAATCATTTTTGGTTAGATTATAAATTGTTTGTATCTCTTCTAATAGCAAATTTTTTTTTATCTCACAAGTGCTATGCCACCTAATGTAATCATCAATAGATGCCAAATGGTAGTACTTAATAGATCCCTATCAGTGTTGTGTCATCCAATAGCTGGATAGTAAAACAATGCTAGAGGAAAAGTGCATTAGATCCAAAAAGGTCTAGGTGCACTTCTCCCAAATCCAAATCTAGAAACTAGACTGGGGATATTGGAAATAACAGCACTGTCTAGGATTTAATAAGCATTACTATCTATGATCTATTGATTACTAAACTTACACTGAATAACATAATAAGGTTGAGAAAAAATTTTTTGCTACTGAACAAGCATTATGTAAGATGCGGTCATGTGATATTACTATTAACTTTAGATAATAATATCTATCTAAATATGACAAAGTTCAAATATCTCCTTTTTTAAATTATCCATACTTTCTACTCATAAGCATGAGTTAAAAACAATGGTTTGATTTTAAAAACATTATAAAAATATTAGTTGCTCAAGAGGTCAGGTGATGTTTGAGCAACTGATGAGTGCTGAGATCCAGAATCCACCACTCTACTTTTGCTTTAAACAATGTAAGGCAAACTTTTATTTTCTATTAGGAAAATGGCAATTATAACTCATTTGCACCAATTTGCATAAATTTCCATTTCCATTTCTACAACGCAGTTACAACAACAACAGCTATGAGTATGAGAACAAGTAGTCTTTTGAAAGCGCTAAGCTCTATAATTGAATAGTTTTATATTTTTAGTAAATTAAAATTTCGCTTTTAAATATATACGTTCTAGCTTCATTATCTGTGCATACAGCGCATATATATATAGCAAAAAATTAGGCCCCTATAATGTATATGTCACCTCAGAATGAAAAGACAATACGCAACAGTTCCTGCCGATTTCTGAGTAATGAGGATATAAACAGTTTTTTCATCTTTTTTTTTTTTTATCCTTTAATAATAATAATGAAAATGCCCAGATACTCATTAACAGACCATTATTGAATGGGTGGCTGGAATGACTGAGCTGACTATCCAGAAAAAAAAAAAACCGGTAAAAAAAAATCATATGTACTCGGTCAGAATTTAAACCCGGAATGAAAGCATGGCAAACAGTTCTACCAATGTACCCACTAGTTCTTTCATACATATTTGCACAAAGTTCGATCGCCAGAAGTGCCAGCTTTGTGATCAATCCTAGGAATCCATACTCCAAAGTCTGACAGTCTGCCATTGAACTAAAACCACACAGGGCTCTAGAAGAAATGACAACAGACAGATAATTAAAGGGTTAAATCGGATTATTTTAAATCTTAAAAAGAGACCACATAAGAGATGGATGGATTAATAGAGAAATTCATTGATGCGATATAAAGAAGGGAACTTCTGGATCGGAAAAACTGGATTAATCTTGGAAAAACCCTTCATCCTGCTGTGGATGGATAACGGCTGAAAATAACGATGGTGACACATATAAAAACAAACTATATAAAATAGAGTGCGCTGAGTTTTCAATTCGAAATTAGGTGATAGATAAAATATTACGCGATGACGCATACTTCACCGTTTTTTGCCAGACCCTTAACGCAATTGATTCAAGAATCACAATATAGTTTACTCATCTGCTAATAATTGCACTCGCAGATTCCAAATACCCCCTCCCCAGTTACGGTGATAAAGCAATAATATAAAGCCAGATATTTCTTGGGGGCTATTGGTTATTTCTATACACATCCTCGACAGAACTTATTTAGAAATTAACCCTTTTTTTGTATTTTATCAAAAATAGAAAGATAAAAGAGTGAAAAGATGATATATACATTTTAATAATGAACGCACAAATAGAATAATCGTGAAAGCAAAGGTTGATAGTGGAGGGATGCGAACAAACTAGGTCAAAAAAAAAAAAAAAACCTTTTTTTTTAAAAAAAAAAAAAAAAAAAGCAAAGTTAACAAATCCTTTTAGACACTAAACGCTCGGAAAATTTCAAATTTAAAAGAAGGTTTACGTCATTATACATATATTGCAAAAAATTTTAACAGCATCTAATTAATGCAGTCTTGACACAGGAGAGGTAGACAACGCTAACCATATTACAGAAAGTGAGAGGCAAGGCTGTGGAAAATTAAAACCTAACACCCCACAAGGGCTAACGTGCCTTCGGATGAGCGGAGAAAGAAGCGCTCTTACGTTTCCCACCTAATCCATTTATGACAGGAGATTGGAAACAAAATAAATAGGTCAGGCAAAAAATGAAAATAACTTCCGAAAGAAAGATAGAAAGAAACGACACTTGTAAAAACCACTGACAAGATCAGATGTTACATATAATCATTTATTTAAGTAATGGACATGAATACGATGATAATAACCATAAACTTTCCCAATATATACATTGTTTAATTACACTATCTGAATTCAAAGATTAAAAAAAAAAAAAAAATCAATAGAAGCGCGTCTTTCTTTTATTACATGAATTCCACCTACAAAATTTATTTTAATTGTATGTGCAGGAGGGGTATGATGTTCCGTAACAGTCTAATTGCAGCGAGAGAAAAGCTTTACAACGACTAGTATATTAGTGGCTAACTAAATAAACATCACGTTACATAAGATTTGACAGCAGCTAATCTCTGGGCGGTCGACATAGACTTCTCTGATTAGTCTAGAAAGCAGAAACATTCATAAATATCTGTTAATTAATTGAATCTCTTAGTAAATGAATTTTCAGATGTTTCACAATCAAACATCACAGGATTTCTAACTATAAAACGCAGTAAAAATATCTACAGATATCGACAATGCGGGTTCTTCAAATCTATGATCTTCCAATTGTCTTCCTACATCCCGAAATGAGCGCAATTTTCATATTTTTAAATAACTGGTGTAAGCTTTATATACATTTTATGACATTTGATTTTCAGTACCAATAAAAGTTTTCATTAATTAGCAACCATTATGCAATAATCTCCACCTGCAAATAACACATAAGCTTTTAGGGTTAATACCTTTCATTCTATTCTGAGATCACCTATAGTAAGCTTAAACATTCAAATGACAGATTACAGTGCTATTCTATTCCACATCAGTGCTATCCACATTCTAAATTACTTTCTGGCTTATCTCTCATCTAGAAGTCACTTCTTTTTATTCATTTGCTTACATGTTATCCATAAATATAGGGGATTTGAACTCGGACTTTCAAGCACCCTTCAACTATCCACACTATCTCATACAACTGATACACATGAACACACACATGTAGAAAAGGTAAATAATCACCAAATATATGTATTTCGTGCTAAGCCAGCACTCACCAGTTCGTCCAGATTATGATCTCCCACACACATATATATAATCAGTGCTCAGTTTAAGATAGCAAATATTCACACTTTAATGGACAGACTTCAATCTACTCCAACCTCCTACTTTCAGCCATATGGATGGCTGAAAAGTCTAATGGAGGGCTGAAAAGTAAGAGGTTGGAGTAGAGTGAAGCCTGTCTATTAAAGTGTGAAGATTTGATATCTTAATTAAACTAAGAACTGATTATATATATGTGTGGGAGATGATAATCTGGACCAACTGATGAGTGCTGGTTTAGCACAAAATACGTATATTGGTCATTATTTATCTTTTCTACATGTGTGTGGTCAAGTGTATCAGTTGTATGAGATAGTGTGGATAGTTGAAGGATGCTTGAAAGTCTGAGTTCAAATCCTCTATATTTACAATTAAGCACCAGGTTGGTTTGTGAAGAGTGCCTGGTTTTCAAATATTTACATATTATCCATGGAAGTTTTTGCACCGTAATTGTAGAGTTGTGTAGGTTCACAATAATAATATTTAAACTGTCCCCTAACTTACCGTCAATGTGGAATCATAATACCAGACAAAAAAAAAAGGTAGCACATGACTGTCATCCCTTTAACGTAAAGTGAATATAAGTTTTTGAATTCTGTATCATAAGAACTTTGTCTGTATTAAAAGGATACAATATATATCACCTTTATTGTACTGAATATACATTACAATACTCTTAACTGATAGAGAAGCAATGGTCAGAAAATGTAAAACAATATAGCAAATTCCTATTTGCGATTTCTACATAGGCCATTTCAGATATCCTCGAATTAAAAAAATAAAATAAAAAGAAAGTAATTTAATAAAAATATTTCGATTTTCTATATTTCAAACTTTTAGTTCAAAGCACATATGCAAGAGGTACACACACTTATATACGTCCACTATAAGTAGGGTCTTATATACGGTTTTATAGAGACATATTTCTGTCACTCAAACCTAATATCCTTAGTTGTAGGAGGCAAATTGAGATCACATCAAACATAGCAACTCAGTTTCTATTTAAATAATCTCATAACACTCAATTTGATATTAAAATTTGAATGTAAATTTTAATGGTAATTTCATTAAAACCTCTTTTATATTAGCTTACACACACTGTCATATATATGACTATAAATTTCTATAGAATGCATAAATAAATAATGATAATAACATATATATTTATGTAATATTTAATTAATATTTATGCATTTAAAATGTTTATTTAAAGGCAAAATTATTGAAAAATGAACTGGACTATAAGTTCTATCTCATCAGCTAACATTAAGCCAAAATAAAGGTAATTTCAGTTAAATTGCCACTAAAATTCACACCTTAATATCAAGTTGAGATTTACAAGTTAACTTAAAACAGAAATGATTTTTTTTTTCTATATTTGCAACTGGTCTCCTGAGCAGCTGATGATATCAGGTTTAAATGACAGAAACACACATCCTGCAAAAAAATTAGATTTTCATCAAAGGTCATATATATAAGATCATGAGTTTCTATAAATTTCTACAGAAGATGTAAATGAAAGATTAATAGATTACTTATGTATATGGTACTTAAATGTGTGTGTATTAAAATATACATTGTAATCCAGTTTACAGTTATGCATGAATTTTAGTATTCATGAGAAGATAATAATTAAGTTAGTTTTAAATATATATGTATATTAGATATTGCTGAATAAATTGAGACAATAGTCTATATCTACTCTGAACAGGTGCAGAAGTGCAATTATCAAATGACAATTCTAAATTTATACGCGTTTTTTTCTTTGCAAATCTTGAGTATTGTAATAATAGTCTTTATAGTCTTCTCTTGAGTCTCTTGGTAAAGATTGGCAAGATAGAATCTGTATTTATAACCAGAAACTTCATATTAAAAGGAGGCAATTTCAATAGCACACGTTAAGTTGCACGTTCACCATCAAATTCAGAAATATAATAAAAACAAAAACTATATATATATATTTCAATAAATAACTCCAAAATGGGGTTTAGGAGTGAGGGAGAAATCTTATGAAATGGTATTTAAACACAGCCATGTGATAAGACTACATCCTCAGAATTAAATTATTTATTGTATACAAAATATTTCCTCTCCGATTTAGCAGAAGTGTAATAAAGATTACATAAAACATCTCATTCATTAAAAATTCTAATGACTTTACTACTAAAAAGTTCATATGTTCAAATGCCAGAAGTCACAAAGCTGGGCCATGATTTGTGCACACCGAGTTCAAAGTCAGTCACTTTATGATTGCATCAAATTACATAAGACAAACACAGAAAAAATAATCAAATGACTCAATGTTTCAGGAGTTCATAAGCAGTTTGAACACTGGAAATTAATGAGCTGGGCTGCAATCCATAGATAGTGAGTTCTAGAATCTGCCCCTATATCACTGCGGTTTACAATCACTCACCTGTCCAAATACTAACTAAGCTTAACACTGTTTGACTTTTGGTAGACAAACAAAAATCTGTGTGTTCAATGTAATATGATCATAAAATACCCCATTTGATTTGAAATGTGTTCTCAAACATTTATTCCAAGTATAAATGATTTAAGACAAACCAAGTAATATGAATGGCTTTGGCTAATAGTGTTGATTCCTTACAATAAAGAATTCTCAAATAATACCATCTTTGGCAATAGTCCCTACCAGCGATATAACTATTGAGTCACAAAGGAAGGCAATACCCGCAGTCCCATGCAGCCCATAAACTTGAAAATCTATAGCAAGGCAATTAAAATGTATTCACATGATGCTTCTTTAAAAAAACTATTATTAGTACTACTAAGTTTAAGAGGTATTGTGGCTTCTAAATAGCCCACTGCATGACAAGCGCTCCTCTAACAGCTACTCATAAAAAGACAACACTGATTTAAGTTTTCCAATTGACAGATGGTGAGAGTTAAGTAGTTGATCATTCCTTTTTACTCACCTGAATTTTTATAAAAAAAGCTGGATACCCATTTACTGACCAATATTGGATGGTCAGCTCAGTTGGCTATAGCCTAGTATTGTTACTCGGGAAGGGGGATTCAGATTAATAAAGCCTGGACTTAAGCAGTTGTGGTAGACAGATCTACTACCATTGCATCATGGGATAATTTCTGCATGTAAGTAATGACATACATATAACACTTAAAATTTTTTACAATAATTTTTACTCATATAAAAAATGTAAAAGATTATTGATATCTACTTGCATCTCAGTCCCTGAGCTGTTAATGGACAGCCAACAGTTCCTGATCTAATTTTTGGATAGACTAATTAGCATGAGAATTATTGTGCTATAGTTACTGAAAATAAGAGATGCAATATTTAAATCTTTAGAAGCACCTCCCAAACTACTCAGATTATTAATGCGGCCAAGAGAAAAAAAATACAAAGTACTATATACTATGTCAGTGGAGCAACAATATTACTAAATTGAATCTATTAACGAATTACCATATAAAGACAACCATATAATATTAAGGAGGAGTAGAAGATGTTTAACAGTTACTATACTTTACTATCAGCAACTTATAAATGAATAGTCTTCACTAGCACAACTCAAAAAATGATTATGGTCATTCAACTACAAGGGGGAGGGGGTGACAACAAAGAACAAAAGGATGGTTTGTCATAACTGTATAAATCAGTAAACATAAGACGGGGGGAGGGGTGATAGTTGATGTTAGGTAATTGTAAAAGTATATAAAGGACAAAGAAAGTAATGAAAGAGTTTGGAAAACGTGACCTAGAATGTTGTGACCAGTGATGATAACTGTTGCGATCAAGGGAAAAGTGAAAATCTACTATAGTCTCATTTTCAAAAATATGATGGATGAATCAAGATGAACCCTGAAAACCAGCTTAAAGTACTACAGACATTTTCTCAATCTGTTAATATATTGGATTGCGTATTTCTTCTAGAGAACTTATCAAGTGTTTTGCTTATTTAAAACCAAAATGCTGACAGTTCAAATTTCTTCCAACTTTTATTCGATAACATTATAAGTAGTTATTTATTTATTTTTGCCCCTCGAGGATCCTTTCGCTGCTGGAGAAAAGTTCACACAAATCTCCAACTTATCAAATTCTGACTTCTCATTTCTTTCCTGTTAATAGTCTTTTTGTATGTGTGTGTTTGACTAACAAATCACAATTGAAACAATTCTCACGAGATGAGGCCTACATTTAGGTCAGCCATTACCAATGAGGGAAGACAGCCAAAAAGAATGAGAATAAAAAAAAAGTTAAAGTGTTTGAATGCAAAGCAAATAGTAAAAGAAAAGAAATTAATTTCCTAAAAGACAAAAATAAAAAAGTAACATTAGTGAATCAGATAAGATTTAAAATAAATAGATAAAACTTAACAATGGCTCCTTAGTGTTGAATGAAGATAATTTAATTAGTATATTTTAATGATGTAAAGAAATTAAAATTTGACAAACAATGACAAGCTACGGTCAATGATAATGGTACCTTGTACTTCATTTGATCTTCGGGTGGAAAAGTTATATATGAAATTACAATTAATATATATATATTAATCAATATGTAGATGCAAAGTAATCAGGAACAATGACAGTTTATGCATGCAGAAGTGATTATTTACGGATGCAGAAACTGCCAGTTTATGCTCACAGCAAGTTATGGTTTTTGCATACAGAATAGTGGTGACAGTTTATGTAAAAAAAACAACTGACAATTTACGTATCTAGGAACAGCTATATTTCATGCAGGAACAATTAACAGATTTATGTATGTAGAAACAGTTATAGTTTATGCATGTTGGAAACAATGATAGTTTATGAATACATGAACAGTGATTGTTTATACATGCAGAAACTGTAACCGTTTATGCAAAAGCAAGTGACAATTTTTACACACGGGGACAATGACAGTTTATGTATAAAAAATGGTGACAATCTATGCAGCCAAGAAAAGTTACAATTTACAGGAACAGTAATAGTTTACGCATACAAGAACAATAATAGATTTATGTATGCAGAAATAACGATAGCTTACACAAGCAGAAAACAACAGTTTATGCATGCAGGAAAAGACTTTATGCATACGGCATCATCAGCCCATCTGATTTGGCATCTCTTCAAGATTTTTGTTTTAATAAAGTATTATTATTATTATTATAAATTGCATTAAAATGTTATAATATTTATTAGATGTGTACATTAAGAATCTTCTTGCACATGAGCAGTTAGTATCTTAGATGTAATTATATAATGAAATATATATTACACTTGTTTTAACTTCTTGCATCTATAATCTCCTTAAGAAGGAAGGGTCTGCATCGTTTTCTTAGCCTTAACTTACATTTATTCTGTTTTGCTTTCTATTTATTTTATTACATTGTCTTAAGATTTTGCACCTGGGCAGTGGTAGGGTGATAGACCCAAGAGCTAAAGGTTCCCGTGATAAAGTCCAATCTCTTACTTGCAGTGTTCAAATATCACATGACTCTCAACTTTGTGGTGATTAGTTGCAACAGACACTCAGCAAACTATGGACTGGAAAAAATAGATTGAAAAAAAAAACTCAGATAGATAATCAACAATACTGCCAATAAGGTAAACAAACCAATTTGCAATGAAAAAATTTACAATCCCTATTTACTACATTGTACAGGCTTAAACCTCCATTTATATATGTAATATAGGCAGGATTCAAACTCAAAACTTTAACACGACCCACTACTCTCAGTGCCATCTCATATTGCTGACCCACCTGATCACACACATGTTGAAAAGATAAATAATCACCAATATACGTATTAATTTATACAAATGGTGCATAATAGGTCTGCCCACCCCTCACATATGTATGTATACATGGATTATTCTCCTTGTACATGAAGAGGCAGAATGACTAATATATCAACATGGGTAGGATGACAACCTTGGTACTAATAAGGGCTTTGAACGTTTCATCTTCAGATTTTCAATGAAATGGAAGGCTGAAGAGTTGTGAGTTAAAATAGTTTGAAGTCTGTCCATTAAAGTATGAAGATTGGCTATCTTAATATAAGGCTGAGAACTGATTATATATATATGTGTGTGTGAGGATAGTAATCTAGACCAACTGATGATTGCTGGTTTAGCATGAAATACATATATTGGTTATTATTTATCTTTTCAACATGTGTGTGATCAGGTGGGTCAGCAATATGAGATGGCACTGAGAGTAGTGGGTCATGTGAAAGTCTGAGTTTGAATCCCTATTTACCTAAAAATCTGTGTTTACCATATATATATAAATACATCTTTAAACAATTATTATCTTGTGATCCCAGGTATTCACTGCTTTTTATAAATCCATAAACACACCCAAACATCTATCACAGACTGTGAAGCATCAAGACAAATAAAGCAGAATGCAAGATTATGCCCTCATGATCAAAGCATTTAGTCTCTATATATATTTCCATTCCAGGCTAAACTCAGTTTAGCACCTTCTTGGGTACTATAAATTCCAATAAAAAAATAATCCACATTTACATCTTCGTTTATATATAAATGCATCTCCAAAACAATTATCACCACGCTGTTCCAGATAATCAATATTTACTACCAAGTCATTCATACTAGTAGCCAAGTATCTATACATAGATTGTGAAATACCATGACAACTGAAAGAGAGTATAAGGTTGTGCCCATAATGACAAACCACCTAACATAGAACAGAGTAGACCTTTCTGTTATAGAACTCTCTCCATGGCAAAAGACTTTACAATCTATATTTACATAGATATATGCGAATTGCCATATATGCATAAAATCAGATAATCAAAATATTATGGAATAAACTCTACAATATTCAATATAACAATTTCAAAAAAAAAAATCAATAATAGTTATAGTCAGCCTGCAGCAGAGTAGCTGTAAGCTGGTTGTAGCTATTATTGATTTTTTTATATTGACATATTGAATATTGTAGCATTTATTCCAGACTATTTTGATGGTATATAAATGCAGTCCACAACTAAACATTAACCAAACAATACAAAATCTCAATCTGTTTGTAGTCAAGGCATCTATGGTCTGATATATTTAAATAGGCATTAAAGATTGGCATTTGATTGAAAGAGATTGAAATTTATAATTTAAATATGTTTAAACAAATCTCATTAAACGAGCAAATATAACCTGTTTTGAAAGCTGACTAACAAATAGACAATATTAACTTTCAAACCATACTGAGAGAAGATACTTAAGCCAATAAACATCACATGACCACCACTTCTTATGCTTGTGCATAACTGTTGTTAAAACAGGCAAAACTCACTATGCATATTGCCACACACAGCAAGCTAGAGTAATCAATGGATGCCAGAAGGCTTGTGCATAAAATTACCATCTAGGGCCTACTCATCCAACATCCCCAGACTAGTTTCTGGCTTGTGGCCTTCGTCAGTGAGGAGCTTTGGATCTGAGAGCACTGCACCTAGGTCTTAGGATCTAATGCAACCCTCCAGCAGCCACCTTTTATCTCCACTTAACTACAAAGAACCAAAGACACCAATATGTTTGGGTACTGAACTGAGTTCAGACCCATATGACTATATAAGCTCATGAACTTGGATTGAAAACATTAAGGTGTTTTCAGTTTAAGACTCATAGTTTTGTAGTTAAGTAGAGATAAAAGGTAGCTGCTGGAGGGTTGCATTAGATCCTAAGATCTAGGTGCAGTGCTCTCAGATCCAAGGCTCATCACTGATGAAGGTCACAAGCCAGAAACTAGTCTGGGGATATTGGATGAGTAGGCACTAGATAGGGATTTTATGCACAAGCCTTCTGGCATCCATTGATTATTCTAGCTTGCTGTGTGTGGCAATATGTATAGTGAGTTTTGCCCGTTTTAAGAAGATACTTAGATAATAAAGCAAATAATGTTCAAAGCTAGATCAGTTTATAAATGTAAATACCTGAGAAAGCAAACCACACCTAAACAATACCAACAATCTCAATCTGTGTGTTGTCAAGGCAACCCACACCTAAACAATACCAACAATCTCAATCTGTTGTCATGGCAATTTTTTTAATGTGATAAAAGTGGATACCCACTTTTATCTATAGTCTAATATATTTATATCAGATGTAACCAGCCTTGTAAAGGCTGTTGTTTTTTTAATTAATTGCTTTAATAATTATTTTTTTAGAATGGAGGAATTGTACACTGACCTGAAAGGCCTTTGTTTCGACATCAATTATATGCTTAACAAAAAATAAATGTAAATACAGTACTATAGCATCAATTTTTTTCCGTCACTAAATATCACATTTCAAACATGAATTTATGCACTGTAATCGCATTTTCTTCATGATTTAAATACTATACCTCTGTTGCTAAAAGCACGTACTGATTTTTTTCTGAGCCTTTTTTTATTAATGGCAGAATTACTTCATTTGCATAAATGTAGTGGTTGTGAAATTGATACATGATGTCAGACAAACATTCATACATTCACCAACTGACAAAATAGAGATTTTATATATAAGATAGATATTCAAGATATGTATGTATATATTGTTAAAAGGAGGTTGTCTTGACAACAGTATGAGATTGTTGATTGTTAACTACATTGGGATTGCCTAAGTGTTGACTGGTTTTTAATGGTTATATATAGATAAACAATTATTACCATGCTATTCCAGTTATTCAGTGCTTATTACAGAGTCATACTGGTAACCAAGTATCTATACATTGATTGAGAAACAGCACTGCAACTGAAACAGAGTATAAATGCATTTAGCATACTAGTGAGTTAAACTTTCTGCTATAGATTTTGATCCCTGATTAAATTCAGTTGTGGCAAACTTTTATATTAAAAATCTCATGATAAACGTTAAAAGATCCATTTCTGCACATTCGATTATGCTGCCTTTTTAAAAAATTATTCCCTTAATCCAATCATCAGTTTTTTCTAGATTTATTTGAACTAAACAAAAATGTCAGTTCAAACAAATCTAGAAAAGCTCTGAAGCCTGTGATTTAGTTGAAATCATGAGTGAAATGAAATATTTAAATAATAATAATAATAATAATAATGATAAAAGAACGTAAAAAAAATTAGACAGTTTTAATAAACAGGAAATCATAATAAATGGCAAGTAACAAATATGTGATGTTTGACTCACCAGTTTTAGCAAATTTACAAATCTGAACCACCGTGTACTTATAAACTTTGTTATTGTTTACGCAGTGACATAATTTACCTATTCATAAGAATAATTTCAAGACATTAGCATGACTGAATCATAAATTGCAGCATGAAGTGTGACAGCATGTCACATATTCTTCATGGATTATTTTCGATGCTACCCTGATATCACAAAATCTTGCAAACCACTTGAAAATGTTCTTGGGAGCCATGTCTTCACTCCATATCCAGCTTTAATTATTTCCAAATATTTCAGTAGTAGTTCTGCCCAAATTAGAAGAACATGTGATCTTGCCATGTTCTATCAAAGATTAAAGTACAAAAGACTGAGATATATCTTATATCTTGATCCACAATCCAGATACAGTATCACTTAAAAGTTTTGTGATGCCTAACTAAATTGTCACCTCACACATCTGTGTTAAAACAGAAATGGCACTATAGGTTGGAGGAAGAACTGGTCATTTTCCATTGGGACACACTGCCTATATTGAGAAGTGGTAGGGTATTGATGAGAATTGACACTACCCTTATTGATGGTAAAGCATCATTTCAAACTAAAAGATGTTGGCTTTACAAAGGAGAACTCTGGATTCAAAACTGGAATGAAGATAGTTGCGTATCTGGGAATCACCATTAACTCCTTTCTTTTTTTACTGTCAAGTGATTATCCTAAAAAGAAACTCTTTGGGATTAAAAAAACCCACCTGCTTGCATACGTCTATAGATCTGATATTAAGTCAGCTGCTATAAATATATTTAAGAAAAACAAGAAAAATAGTTTACAATTAGAAGAGATCACACCTGGTGACAGATTTATATGCAAATACCTACACAAAGAGATTGACTTAAATTCAAAACCTTAGATTTTTATCTTAATTTCAGGTTATAAATATGACAGCAACAAAAAGGGGGAGGGGTTAAAAGTGACTACCAGATGCATAGCAGCATTGGTTCCAGCTTTGAATCTGCAGATAAATTGTCTGACTATCTAGTAATCATGACTTACTCAAGCTTACAATAGGCGGTGCTAGAAAAGAGGAAGAACTGCATTTAGAAGCAAAAGGATATTATTACACTATACTATCTGGTATCTATTGATTATTCAAGTTTACACTAGGCAGCACTAGAGTAGAGAGAGAACAACTGTTCTTATAATATTGTAGTAAAATGAAAGAATCGAGTAATGTTGTGTTGATAATATAGTAAGTACCCATGTAGATGGCCCTAGTAGAAAAGTGAGAACGACTCTTGTTTACAATATTGTATTAAACTGCATAAATCAAGTAACGTTGTGTTGATAATAGTAAGTGATCATTGATTATCAATCTTAGAGTAGATGGCGTTAGAGTAGAGAGCTGACCTTACTGAAAGAATTAAGTGATGTTTTTGTTGGTATTTAGTTACAAACTGTACACGCAATAGAGACCAATTACAAAACCCTCCTGAATTATATGTTTAAAAAATTGAAAGAATATATGTATTCATATAACTGCCCAAAATCAATGTTTCATAGATGGCATCTAATAACAATATATGTATAAATGTTATAACTGTGTGGGTTTTAACATATATAGGGCGTTCCACTATCCAGTCTGAATTAGTATTGGTAAGTTTTTCGATTGCTAATATAAAATGCAGCGTTAATTATAATGACGCAATTATTTGCAGAGCTATGAATAAATAAATAAAAATTATCAATAAAAAAAAAAACCTTTAAAAATATAATCGAATAGTTTATTTAAGAGCAGGCTAATTAAAATGATCTTTTCACAAAGAAAGTTTGCAGATGTTAAATAGCTAAAAGATAACACAACCATTAAATAGCCTATTGCATGATTATGGTATTTCCAACATCCTTTGACAATAGAACAATATAGTAAAAAACAATAATCAGTGGGTTAGTCAAATTGGCAGATGGTAGAGGTAAATTTACGGTTCGTCTTTCTTCTGTTTTTACTTTCTAGCGAAGAAAAATTATATCTAGTTATCTTTTAGATATATTTTTTTTACTTCATCTCTTTCAAAAGAAAAAAAATCAATTAGAAATTCTTTAATTAATTTTTTTTAATCCTTTGATTATTTTTTTAAAATTTACTTCCATTAAACAAAACACACAAAGTGAGTTTTATTAACTTCAATATTTGTCAATCACCCCCCCCCCCATTCCAACTCGGATCCACATGATCATAAATTTAAATGCTTTAATTTGTTTAAAAATATTAATTACCCGTATATAGTAATGATGTGATCTCTTTAAAGTTTATGCCAGCTCTGAAATCAATGTTGGATTAAATGATGTTAATATTTTATTCTATTCCCATTGATTAATCTCAACTTGTCCTAAGAGGATAAAATTAGCATATCCTTACACATACATATAAGTAAAATACCATCACTTTGATATCCTTGACTCAGGATTGTTGGCAGATTATCTAATTTTGAAAAATTAAGGTGATTCAAAATACATCCCCCCCCCCTTCTAATATTATTAACTTTAAAATCCTCAAATGCAATGTGAAATCTTATTAAAGACAGAGAAGAAAGAGTGAGTTGTCAAGCGTTGTTAGCCGAGGTCATCGCAACCACCTTGCAAGCAAGTAGTTAGTTGCAGATGGTTGGGTTCACCTCCCCGTCGATGCTATGACATATGAAAAAAAAAAAGAGTGAGTTAGTGGAAGCTGGGATATATCTAAAATAGCTGATATGAAATTTGCAACAGCTTTAAAAGTAGATTTCCAAAAAAAAATTTTTTATAAAGAGCCCAATCTAAAAATTATTTTAATTTTATAAAAATAATATGCAGAATGCAAATATTAAAATTAATCTGCAATGGCTACAACAAGTTTTGTATAACATAATCGCTATAGCGGTGTATGGTGTGTGATTCCACTTATGAGCAAAGTAAGGTTCCAAATTTGATTTCTTTAAACTGTAAGCATAATTTATAAAAAGTATTACAAAATTTATAGGGAAAAGTAGAAATATATAACAACAGATCATAAAAAATAAAAATAAAATTACTTCTATTTAGAATAGAATCGATACCATATGCAGTTGGGATCTTTCTTTTAGAAAAATTACAATCTGTTAATAAAATAAATTTGATTTTTTTATTATAAATACCATTTTCAAAAGATATTATAATATTTGTATTAAAAAAATCCATAAAACTTCCATTTAGAATATACAGAGATTATGGGAAGATGGGATCTTTCTTTTACGAAAATTATGATCTGTTATAAAATAAATAAATTTGATTTTTTTTATTATTATAAGCATTGTTCACAAAAAAATATAATATTTGTAAATATAATTAAATAATTGTAGATATAATTAGTTGTTTGTTTCAATTTTATTCAGATTGATATTGTAGAGATCTCTCAGCACTCAAGGCGCATATATTAAGGTTATAGCCTTATTTAAGTATTACATACTGACATTGCGATTAATAAGAATTAATATTTACAACTTTAAATAGATTATTATATTAAATATATTATATTTGTATAAAAAAGTTTAAAAAAATATATTATTAGATAGCAAAATATAGGAGAAATAAAATTACTTTCATTTGCAACATAAACCAACGTTGCTTGTAACTGAAATGAGTTGGATGCTTGCTTTTAAAATAATTACAATCTGATATTATAATAAAATAAATCTGATTTTTTTAAAAATTATAAGCATTACTTACAAAAAATATTATAGTACTTGTAGAAAAATGGTGAAATAAAATTGCTTACTTTTAGACTACAAAAATACGAGATACCGCTAAATGTAAAAATAGTCATAAAACTTACACTATGAGAACAAAACCCATACTAATTATTATTATTTATTTATTTTTTTCAAAATACAGGTTCACTTACAAAAGATACTGAGATGGATACCTGCTCAATTTATAAAATTACAGAAAATCAAGCCGAACGAAAAGTTTATGCGAATTCGACATAAGCATATGGAAGCTTGAAAGATAAGATGTTAATAATTAAGAATGAGTAAGTAGATAAAAAATATATTGCTGTAATTATTTTAATCTGGCAAAAATCATTAATTCAGGAAGGCTCACGTATCAAGAGTGCGGCCAGATGAATAATACTGCATCTGTATTTTTGAGTTCCAAAGAAGTGGTTGTTAGTATTAATGCTTGCTGCATTCAGAAACTGATATTCAAATTTAGATTAACTAAAACTTGCTAATATTTTCAGGTTCCAAACAGGCTTTATTTTTCTTTCAGTTATTTGAAGTATTCTTGGTCCATCAATGAATGTTTAGCTTGATAGGAAGCCTGGTGAGGAATGCTTCTCCAACACAGTTTATCTGAGACTTTTTAAACTGCACGTTGTTTAAGCTATGTTACGAATATGTTTTACAGTAACAATTCTCCTTCAATACTCATTTAAACTGCTACTATTAACATATCTTTATCATTGTTCAGTACATATAGATAGCTGATTACTATTGGATAATCTCTAGTCTAACGAATGACTAATAAAAATTATGAATACACTTCAATTAAGTAGTTTGCCTCAAAGCTGTGAGGGTAGTAAAATTTGACACATCAATTAAACTGTAGTAATTGGTTTATCTATATGTACTGAACAATCTGGACCAACTGATGAGTGCTGATTCAGCATGAAATGCATATCTTGGGGACTACACATCTTTTTCACATATTTTTGGTCATATTTTTATGATTACATCCTTCCACAAGATGTTAAAAGCAGATAAAAATCACTCCCTACTTTGTGTAAGAGTGATGCAATGAAAATTATACCACAGAAATATTCATTAAGTGAATAATCTCTAAAATGTAATGAATAACTAATAAAAATTAGTAATATACTTCCATTAAACTGGTTTGTATCCAATAACTTTAATACTTTTCAATTAAACTGTAATATTATTAGTGGTAATTTCTTTCAGAGTTCCTGTTCATTAATAGTTCAGCAGGTAGTTTACTTCCAGAAAACAGGTGGATTATCTCATATAGTAGTAAAGTTGTTTGTGGGGCTTCCTGCCATTAACTGTTTAGCGAATGACTTGCCCATCGAAAGCGACGGGACTCTCTTTCACAAGTAATGTTAGTGATAATTTGCTTCCAAGCTTCTCAATTATTAATAATTTGGCAGGCAACTTGTTTGCCTAATCCACATAGACTTATTTGTTTCAGAGCAAAAGTTGATCGTAAACCACATTCATAGTGAGAACAAGCAGGCTGGAATTTTTATGCAAATTGTTGACAATGGATTGAACAATAGGCCAGAAGAGCTTTTTCTCAAGTTACTTGTTGAGGCTAAAGACTACGATTGGAAAATATGCCAGCACTGGTTAGCCAGTCAGACATGAGATCAACTGAAAATCTAAGGATCAAAGACCCATAGGTGTTTATTGGACTGTTATGGCAAAATTGATTAACTGGATATAAGGACTAACGCAATGTATAGGTAAGAGAACAAACAGTTGTTACTGACCTCATTGAAAAAATTAAAAGACTGAAGTGGAGTTGGGTTGGACATATTGCTAGAAGAGATAATAATAGATGGACAATTTAAATTTTAAACAGGAGGCCAAGAGATTTTAAAAGACCCAGAAAGAGATCATATGTGAGATGGATGGATGAAATAAGAAAGTGTGCAGTAGTGGTGTGGAGAAGAGAAGCTAAAGATCGGAGATGGATTAAACTTGGAGAGACCTTCATCCAGCAGTGGATTGATAATGGTTGAAGATGATGATGCTGAGTCTAAAAGTTGTTAAATTAATGTAACCCATGTAAGTACAAATTGTGACATCAAATCTGAATTAAGCAGTATCTTGTAAGATTAATATGTAGTGGTTTTTTACCGTTTGTTATATTATTATTTATTGTTTTCATTGTAGAGCTGCAGCCCATTTTTAAGCATGTAACCTATAATAGGAAAGATGTAAAATGATTTCCATATGTATCTTTATAAGATGTGAACAAAGTTGTTATTTGAAACTAAACTTGTGATAGGAGCACTTTGGTAAAATCGGTATGGGAATAAGTTGGAATTGATTACATATTTCAAGATGTTTTAGTATCCCCAAACGTGATTTCGGCATACACTAAAAAGTGGACCCCTTTGTTCATATACACTATATTTTCATCTCTCAAAATGCAAGACTCAGCTTTATCTTAACATACAAACATATACGATGATTTAAAAAATTAATACCAAGCAGCTTTTTTTGTTTTTTTTTTAAAAAAAAGAATCATTATTGCTACACAATTATGAGGTTAAAGAATGACACGTCGTCGATTTTCATTTCAAAGACAAATATATAAATGACTGAGTTTTTTTTAAAATATAATCTACAATAACTTATCTTTGAGGTCAAAATAATCACATTTATTATCAGACTAGCTTACATTTTAATGTAACTAAAAGGATTTTTATTTCATGTAATTATAGATAACAAAAAATATCAAATGAACACAATTTTTTTTAATAACACTATCAAATAAATTCATCTTTCAGAATATCAGGTCGTGTTATAATAAAGAATTATACATTATATATATAATAGATTCATATTGTATTTACATTCTTTTAAAATAATATGGAAGAACTAAAAACCCCTAGCGAGCTATACATGAACTAACTGTCAGTAAAACAAATTAGCAGCATCAACCACTTACAAATAAGTATGGCCATTATAATTCCAAGAGCTAAAGGAGGCAATAGGACATATGTTCCGGACATTTTTTTTAATGCCATGATAAAGTATCAAACTCTGGAGCATAAGATTCTCAAATCAAATCCTCAGTTCAATTCCGGTTCTGCACTTCCGGCTTTCCAACTTTACTGAGCAACAAAGTAATTTGTGGACCATAAATATGTCCGCATGTAAAAAAATTCTGATCCACCATTCTGTTGATTTGATATTTTACATCTTTTAATTTCTTCTGCATCATGTACTTCTTTCTGAAATACTTCAACATTGTGCCTAATTGTAACTCCCCAATGCATTCTATTCTCTACCATATCTTCCAATGAAAACAATCACTGCGCTTTTTGCAATATGTCTGATGTAATCTTTATAATGTAAACGCAGAAGCATCCAATTAGCAAGTCTTGTATTGTGCATTCATTTCATACGTCCAATACGATGAAGATATAATCGTAAAATAGTGGACTCTACAATATCTCATCCAGAAAGTTAAAATATATAATGATTGGCCTTACGATCTTGCCAATAAACTTTTAAAATTTTTATGGAGAATCCTTAAATGAAATCTTTTAAATGCCTTGATGTTATATCAATAGCATACCTGAGTCTCATTTCTGCGTTTGTAAACATGTCAAGGTAAAAATAAACTATGCCAGTAGTAGCGTAACAATACATCTCATCTCTGGAAAATTGGCATCATATTATAACCACAATTTTTAATTTACAGATAGTGCATCAACATTCAGACAACTAAAACATATTGAACCAGAACATTACATGGTTACTAATAACTAGATAGTAATTTATTCATGTAGCAATATGTTCTATGAATAGTCCACTCCCCCTAAAAAATACAAATAGTCCATCCCCCCCCCCTCCAAAAAAAATTGATAACTATTTATGAATTGAAAAAAATTTCTAAAATTTGCCTCAATTAAAAGTCTGTATTAGCAGGGGGATACCAAATTACTGAGCCATAGGAAAACAAGATCTCTAACATATATACAAAAATACAGCAATATTCAAAAATGTATGGTGCGAAATATGTAAATACATGAGAACAAAAATCTCTACGATATCCTACACAGGCAATGTTAAAAATCTTGAAAAACTTACATGTCAATTAGGCAAAATGAGTTTTATTTTGCATGGAGTCCCAAAAACTTAGGTGGCAGACAAGTTTACAGAGTTCTAACTGTGAGAAATTTTGCTGAGTGTAGATGTAAACTCCTAAAAATGGCCTCAATATTCTCAAAATGGAATCACTAAGAATACATTTTAATAATCCTAAAAATGTTCAAAGATTTCATTCGACACACATGTTTTTATTAGTTTTTTTAACACTGTTTGAGCGGCAGTTAGAGAAACCTTTACTCTTAACACATTTACATAATATTTCATGCTAAACACCTTACGAAGACTTTGAACACTTGCAAGATTATTAAACTGAGGACTTAACTTTTCTGTTTTGGAAATATGTTGGACCAATTTTAACCGGACCTTGCTCCCTTCTTCTACAACAAGAAAAAAATTTCATTCGTATAGTTAACATCGGTCGCAGTTGTCCGCCATATAAATTCATAGAACTATCAGATATATCTTTACTTCAAGTACGTTTACACAAGAACAGTGCATAACCTATATTTAAATTACAACCTTTATGAAGAAGTAATATATGGAATCAAGGGCAAGATGCAAGTAGGAACTAGCAAGCAGAGTTAGAAAAATGTCGGTATGTTTTACGTTGAATAATAAAGCACTAAATGCACAAAATATTATCTTGCGTCATATTTTAAAGAAATATAAAATATGATAAATTATTGATATTCTTTTTTTTTTTTTGATAATACGAATGTGGCTCAAGGAAATTATCAATTCATTAGGCATTCGTAAAGAGATATTTACACGTTCACCTCAATTAGAAATATTTTAAATAAAATTTTAAAAATATACTTTTATTTTGTTACGAAATCTTAAAAAATGTCATTTACAAACATTATATTAGAAGAAAAAGTAGATGTATAGAAGATTATATGACCTTCAGACAGCAAAATGACTGATTGAGCGACAATCCACAAACTCGTATTTTTCATGTCTATCGCTCAAATGTTTGCAGCCAACTGCACAAAGTGTAGAGGAAGTATCGTGCAAATAACATGCTTTAATAAAATTGATAATAAAAGATTATAATAATGAAGTTACATTAAATTTAATTGCAAATTATAATAATAATCAGAATAATGACTTCCTCGGTGCTGTTTTTGTTCACTCCAAATCTCTAAACCGGGTTTAAAATTTAATGGTTTTATGCCGGCAAAAGATCCTGAATCATGTCAATTTATTTCTTAATGGATTTAATATATAATTCATTTGAGAAAAGATTTTCTCGTAGAGGAATGACAAACCAAAAATGGTTGAAGTAGATACTACTATTTTTTTCACCATTAAAAACTGTTCAGAAAAGAATGCCTAACATTCGGTATAATTTTGTTCATATAATTGAAACTTTTTATCAATTTCTTTCTGCATTTCTTTGAATTTATGATTCCAAATTAAAGAACGTGTAAAAAAAAATGAAAAATTCCATTTCCAGATTATCAATCCCCAGAGAATAAAAACTGTGTGCATTTCGGTAACTTTACTTTTGTCCAAATTAAATATTGATTGATAAAATAAGTACCTATTGATGAAGCACGAATTCATTGCAACATCAGTTTTATATGTTTACGGAAAACTCTATTTTTCTAAATAGCAATTAATATATCATGCCAAGTGCATTCAAAGAACATGAAGAGAACCATAGGTTACAAGTTGCTGATTGCCATTCTAAACAAAAAATAGCCAGACAATCATTTATTTGATGGTTAGCTGGGTTATCTAAGAACTGGTTATCCAGAGAATAAACACATACGTTTACATTTATAAAGAATATAGCATTATGGTAGATATAGAGATATATATGCGGAAGATAATAATCTGGACCAACTGATGAGTGCTGCTTTAGCATGACAAACGCATACTGGTGATTATTTATTTTTTCTACATGTCATGTGTATCAGTGGTATGAGATAGTATGGATAGTTGAAGGGTGCTTGAAAGTCTAAGTTCAAATCCACTATATTTACAATTAGGCTCCAGGTATGTGAAGAGTGCCTGTATTTCAAATATTTAGATGTAGAGACAAGTAAAATAATGTTTTGTTTTTTTAAATAGTTCAATGTGTTGAATCTTTTTGATTAACAGTAATGAAATATTGGACATAAATTATTTTCAATAAAGGAAATATGTTATTATTTGAATATCTTTAAGTAAAGTTTCCTTTAAGAGTTTTTATTTAAGCTGATGAATAGATTATGAGCATTTTTAAATGTTAAATTATGTAATTTAATTATTAATTTTTGAGTGTGACGTAGAAGATGCAACATGTTACATAAAAAAATGTATTTACTATCTATATATGATTCAATATAAATAATACATACATGTATACTAAGAAAAGGTTGCTCTGCTCAATACTGTTAAATACGTCAACATGCTATTCTGATCATGCTTTTGGCTATCTGGTAGTCATACTCATAGCTATAATTATCCAAGAAGACTGCAAGATTTATAAAAAAAATCATAGAAGTGGTCATTTATATAAAATTTAATAATAAGATGAAAATGATTTTATTTATATGGACCACTTTTTTGATAGGAGGATGCAGGATTCTCTCTTGTTGACTGCATATATATTGTCAGCCATATGCTAGGCTTCTTTAACTTTGCATTAAGCTTCATTTCTTTTGGAGCCAACAATACCAAACAATGATAAAGATGTGTAAATGTCTGGGCCAACTGATGAGTGCTGGTTCAGCACAAAATGCATCTCTTGTTGATCACAGATCTTTTACACATGTCTTTGTTCATATGTTTATGATTACAACCCTTCACAAAGCATTAAAAGCAGATAGAAACCAGTCCCTACCTTGCATAAGAATGGTGTAATGAAAATTATACTACAGAAATATTATTCATTATTGGATAATCTCTAGTCTAATGACTGATCAATAAAAATTAATTTAATGAAAGTAAGTGATTTGTGTTAAAATTGTGAGGGCACACATTTGACACATCAAATAAACTGTACTAATTTGCTATCTATATGTATATGGAGCAAAGATAGATATTGATAAGAGATTGTAGTCTGGGTCAACTGATAAGTGCTGGTTCAGCATGAAATTGCATTTTGTAGATCATAAATCTTTTTTATAGGTCATTGATCATATGTTTATGATTATATCCTTCTATAAGGTGCTAAAAGTAGATGGAAACCAGTCCCTAACTTGCATAGTGAAAATTACAGTACAAAAATATTATTCGTTGTTGGATAATCTCTGATATAATGAATGACTAATAAATAATTGTTAGAATGAAGTCTCTGTATCAGGCACTTTAATAACATGAATGTACTAGCATATTCTCCATCAGGTGACCACATTGCAACAGATGGAAATGATGGCAAAGTTAAATTATGGAATATCGATACTGGATTTCATTTCATCACACTCCATAATCATTCTGTTGCCATCAAAGGAATAGTATTCAAACAAATGGGCAACATTATTATTCCTTCATCATTAGATGGCACAATAAGATCACTTGATTTAACCAGATACCACAATTTTCATACGTCTCAAATAATTTAGTTTTCCTGTGCTGTTATTGATAGAAGTGGAGAATTTGTTTATGCTAGAGGCCAAGCTATGTTAGATGTTTTTGTCTGGTCATTGCAGACTGGCCATATACTAGAGATATTAAGTAGTCATGAAGCACCTGTCAATGGGGTTTTGTTTTCTTCAATACATTCTATTCTTTCAACTGCATCTTGGAATAAAACAATGTAGATTTGGGATGTTGTGGTGAAAATAAAGCAATAAAGAAACTATTCATCTTATATCAGACAGGCTAGCTATTGCGTTTTGATCTGATGGTGAAGAAATTGCTGTAGCAACATTAAATGCAACTCAGTAATTAGTTCCTCAGCTATTTTAGAGTTAAAAATCAATATTATAATTGATACAAGGGTCAGAGAAGCTATGAAAAATGAATTATTAGAAACCCAACTAATGCTTTTAACTAATCTCATTCTCTTTGAGATATATACTTGGTAATTTTATATTAAAACTAATTATGATTTTGAAAGATTATTTCATATTGAAGTCTGATTGTTATTTTGAATCATCATCATCCCTAGTTATGCCACCTAGTAGAAGCATGAGTGATTAATAGATATTAGATGGTATTGCTTAATAAATTTCTATCCAATGTTGTCCTATCCAATATCCTCACTTCTAGTTTCTAGCTTATGGCTTTCATCTGGGAGAAGCTTTGGATTTGAAATCTGGATCTTACTGGATCTAATATACTTCTTCTCCAATACCCATTTTACCTTTTTGCTTAAGTATAAAGCTATCAGCCCATACTGAAAATATAAATAATGTCTTCAAGCCAGACTAATTTGCCTATATAGTCATATAATTTGAAACCAGTTCAATATATATTTTGGTGCCTTTAGTTTTTTTAATAACCATGGTCATCTGTCTCTTTTTGGCTCCGATTGGTATTAAATAATTAAAACAACATATAAACCCAGATTACATAATGCTATTTGTTCAAGAGCAATTCTTTTTCTCCCACCCCAGATATGCCACCTAGGACAACTAAATGCAAGGGATTATTTACTTAACTCTGGATTTATGTAAATCTGGTTTACTTAAGCAAAAGGATGCTCACATGTATATTTTTAACTACCTATATTACTTTTATTTTATTATGACTATTAACCCACAAAGCAAACCCCCCCCCCTTCTAAAAATGCTTCTACATACTGCTTAGAACTATCCCTAGAGAGGAAAACAAATGTTTATCAACACTCTGTGTTTATATTTGGATTAACTCAACCATCACAGAAAATTTATAGTAGTGAAATTTACGATCAAAGCAAGATAAAAGAATGAATGGGTGGGGATAAGAATTTCATCAACTAACGTAGTTTGTGTCCAAGAAAAGAGAAACTATTCCACCGACGAAATAAATGTTATGTGATGGAGCAGAAAAAGGAATGCAGGATGTTTTCTTTTTATTATCTTTTCCTTTGAAAAACATAAAAATATAATTTGCTTAAAATAAAAAAAGCAATAAAAACTAAGAATTGATTAATGAAAAGTAAACATACATTCTGAAAATACTGAATTTGAAGCTAAATCTGTTATTCTATGATTATTATCATAAAATATATTACTCATCATCATGATCAAGCATTATCAATCCACTGCAGGATGAAGGTCTCTCCAAGTTCAATCCATCTTTTCCTATCTTTAGCTTCTCTTGTCCACATCACCCCTGCACACTTTCTCATTTCATCCATCCATCTCACATGTGGTTTCTTTCTGGGTCTTTTACAATCTCTTGGGATCCAGTTTAAGATTTCAAAAATATATTACTAAGTCTCATTAAACAACATTTAGCATCAAATGAGCGCCTTTGGATAGACTTCAGTCTTACAAGCTACAATTGACCTTTTCTGGAATATATTAAGATGTGATATTTGAGCCTTGCTTGGGGTAAGCATTTTGGCCCTATAGATTTTATCAGGGTAGTAGAATGGAAGGACCAAAAGATTCGAGCAGAGAAAAGCAAATATATAGGTAAGACTGTTAATCAGAATACCTTTTTTGAAAAACTTCTCTTACCTAAATAAAATTTCAAATGTGATATTTATCTTTAAATAAATTAGTTATACATACACAAACTAAACAAAGAAAAAAAAAACCATTTACAAATCTACAAATGCCACTGGGAACTTCAATTCAAGATTTGCTACTTTCATCCATTGAAACCAAAATCATTTCCCTGACTAAAGCTTACTTATCATTACATGCCAAAATCACCCTCATTAATATTCTAATATTCCCTAAAACAGCATATTTCACACCAATCATTAAAAAGAAAATAAATTCCTTGTGCACCAAACCAAAATGGGGAAAGAAACCAGTGGTGATGAGTATAAGAACCATGTGAAAACTTGCCACTAACAATGGATTCTCACTCCATTCCATCCCAATAATCCACCTCAAAGAACAATCAATGTAATAGTCAAATTTCTCACCTTTCCCCCTAACTTTCTGAAATTTACTTGCATCACCCAACAAATATATCTTCAGTTAAAAATATCTTTTTCAAAAACCTTCTTAAAATCCTTGACACATACATACTCCATCCTCAAGGAACATAATCTATCAATAAAAATTACTAACACTACAACCTCTTCGTCATCATACAAATAAACAAACAGATCATTCAAAAGTTTAAATTCTGGTATTTAGAGCCCAAACATCTTGATCTCCTTATTAAGATTAATTTTGATCCATTACCAACCACAGCTTCTTGGCTAAAAAATGTTGTCTGCCAATACAGACTTAACTTGTCCACTCTGCCACAAAGAAGGAGAAACTATCCAACATTTTCTCTTTAAATGTCCATCATTTCAAATTTATAGAACTCTCATTAAATCTATCACTAAATCAAATTAGCCTCACTCTTTATAACTCATCAACAGCCAATAAACATCACATGACCACCTCCTCTTATGCTTCTGTATAACTGTTGTTGCTGTGTGTGGCAATATATATAGTGAGTTTTGCCTGTTTTAACTCATCAATGGCATAGAAAGAGAGGACTTTTTTATTCTATTCACTCCTTAGTTCCTTAGATGACATTTCTGCTTCAACCCAAACTCAGACAAGCTACAATCACATTTTTATAACAAAATAAAATAAAAATTAAGGGATCAAACTCTTGCACTCCCAGATATATTTACAGCTGGATGGAGTTTAATAATCTTACCTACACTACTGGTTATTTAAAAGTAGAATATGATCTTTGCTTTAATATCCAATACTTTTCATTAATCATATAGGTTTCTCATTAAAGTATGAAGATTGGTTATCTTAATATAAAGCTGAATACTAATTGTATATATGTGTGAAGACGGTAATCTGAACCAACTGATGAGTCTGGTTTAGCACGAAATACGTATATTGGTGATTATTTATCTTTTCAACATGTGTATGATCAGGTGAGTCAGCAATCTAAGATGGCACTGAGAGTTGTAGGTCGGGTGAAAGTCTGAGATTGAATCCCGCATATATTACATATATAAATGCAGGTGTAAGCCTGTACAATGTATTAAAATAGATTGTGCAGAATATGCACGTGCAAACACACACTCAATTTGATTTAAACACGCACTTTAACTATTCTTCACATTAATGCTTTTCGTATTATTATTTTTGTTAAGTTGTTTTGTTTTTTTAATGTAGATTTTAAAATGTTTTTGATTTAATAGCCTAATTAATTTAATGATTAAACGATTATAATTCTTCATGTCGCAACTTCAGTACCTTTAAATTTAACACTACAGATCATATCCGAATGAACTCTCCACTTCTTATATATAATTCTAGTTGAATCTGATATAAATAATATATATATATAATCAAACAAATCTATTCTCGAAAGCCCATGGAACAGGAATTTTATATTAATAAAATTTTATGTATACATATATCAGTTTGGTTAATTAAGTGAAACTGTTGAACATAGCCTACTAATTTAGTGTTTGGATATCACATGGATTCTTGAGCAATCTTCTCCAAGCCTTCCCTCTTGTGCGACTCCTTAAATACTTAATAAAATAAAATTTTACTGAAAGTCAACTTCATTTTCTGTAGCCATTTACTTTCGGTAAATAAAAATATGAATATCAGACATGGTCAATAATGACATTTATTGTGAAAACAGTTTTAATATACATACTAACTTGTTTATTATTTATTTACTGAGAAGAGTAAATAATAAGCTGGGAATGAAAATAATAATCGATAACTTTTTAAGACTTCAATTCTAATTTTTAAATTAAGATTGTTTATTTGATTTTTTTTAAAAATTATCTGTGCAAATTCAAAAAGGGACGTTCTACTAGTAATTGAATTTATTCTATTTGTTAAATCATGGCTATCCAATCTTAAGTAATCCAAGAGCAACATATATTAAATTACTGGCGAGTTCTACATTAATTACCAATGAACTATAACAGAACACAACTATCTGCATGCTAATAATGCACACGTTTACTGTGAATGGTCAGAGCATCCGCATTGCATCAAAACAGTGCAAGGTCATTTCTTTAATACATCTTATATTTGAAAAGTATATGGGTATACATAGTGATGTAAAAACACCACATAATAACATTAAGATTAATGTCTAACAAGCAATCGATTCCAATTATTTTATTTTTCAATTCAAAAAAATGAAACCTTCTCAGCAGTCTGTACAAACCTTCACTATGGGCTATGTTTTAGATCGTTCTGTGCTAAATTATGTTGGGGAAAATGACCATTTAAAATTAATACTATAAAAATGTGCAGGATAATTCATCCTTACTATGATTAAGTATTGGCAACATGTTATATTTATCTGTTTCCAACCACAGAGTAATTATTTCATAGTGAATTCAGGTGTGATGTGACAAAGTATATTAAAAAAAAAAGTTACACAAGAATATACCTGTCAGCAAAACTTTTATAACATATACACAAAATACCAGTAATTTACCTATCGCTCAAAAATTTCTATAATCCAAACAATATTTCAAAGGTGACCTTAATCCTTTTTACAATGAATGAATGAGCTTGCACACAAATTTACAAATAAGATTAACAAAAAAAAAAGTTAAGTAAACATCTATATCTAAATGAGGTGAATTACCTGTTTTTCCTATCTTAATCTAACAATCCTATTTAATTTGTGATCAATGCTATAATTGATCTTTACAAAAGATTATGATTAACTCCTAGCAAGAGGAAGAGGAAAAAATCACCAAAAGCAAATAAATAAATAAAAATAAAATTTTCAAAATCTTCTACATTTTTTTATAAAATTTTCAAAATCTTCTACATTTTTTTAAATTACATTGAATTGCTAAATAAGCATTTATTTTTATAGCGCTATGTCTTATAAATTGTAATACATTAAAGATCAGCCTTTTCAAGCTATTGTGCATGCGCTTTTTACGAGTGTTAATAATAAATGAATACTTTCATTCCCAACACAAGATATAGTATTTATGAAAGAATAAACTGAATCCATTTATTCTTTCCAACCCAAATGCTTATAAGTGGATTCATTTTATTCTTTCATAAATACTATATCTTGTGTTGGGAATGAAAGTATTCATTTATTATTAACACTCATAAAAAGTGAATGCACAATAGCTTGAAAAGGCTGATCTTTAATGTATTACAATTTATAAAACATAGCGCTATAAAAATAAATGCTTATTTACATATGTTTAAGTTTCATTCGAGAGTGACGTTTAGTAAATTCTAGATAATTTCGTCGACGTCATTCATTCAGACATCGTAAACAGTAATTTAAAGTGAGTGGTCTATCCTCACGCTTTCATTTCCAGTACTTAAGATTTGCCCGTATGTAAGCATTTGGGTTGGAAAGAATAAGTGGATTCATTTTATTCTTTCATAAATACTATATCTTGTGTTGGGAATGAAAGTATTCATTTATTATTAACACTTGTAAAAAGCGCATGCACAATAGCTTGAAAGGGCTGATCTTTAATGTATTGAATTGCTAAGTGAAATATTGACCTGCACTTTAATACAAATTAAAGACAAAGATGGTTAATTAGTTAATGCAAATTACTTTTTACACTTACTGTTTTAATTGCTCTTACAAAAAAAATTATACTAACTTAAAAATAAGCATGTATTATATTTTAAAATTTTATACTGTTGTTAATTAAAATAAATTTCTATAATATACATAAAATATTTATATAGAAACAAAACTAGTCAAATTAATATTTAATTAAGGTTTTAGAAAAGTGTGAGTTTATATTACAGGTAAGAATAACCTGTTCTTGAAATCTGAAAATTTCACAAATCTGAAAAAGCCTGGAACCAGAGACTTTAGATTAATGGTGTTTTACCTATAAGTTATAATTATTTATATTTAAAGACTATTTACTTCTAGCAATTTGACATTTACACTACATTGAATTCAAATTTGCAAAGATTTGTGTCAAGCATTGGTGGTCGAGAGGTCAGTGACAGCTACTTTACAAGCAGTTGTCCTGGGATAGCAGGTTCACTTCCCAGCTGCTGCTATGACACATGAGAAAAAAAAAAATTGCAAAGATTTGTTCATCTGTTTATTGAAATGATTTTTCTTTTTTATCATCTAATTTGAGAGAGTTATGGTTATGGCGAACACCTAGAATTAGGTGATAAAGAAAAAAAAAATTGCTTCGATATATAGATGAAACAATCATTTGCAAATATGAATCACAAATACAACGAAGGGAAAAATCAATACAATAACTAATAAATTTTAGTTTTCTATTTAACTACAAAAAAAGACACTTTGGTGATTTATATAATACATTTCTAAGTTTAATAGAACATTGTTAAAACAAAATTGTTCTACATTTATTTACAGTAGTTAGCAATTCTAAACTGCTACAGACCATGATGAAGTCTTATTGCTTTGTTGTATTTTGATGATGATTAACTTTAGGATATAACTAGTTTAAATTCCTTGATAGTTTTATAAGTAGAAAAGTGGACTTAGATGTTGAGGTCCAAAACTAGCTTCAATGTCATGCCACAGCTTTTAACAAGTTAAAAGACAATTGGTTGTATGAAAATGAAATTTGGACACCCTATCATCACAACATAAAAACAAGAACCCACCTTCTATATAATCCCTTTGTTTATAATTATTTTCCCTCAACTTCATTATTTGTGCCCTTTCTACTTGCAGGCATTTACATTCAATTAACAGATGCCTAATATTTTCCATGTCTTCCTTACACAACTTGCAGACTAAATCACCCACATTTTTCCATCTATGTACATATTCCCTTGTTGCTAAAGATTCTGTTCGAACCTTAAACAGTAAACTACTTTCCTTGCTATTATCATAAATTATTCTGTTTACTTCTATATATATTTAAACTCTTTTTACTCTCCATACTAGTTCTTGATCTCTCTAACTCCCTATTCTTTATTAATGTATCTATTCTTCTATCCCACTCCTTACTATTACACTCAACAATTCTCCTAATACAATCATCCCATCTTTTATATAAGTATATTGACTTAAATTCTTTATCCAAATCTTCTGCATACCATACCACCTTTCTCATCCATCTTATTGCCTGCCCTCTACTCATAACCCAATTAAATACTATTTTGGCTATTCTCTTATTATCCATGAACTGCAATCTTCCAAACATTTTCATTTTGCATTTTTCATCTCTCATATAAAAACTTGACCATACCATTTCTCCTTGATTTGCCTCCTTTGCTGTTCACACACCTGCATCTAATGCATGTCTTCCTACTTCTCTGTACTTTTTCTAAGTAATCTAACATCCTTTACTTACACATAATGCATCATTACCATATGTTAACCCTGCTACTGCCACTCCCTTTTATACAATTCTAGCTAAATCATATTTATTATATGAAAACACTAATAATTTATTTATCAGTCCCTTTCTTTTCTTTGCTTCATTTATCTTTTTTTTTCTCCCATTCATCCAATCAATTTCTCTGATTACTTAAGATGATTTCCAAATACTTATACCTATTCATTACACTTAACTTTATATTCCTTAATAAAAATTCTTTGTCTTCTTTCTCCAATATTAATCATCATTATTTTTGATTTTTCTTAAATTTAATTCCCATCTCTTTACCCACCCTTATGCATGTCCTCAGCACAACTTCCATATCTTCTCTTCTTTCTGTACACAAAAAGACATACGTCCACAAATAAAAGACCCGATAATATATACCTTCCCTTGCCACCTATAAATGGTATCTCTACCCCTCTTCATAGTCTTTAGGGATCTATTAAGCACTGCCATCTAGCATCTATTGATTATTAAATGTTACATCAGATGGCATAAATGTGATGAATAAAAAAAAATTTGCTACTGAACGGCATTATGTAAGCTGGTGCCATGTGAAGTTATTTGGTTTTAGAATTAATTTTTGTTTACATACAAATTTTGCTCTGATTAAAGACAGGAAAAAATGAAAAAATCAGCAAATAACAAATTCTATTATTACATATTGTACTACTTTATTTTAAATATTACCACATATTGTACTTTATTTTAAAGTTTTAATAAATAAGATGCATGTTATTCACACCAGTAGGCACTCATAACTAACACGTGATACATAAAAAGAAAGTGTTACTACTTATAGTTCTTTCCATAGGTTCACTGCTCTTAGGTATATTATTTCAGATAAACAAAACTTATAAAATTACTAAACAACTGTGGATGCCCATACAAAAAAGTTCTACATTTAGAGAATAGTTAGAAACTGCAATATGAAACCATTTTCTGTCATGTATCGGCAAGATCAAATATTTTTGCCAGATGTAGTTATCATTTTCCAAAGTTTGACATTATGCAATTCACTGAAACTTAGAAGTTTATCGCAAACAATGATATCACATGATTTCTCATATGCTTACTAAAGGAGTTATCTTCATTCTACTCTAAAACCATCTAGCTTGAGCAATTAATGAACAGTAGAGTAATTAATAGGCACCAGATGGTGTAGAAATCGCTATGGAAATGGAGATTTTGTGATGTCATGCCATTTGGTGTAACTGCTCTTGTGAAGAGTCAGTGAATCCAAAAGATATTAGTTCTGAAATCTCACACATTGCGATGCCCTCCCCCACCAACTTTTGCCATTTGTAGTTTTATGTATATATTTCTTGCTTACCTGTGATAATAATACATTAGACTATTTTCATTAATGTTAAATGTTTTTAGAAAACTTCAGACTTTATTTATCTATTTCCAAATATGTTTGACCATTAATAATAATAAGCAGATGGATACAAAACACAATGTTTCAGGCACTACAGTCCATAGAAATTGTATACAATTACCTACGAGGGTCTGCTTGATTTCCTTCCAAACATTATGTATTATCACATTAGATTAACTTTTACAATTATTTGCCATTGTCATGCGAATACCATTTTTAAATTTTATTTTTATTTTTTCAATTCAGATCAATATCCTAGTATTTTCTGATTAGCTTTATAATCAATATTATCCTAGTATTTTCTGATTAGCTTTATAATCAATAACGCACATTTGTTCTGATAGTTTAGCTATGTCTGTTTTTTCCTCTGTTACTCTGTTCTCTTCATGATGGAAGACTTCACCAATATACACCCTTCCACATTCGCATAGTATTTCACTGATGCAGTTCCTGTTTTTCACCACTTCAAGTTTAAGGATTGGTGAGAATACAATTCCTCACAATATCCTATTGCTGATTGATGATTTTCCTTAGTTTGTTCACTATCCCTGCCATGTATGATACACTAATGTTGAGTTTTGTTTTCCACCTAGGATTTTCTAAATGTTGGCATAACTCATGAAAAGTTTGTTCTATGTAGGAGTTTTCTTTTTCCAAATCATTGGTTTCTCTACAAATTTCTTCTACTGTTTTCCATAATGATAATGTACCTCAACCTTTTGTGTTACTTGTTATGATTGAACATATATACTAAGTATTTTTCTGCGTATGTGAGATTTCTGTAAAATTTTTATTTTGCCATGGGGGAGTCTTGTCGCAAGAACATCTCAGAAAGTCAATTTTTGTTTCTGTTCTGATTCTATCATGGATTTAATATAAAGAGATATGTTACCTGTGTCCAAAATGTGTGTAGTAATGCTTTATCATGTAACCATTCCTTTGGTGGTGATGAAACAATATTTATGGCTGTGGTTTCACATTCTTCCATATAAACATCACATGACCATCACTTCTTATGCTTGCATATAACTGTTTCAAAACAGGCAAAACTCACTATACATATTGCCACACACAGCAAGCTAGAGTAATCAATGGATGCCAGAAGGCTTGTGCTTAAAATCCCCATCTAGTGCCTACTCATCCAACACCCCCAGACTAGTTTCTGGCTTGTGGCCTTCGTCAGAGAGGAGCCTTGGATCTGAGAGCACTGCACCTAGATCTTAGGATCTAATGCAACCCTCTAGCAGCCACCTTTTATCTCCCCTGAACTACAAAACTATGAGTCTTAAATTGAAAACACCTTCATGTTTATAATCCAAGCTCATCGGCTTATATAGTCATATGGGTCTGAACTCAGTTCAGTACCCATACATTTTGGTGTCTTTGGTTCTTTAATAACAATAGCCACCACTATCCTATTAGGCAGGATTGGTTTTAAGCCAATAAACATCACATGACCACCACTTCTTAGGCTTGCTTATGACTGTTTTAAAATGGGCAAAACTCACTATACGTACTGCCACACACAGCAAGCTAGTGTAATCAATGGATGCCAGAAGGCTTGTGCATAAAATCCCCATCTAGTGCCTACTCATCCAACATCCCCAGACTAGTTTCTGGCTTGTGGCCTTCGTCAGTGAGGAGCCTTCTGGCATCCATCGATTACTTTAGCTTGCTGTGTGTGGCAATATGTATAGTAAGTTTTGCCTGTTCTTCCATATAAATGTTCTGGTAAGGGATGAGTAGTGACTTTGATTTTATGGGAAAGATTCTGTGTTGTATTGAAAATATGTTATGTAGAGTGTTAAGAACTCCATTACATTATCAATAGAAAGAGTTGTTCTCACTTAATTTTTTTCTGACATTACTTCATCACAAGTTCCACTTGTGATTAAATTTTCCTCATCAAAACTTACCAATATGTTATTTTTTTTACTTTGCATGGTTTTTTTATTAATACCACAAAATGTTTAGAACCCTTATGCCAAAGGACTAAAAATCACGAGGAGAAATTTCGACAAGTTTTGATTTGGTGAATTGCTAAAACTAACAATAGGTCTCAATGGAATATGGTTCTTATGGATTTAATTAGAACATAAAAAAGAATTTTGCTGAAATGTGTTAATTTGCCTTTTCCTGAAACATTGAAATACCTGTGCCAATTTCAGAGTAATGCTCGTAGCTTTGTTTCTGTAGATGGTGTAAGCTTGGTTTGACATATTTTGTATTAACTTGCTATGGTAAGTTCTCTTATTTTGGTTTCAAAATCAGTAACATCCATTACAATTTGCACTGCCTTTCTCAGCAGGCAAAGGATTGTAACTTGTTCCAGTTTTAGATATCTCACTCTCAATATTGCTAATATCTGATTTGAGTTGCCGATATCTCTTAAAGCACGTTTTGGGTAACTTCCTCAGGTACTGCCATTATAATTAATGAGGATTTTAGATCGTGGGACAGCAAAGTTTAAGCCTTTTTCCAGAATAGAAATTTCAGTATCTGCCAGATAGTTTGAATGAAGATTTTTAACTGATGTGATGCTAAGTTATTTGAGATTTGTTATGATCATATTTTAAAAAAATCAAACAAATCCATCTTTCTTATTTTTTCAGTGCTCATTTTATTAAAATTATCCAACTGAGTTTCAATTGCCCAGCAAGGAGAAGTTTGCCAGATAATCGAAACTGTCAGATGGATTAAGGTGGAACTCAGGATGATTGCAGGGCAATCGAAACTGCCAGATGGATGGATTTTAATAAAATACGCTATATAAAAGCAATGAGAAAGGTGGATATATTTTTATTTTTTTATAATTTTATCAATGCATAATAAAGGATAAGTTGATAATATGTCCATATTACCATTTACCATTCTCATATATTTTTTATCTAATAATTTAAATATTTCTTATTGGCTGAAAATACTCTAAAGTTTTCATCGTTGTAAGTTTATTTTTTTATCAAATATCCCATTTTATTAATGAAATGCAAGATATGGTACTTAAAATCTTTTGATGATTAAAAAATATTTGAATGTTTATTCTTTATTTTAACAGTCTCATTTGCTCTCTCAGTAATTTTCTCAACTCTTTGGGAACGAATTGTTTTAATTGCCGGTCTTTGGGAGCAAAGTCTTTTAGATTTGTGTTTGTAGAAGAAAGTTAATTGATTTTCTATTTTGGCCAGTTTTAGACAATTTTTTTTTATTTTTTATAATTCTAGTATTGAATCCATATCTAGTATTTAATGTTGTTTGTTTGAAAGTTTGGATGATAGTGTTTTATTTATAATTATGCTTGGATTATTTTCACTACCTAGTTTAATTGCGAATTGTTTTTGGAAAAACTACATCTTTTCAAATACACTCTACTGTTAACAATAATACGCAGGTCAGTACATACACACACATTGCGAGTGATATTTCTCTTCAGATATTTCTGGCCCAACTAGTGATAGCACCAACATGGAAATCAATCCAATAATCTTTAGATTCATAAATACTGAATTTAATTTGATGCCCTAACCAACTGAGCTATCCTTATCATTAATAAATCACAAGGTTTCTAAACTGAGAAGAAATGACTTTTACCTTATGATGATTCCTTGTTAGCTATATTAAATGATGCTTTGTTTACATTATTGTGAATTTACAACTGACTCTGTATAAAATCATTTGATAGAAAGATCCATCTCTTTAATAATTGAGATGTAGATATAAATCATTATTTATACTCGAGGGCATTCTTAAAAAGAAGTCATATAATAATACTGATATTCTACAGAGAAAAAGAAGTTTCTGTTGTTTTAAATTGAATTTGTAAATGCTGTAGTACTACCACTGCTACTACTGACACCACCACCACCATCACCACCATTACTACTACAATTACTATTATTGTGGTTGTTGTTGTAGTTATTATTATTATTATTATTATTATTATTATTATTATTATTATTATTATTATTATTATTATTGTTGTTGTTATATACCCTCATTTTGAATGCAATCAGCCTGATAGTTTTACTCTAACTCTTGGTGTGGGGAAGTTGGCTTTCATTAGTTAGTATTTTAGGTAAAGTGCTTTCTAATTAAGTAATTATAAATGAATAACTCCACACATTAAATATTTCCATATATATGTGTGTATCAATAATTGCAAGACATATATCACGACCTACTTTTATAAACTTGTATTACAAATATTATATAATGAGCATGCCAGTAGCTGTTAACCAGCTGTTCTGAGGATAGGGCTATTCCGAAAAGCTTGTTAAGAGCTATTGGCACGCTCATTATATAACATATATGTGTATGTGTGTGCCATCATATTCAGGTTTTAATTTCTATGTAGGAAACTATACAAGTTTTTCCTTTGTTTACATTTTAAAGGATTCAGGTAACTATTTAGGGAAGCTGAGAAAAAAGTAAATTGGCACGCTCATTTTATAACATATATGTGTATGTGTGTGCCATCATATTCAGGTTTTAATTTCTATGTAGGAAACTATACAAGTTTTTCCTTTGTTTACATTTTAAAGGATTCAGGTAACTATTTAGGGAAGCTGAGAAAAAAGTAAAAATGACAAAACAACTGTAATAATATTTTGATTCTAGTTTTTTAAATAAACATTCACAGCTGTCATAAGTTCTCTGCTCAGATTTCATCCTTTTAAATCTAACTGCATTAAAGTCTTACAATTACATCATTAATACTTGGGAGCAATGACTACCAAGAGTTTTCCCCAAGGTTGTGTGATTCTTGTTTTATTTATATATATATATAGGCAGCTTTCATACTGCAGTGCATCTCCCATTCCCTGTGACCTGGGTTAGTATTTTCCTTTCAGATAACTGACCTATAATCAATATAGCTAGTCATCTTAAATCTGTCAGTAAATGGATATCTAGATATTCTTAATAAGCAAGTTAAACAAGGAAGGGAAACTATCCAACATTGGGCAAGCATGATGACTAACAATCTTCTGATTGGCTGTTGAGAGGTCATCTGCTATTCAAATGATTTTGTCATAAAGTCATGTGGCAAGCAGTGAAAGTGAACAAATGGATTTTTAATTCTTGAATTCACTATTCTATAAATGTGTTGAAATGCACAGGATAAAATAATCATTCGGAGTTGCTCCGGTCATGTACTATTGCAGCAATGAAAGTGTCAGCTTCAATGCAAAAACTGTTAGTTCCTATGTCACTGTTCGGTGCTATAACAACTCCACGAAAGGCTGTTAGAGAAGTGCTGTCCTGAAGTGAGCTATTTAATTTTTTTTTAACTTCAACCTATCTTTATATATTTTCTAATAACTATGTATTGCATTCTCAAGTCTCTGTATAACATTGAAAAGTATGCCCTGGGCAGTTGGGCAAAGTTGGTGGAGCCTCTAACTTGGGATCGGTAGGTCCCAGGATAGATTTTGGCACCCAAACATCTTATGAAATCCTGGGCAATAAAGTTTTAAGCCCCCCCCCCCCCTTTTTTATTGAAAACTATAAGCTTCATAAATTTATGAAAATGTAATTATACAAAACAATATCAATGCAAATTGATTTAAGTTTATGTTCAGTTTCTATATGATTTATTTAATGCCGCAATGTCGGCATCTTCCTGAACTTTTCTAGGAGCTGGCATGATGCATCAGCAAATCTTTTTTATTTGAACTAATTCTAGCATGCTTATCAAATCGCAGCTGCTTAAGATGAACAATTGTCTTTACTTACTGATAATTAATTGATGACAGAACCTTAAGACTTATTGGTTTTAGGGATATTTAAAAAAAACCCGATGATGCCATGATATATAGATACCGAACTGTTTCAGATCTACATGACTGTACAAGCAAACTGGCTTAGATTGAAACCAATATGTTTTTTTAGTTTAGACTGGAAACTTCATTACAAATCAAAAAAGCAAGAAATGGCTGCCATACTAAAGGTGCCTCAGATCCAAAAAAATCCAGGTACACTATTCTCAGATCTAAAGCTTTTCAGTGATGAAAGCCATAATCTGGAAAATAGTCTGGAATATTGGACAGGGATTTATTAAGCACTACCATTAGTGACTAATGATGAAAGCTTGTGGCATAACCAAAGAAGAGAGAAAAAAATGCTACTGAACAGTGTTGTATAGGCTGTGTCAGGTGAGGTCTTATTGGTTTTATACCAATCCTGGCCAAAAGTGGGTATAATTATTAAAAAACTAAGAACATCACAATAAATTGACACTAAACTGGTTTCAGATCTATAGGACTACACAAGTAAGTCAACTTAGATTGAAAACATTGATGTTTTCCAATTTAGGCCTATAGCTTAACAGTAAAATGAAGAAGTAAAAGATGGCTGTTTGAGAAAAGATCTAGATGCATTATTCCCTAATCCAAAACTCCTCAGTGATGAAAACCATAAGCTAGAAAGTAGTCTGAGAATATTAGATGGGACAGCAATGGATAAAAGTAGTCTGAGAATATTAGATGGGACAGCAATGGATAAAGATTTACTAAGCACTCCCATCTGGCATCTATGGGTTACTAGAACTTTCAACAAATAGGTGGAGTAACTGTGGTTTTATGACTGATGGAATATTTAGCTTTCCGTTCAGTAATTCACAAATCAGACAAAACCTTTCAATATTATTTCCTGCCAAACACTAATAAAATTTAAGCAGGTGCCAGAAAGCACTGGATAAGTATTTACTAGGCACTGCCATCTGGAATCTATTAATTATTAAAGCTTACAATAGATGGCATAACAGTGGTTTTATGATTGACTGAATATTTAGCTTCCAATACTATTTCCTGCCAAACACTATTAAAATTTAAGCGGGTCCCAGAAAGCACTGAATAAGGATTTACTAAGCATTTCCATCTGGCATCTATTGATTACTAAAGTCTCCAATAGGTGGCATAAATGTGATTTTATGATTGACAGAATATTTAGCTTCCAGTTTCTTAATTCATAAATCAAACAAAAGTGTTTAATATTATTTCCTGCCAAACATTATTAAACTTTAAGCAGGTATGAGAAAGCACTGGATAAGGATTTATTTATTAAGAACTACCATCTGGCATCTATTGATTACTAAAGCTTACAAAAGGTGGTGTAACTGTGGTGTCATGATTGATTGAATGTTTAGCTTTCAATTCTGTAATTCACAAATCAGATAAAAATGTTCAATATTATTTCTTGCCCAACAGTAATAAAATTTAAGCAGGTGCGAGGAGAAGTTCAAACTGCCATTAAGTAAGTGATCTCTGCTGTTAAAACAAAATGCTTTTTAGTAGTACATTATTATAACAGTTAGAACGAAAACAAGTTTTAAGTCATTGTTTTATTTTCCTATTTAAATTTTATAATAAATAGAGAAATTACTGCTTTTAAAAAAATTGATATAATAGTAGCATCACATGTAACACTTAATGACGTCACCAATTAAGACAATTGATTCAGTACTCTTTATTAACTAACATGACATAATACTGCATTACTTTGAATATAAGCGACCCCTGCACTTAAGATGCAGTAGGATTTTAAGCTTGGAAAAATATCTAAAAATGATTTTATAAAAGGTACAGTATTGAAAAATAAGAAACATTTTTTTTTACTTGAATAGGAACTAATATAACTTTTCTTTTTAATTCAGCAGTGGTCAGCACAGCTGCCTTACAAGCAGTTGTCCCGAATTCACGGGTTTGCTTCCCGGCCGATGCTTTGACACATGAAAAAAAAATTCAAAATTAAAATACATCTAGATACCACACAGCTGCTATGAACAGTTGTAATACCATGTGTAGCGTGTAAAGCAAAGACATGATTATCGGGGAGTGTGAGATTGGTAGAAATAAGATGCTAGAATATTCACTTTGACTTAGTATCGGTAATAAAAAAACCTCAAAATTAAAATACATCCAGATATGAAGCGATTCTACAATGCTATCAAACAGCGACTGGATTAATGTAGAAAAGTGAGGCTGGGGAATCATAAATAAACTGTTATCAACCAGTAATACCATGTGCATGCGTAGAGCTTAAAGCAAAGACGTGATAGTTGGGGACTGCAAGATCATCAGAAGTAAGATGTTAAAATGTTCACTTCAAATTTAAGCCGGACCCTAATTTTACATCTTCAAAATTTGAATAAAAAGTGCAGCTTAAATTTGAAGTAATATTATTACAATAAATATTACTTTCTGCAAATAATAATAATTCTTTCAAAAAATATTTATACCGCAGTTTATCATAAATGTCAATTGAAAAGTGGCTAAATTCGAATCAAATGCAACAAAACTGCAAAAACCATTGAAATAATAATTATCAAATGGTTTTATCACTTTAAAACTCTTAAAAAGTTTGAGCACCATGAGCGCCAGAACTAGAATTAATACAAAGAAATTACGCTGTAGAATCTGATACTCTGCCATTAAACTACTATGATAAAAACTAAATGATGTCATATAATAAATCGGTTTATTAATAATTTGAAACAAAAAATATTTAATTAAAAATTAGTTGGCTTTATTGCTCTATTACGTTCAAGTGGTTTATAAGATGGATTTCTACCATCGCATTTGATGAACATGAAATAAATTATACAAAGGCCGATACATTGTATATGTAACTTGCATGTTTAAAAAATGCAAAATTATCTATTATTTAATTTTCATATCATAACTTCAAGTCAAGAAATTCTATTTTTTTATTCAATTGTTTATAAAATAAAGATGACACAGTAACTTCACTATTTTGTGGAAATCGAAATTTGGAATGTTAAAATAAATTGCTTTTATGGAGATGGAAAGTAGTGTCAAACTGTTATTAGTAACAGTCGGTCATTATCACTTGGTTTTTACTATTTACTTCCTAATGAACACATTAGATTCTGGCAAATACTCAATCAGTTTCTTGAAAAATCATACAAAATTCAAGAACCGGGTTGTGCCTCAATCCAAGGACCTTTAGTTTTTGAGTCTATTACTCCTCACAGTGTGCTAAATGGCACAAAGTGAAGGAATAAGTGAACGATTCATTGATCAGGGTGTTATGTGACATTAAAACTCAAGAATTGATGAGTTGAGTTTTGAGCATATGTTTGTATGTGTGCATTAGGATTATATAAAAGACCTAAAAAAAGATCATGTGTGAGAAGGATGAACGAAATAAGGACACTTGCTGGCATAATGTGGGGAAGATAAGCTATGGATTAGAGAAAAATGATTAAATTTGAAGAGTTTTATTCTGTTGTCGATCAATACTGATCAAAATGATATGAAAATTATATACAAATGTGCATGTACATGACAATTTACATAATGTTACTAATATATTCATATACCCATTATTCATAAAAGCATGTGAAAGTTTATGAACAAAATAAATATTTTGCTGTAATAAAATTTTAACATAAAATTTTATGCCAATGTAAGCAGTAAAAATAAATGAATAATCTTTTACATGCACCCAAAAACAGATCTCTTCACTCTACCCTAGACCCACCTACTGTAAGTTTTCATAATTGATGCACACCAGATAGTGCTATAATACCTCGCTTTCCCATTTGTTGATCATTGATTATTTAAGCTCATAGAAGATAGCTATAAAATAGAATGAAGAGATTCGTTTTTTTTTTTAAATTATAAAAGTATATAGAAAAATTATGTGATATTGGTATTAATCTTTTATTTGAAGGATCTTTTATCTTTTTTTCTTAATCTTTGTTGCCTTTTCTATTGATGTTTTGATCGTAGTAATAATATGGTCAATTGCTCAGGAAGGTCAACCCATAAAGTAGAAAACAACCATGAACTACACCTATATTTCTATCTCAAAAATCATATAAATCAGCAAAATTCTCATAAAGGTCTTTAAGATATGCAGTATATGTATACAAAAAATAGGGTATTTAATCACATTGAAATAACTACTACAACTAAATTAAAAGTATTAAACCACTATCACCATTCTTTATGCTTACACAAGCTGTTTACACAGATGCAAAACTCTCCATGCAGTGTTCTCAGGTCCAAGGCTCCTCACTGATGAAAGCCATAGACTAGAAACTAGTTTGGGGATATTAGATGAGTAGGCAATAGATAGGGATTTTATGCACAAACTTTTCTGCATCCATTGATTACTCTGGTATACACTGAGTAGCACTACTGTATGCAGAGCTTTGCCTCTGTGTAAATTAGAAGTATATAGAACTGTTATTTTACCTAATTTATTATATGAAAGTGAGACTTGGACACTCGATTTAACACAAAGACACTGGAAAAACATTTAAGTATGTTCCATAAAATATTAAAAATACAATAGTAAGATTGTAAGACCAGTCAGTAGGTTCTTCAACTTTCTGGATATGATACTAAAGAATCCTCTATTGTAAAATCACATCTTCATTGCATTGGGAATGTGAAATCAATGAACATACCACAAAGGCATTATGAAAAATTACATTCAAGGATGCTCCATAAAAATACAATAGCAAGATTGTAAGATCAATCAATAAGTTCTTCTACTTGTTGGATATGATTGCAAAATCACATCTTCATGGGAATGTGAAATTAATAAATATATTACAAAAGCATTAGAAAAATTTCATTTAAGAATGCTTCATAAAATCGTAAGATTTTTTAAAACCAATCAATATGATCTTCGGTTTGTGGGTTATGATTCTATAGAGCCCTCTATTATAAAACCACATCTTCATTGCATAGGGAATATGAAACAAATAAATATACAATAAAGATATTAGAAAAATTATATTTAAAGATGCTTCATAAAATCACAAGATTTTAAAAACCAATCAACATGATCTTCAGTTTGTGGGATATGATAGTATAGAGTCCTCTATTGTAAAACCACGGCTTCATTGCACTGGGACTGTGAAACAAATAAACATAACAGAAAGGAAGTAGGAAAAATGTTGTTTAAGGATGCCCCCATAAAATGTTAATAAAAAGTCCAATCAATACGTTTTTCAACTTGCTGGATATAATACGGTAGAGTCCTTTATTGTAAAATCACATCATTGTATTTAGTAATGTGAAACTAATGAATGAAACACAAAAGCGTTAGAAACATTTCATTTAAGGATGGTTCATAAAATTATAAAAACATGAGCGTAAGATTTTAGACCAATCAATATGTTCTTCTTCAACTTACTGGATCTGTAGAGTCTGCTTTGTAAAATCACATATTGGTTGCTTTGAACACAAATTTCCTAAAAAGTGTGTTTGGGGTTTTTGTAGCAGAAGTGGAAATTAAGAATACATTGCAAAGTTACAATTAGATACTCCATTGAAGTATATTTGAAAATTTGCATAATCCCTAAATATCACAGAACCAAAATAATCATTGCAAAACTACTACAGTTATTTTTTAACTTTTTTTTTCTCTTCAAGTTAGCATAGTCATACTCGTTTGCGCTAGATTAATTGCTCACTATATATATATATAAACGCAATCTACATAGATCACTTCTCTTTTCTGGCATCATCTACGTATACAATAATTTTTTTCAACAATTAAATGGGGTGAAATAATTACGTTTTTTAATGTTTAAAACCAATAGCAGTTTGAAAAATCTCAAACTGTTAAAAAAGATAAACTAATGAGATGATTATCCGGGACATTTCACAGGAGTGAACGAGAACGTCATTTAAATTGTACATAGATTTCTAACATCAGATTGTCAAAGTCAGCAGAATGGAATTAATTTTATAGTTTTTAAAAAAAGAAAAAGTAAGACATGTCAGACGTAAAAATGATTTACTTAAAAAAAAAAAAAACGTGGAAACGAAATCTTATTAAACACTATGTCAAAGCCAGAACAATGTTATTAAAGATGTTATCTATTGAGAAAGGAAACAATTAAATTAAATAAAAATGTAATGTAAAACATTATATATATATATCTCCACCTTAACTCTAAATATTAGCATATTTGCATAACATTCGCGCACCTGTTTCCGAAGAGTTGCGATCTCTGAATCTTTAGGTCTCAGGTCAATCATTCTACCATGATAATAATCAATAGTCGCTTATTACTTAATTGCTCAAACTGTCTCTAAACGAAAAGCTTTACATATAAATATGAATTTATCTTATCTTAATGACCATTGAGATATTAAAAACAAAAAATAAAGAAGCAATCGTAATACTACCAAAATGTGGGTAACAGGGCCAGCCTGAGCTTGTTTGCCGCTCCATGGAAACTTTTTGTTGCCACCCCATATTTTGGTACTCATGTCAACTTTTTAAAATTTGAAAAAAAATATCTAAATTCAACCGAAACAAACGATCTCTATTGGAGATGAAAATAAAAATAAAGGGGATTCCAAAATTTTTTTATTTAGAAAAAAAAAAAAACACTTCGCAACATCAAATGATTCCGACAGGAGTGTTGTTACTATATACTGTACTATGGTTGCTCCTCGTTATAAACAGCAAAACTTCGGCAATATTATCATTCATTTCCCAAAATAAATTGAAATGTAATCTAGTAATAACTATTTAGTGAATTTATGAGTTGATCTATTATGACTCGTAATAATATATTCATAGTTTATATTTTTTTTTAAAAATTTATAATAAAAACTATTAATAAAATAAATATTTACAATTTATACAAGTAGTTAAACAAATGATAACCAAAACACAAAGAATTTGAAATATTTCACTATTAAGACAAAAAAAACTCCAGGCCATTAAGACATCAAGCAAATGCAACTCAAAAGGGGGAAGCATGTAACAAAATGTTTGATTAGCCTAAGGAATAAGCCACCCAGTAGAATTCTAACTTTTACTCAAAACAAATGTTTATCTGATAATCTCACATAGAGTTATTCCGGGACCACCCCAGATTCGAGTCATCATCTTCCTAGGCAAGTATCTCTGACATTGACTGAAATCAGTTTCCCAATCACTATAGAGTTTTCGCAGCCAGTTGAATTTCTTGTTATCAAATATCATAGTACATCTTATATACCATATTGTCTTAAGGTATGCACAGTTACCATTACATTATGGGGGTTTTTGACAGACAAAAAATATACTGCGCAGCATTTAATTACTAAACATAATTGTTTTATCTTTCAAAAAGAAATTTATTACTATGATAATCTACATTAAAGATAATCAAAAGGGAAAGAAGTACATTGACGGTAACATTAGGTAAAGGGGTTAAGTGCCAAAATAGGGACTCAATTGGGTGTGAAACTCAATCTGGGTCAATAGGGGGTAGTGATGTATGACCAGTTTACAAGTTTCGCTGTATTCTGTTTTAAATATCAACAACTATATTATTAGAAAAAATAAAAATTAAAAGTAATGATGATGGAAACCAATATTCAAAATCGAAATGCCACCTCAAAATTTTGCCAACCCAAACAGTTTGCATGCTTTGTTGTGGCTTGGGGGCCTGGTGTATAATATAACCTTAAATAACACACTACAGATCAAAGGCCTATCCAATATCTTTCCTCATATGCTCAATAAAAGAGGAGGCATTACTTCTCAGATTCATCAACTGCTGGTTGCGATGTTTTACCTTTTGCTAAGTATCCATTTACTGACCAATAACTGAGATATATTTACTGAAATAAATTCTAAGACTATTGTGAAAATTTTCGTATCTTGGATTTGAACTCGGATTGCAGTATAACAAATAGATGCAGCAAATTCCTTCTACAATACAAATGATGAATATGTCACAAATATGCATCTCACTCTGTCATTCGAGACATGAAGAATTTCTCCAAAAACAAAATAACAAATAAGCAAGATTTTGTTTTTTAAAAAAAATGTATTTAAAAAAAAGAGAATTAACACACAAAGCAGAGATCTTTCCATCCCTTCATAAGGAACAATAATATAAAAAAAAGACAATAATCTCCATACCAAACAACTGTTAATTGATGAAGTTTTTATTTTGCTCATATTCATTAATTGGTCAATAACTGTTAGTTATGAGCAATTAACCATTAACTGACTAAGATTGGAGTGGATATTGACTAGCTATCCCCCCCAAATCGCGTGAAATTGTTTTCAAAATTTTTCAGCTGATAAAATTTCAAGCTAAACTCGGATTTAAACCCCAACTGTGAGCATAACAGATAAGCGCATTAAAACTTCAAAGAAAATAAAGCAAGGATTGTTGTATTAAAAACAGATTAGGTAGTGCAGTTAGTAACAGGTCTCGCCAGAGCGAAGATCTATGCGACATCCTTTTATAGAAGAGCAATTAAAAAAAGCATTACGCACAAGCCAGTTAACTGTGAGTTGATGTTTTTCCCTTTCTTATCTTATTTTCTGGCTGTAATACCCATTTTTCTGGCCAATAACTAGGTTGGCTACCGGCTGATTATTTGAAAAAAGACCGAAATTGCTGTTGACATTTTCAGCTATCCATGTTGTGGTAATAATAGACAGATGCGTTAATTACTTACTACTCTCCACAAGATCTTACTATAGTACGAAAAAATTAGATATATGTGAACAGAAACAAAACATAACGCTAGCTGAAACCTACTTAAAATATTTGAAACGTCCCATAGCTGTATTCTCAGCCATACTCTCCTTTTAAATAAAGAAAAGCTTGAATTCAAACTTGTCTTCATTTAAAGTATTGTGTGCGGCTGAAAAAATATTAAAGCACCCTTATGTGGTTTCGCGCAGTGGTAGAACGACAGATTCTAATAGATCAAAGTCCATGGATTTGTGCCTCAGTTCTGCCAATTCCAGCCCGTGTTCTTAATATCCCCCACCCCCACCCGCCGAGAACTAAACCAACAAGCCTCTCTATAATGGTGTATAATCGCACTTATTACATTTCGTATAGAAGTATAAATGGTTAACGTCATTAATACATTTTAAGTACGAAACCAACAACGGACTTCCATTAACGATGATGAAGTGACTGATATTATAGCGTCCTCTTCCAAATGACTTCTGAAGTACATATATCAAAGTGATTTTAAATTAGAGGTTAATTATTCTTTAGGGATATACATAGTAGTTGAAGGCTTCAATCTACGCTATATAACAGATGAAATTTTAATTTGCTTAAATATGAAATAGCTCTGCAAATACGTTGTAGAATAGATGAAATCATTTAACGAATTTCAGATGTTTAAATAATAGCAATAAACATTTTTATCATTTAAACATCACAATAAATATTGATTATAATACAACTCGCGTATACTACATTAGTTAAGTTTGCGTCCGAGGTTGCAACCTCTTTATTGATTTTTTCTTCAATACCTCCACCCCCACCCGATCACTCACAAACAAATGACTTATTTACTCTTCCCAAAGAAACACCAAAATGTTATTCATTGTAAAACTTTTCTTTTAGAATGTCAGCGTAATTTCTAAAGTTCATGAACTGTTTTCTTGCAAATAGCCATAATTCATTGCACAACCAGCAAATTCCATTAGAAAGACCCCCCCCCTCCAATCCGAGAGATTTTTTTTTTTTTAAAAATCAATTTTTTATTATTAACAATAATAAATATGTATACGATTTAATTCTTAAATCATTATAAATCAATTTGAATATAACACACACACACACTTTTGATATTTAAAAATTAACAAAGACCTACCAATAAGCCCACACGCACTCAGCAATTACATATTTCGTCACTGCCATTAAAGGGAAGCGTTAAAAATAATCTTTTCTTTGTTATTATTTGGGGGCAGTGGGAAGGCTAGAAAAACCAAGTCAAATTACATTCACATCACTCAGCATTAATCCTTATTTTAGTTAAGAAAAGAAGCAATTTAGAATTTTCACTCAAGAGAAAGTAGCTTAATTATTAAAAGAAAATATTAATTTAACTCACCAAAGCTGCAGTTTGACTCTCTTCCCATCCAGGAGGATTGTGGTAGTTTTATAAGCTATACCTGTAAACATAAAATAAAGTTCTTAAACCATTTTTATAAGGCAATAAACTAGTGCTTATCTTATTTTTTTAGAATATATATTGATATTATAACAAATGCTTATAAAGAAATATGTGTGCTAGTTGCAAGTATGTACTATGATTCACATACCAAAGTGTAAAAGAACAAATGGATAGATATATTTCAAAACAAAAAAAATAGGTGAGAAATTTTATCAGTAATGGTGGCAAATTAGCTTAAATAAAGGCAATGCAAAAAAAATATGAAAATAAGTTAATATATGAATTTTATTTATTTTTTCTACAGTACAGGCTTTTTCGTACCTGCACTTCTATATGTAAAATATCAGGGGATTTGAACTCAGACTTTCGCACGACCCTCAACTATCCCATACTGCAAATACACTTGATCACACATACGTCGAAAAGATAAATAATCACCAATAAAAGTATTTTGTGCTAAACCAGCACTCGTCAATTGGCCCAGATTATTATCTCCACACATATATACAATCAATACTCACCTTATATTAAAATAGCCAATCTTCATACTTTAATAGACAGGCTTCAAACCACTCCACTCCCATAACTCTTCAGTCATCCACTTCATTGAAAATCTGATGATGGAATAATCAAAGCCCACATCGGTGCCAACCTTCTCATCCTACCCAAGTTAACCATAAGTCATTCTGACCCCTCATGTACAGGACATAATTCCATTTACATACATATACAAGGGATGGGCAGACCTTAAAGCACTATATTTTTAATATATAAATTTTTTCTAAAGAACAGGCTTTTTCATACCTGCACTCCAATATGTAATATATAGGGGATTTGAACTCAGACTTTCACATGACCTTCACTACCCATGCTATCTCATATTGCAGATACATTTGATAACACACATTGAAAATATAAATAATGACCAATATATGTATTTTGGCTGCAGAAAAAAGTTTGCTATTAAATGAAAGGAGATACTTTGATTCATCTGGGAGGCCTTAAAAAAACCGAGCAGTGCAAATTCCTAGTGTCCATTTCATACGTTTTTGTCATTGCAGTTGTTATTACTATGTGATTATTCATATAGTATACGAACATGGATGGGCTGCTCACCAACACGCATTAGCCAGCGTGGTGAGTTTATTGGCTTTTTACCTCTGAGTTTAAGATTAAAAAACACCACGGTCTTTCTTCTCAGTGCCTGATAAGGCAGAATGAATGTTTGTGTAAATGATAAATATTTTCCAATAGATATATACAATTATGACAGACAAAAATAAATCATAGCCTTTATTCACAGGAGGGTGTAAAGTCACCAACCGAAGCAGCAGTTGATGGCTGAAGGTAGAAGGTGCTAAGAATCCCAATTGCAGACCCAGGCTGCCATTTGATGACAACTTTGTATTTAGGTACTTATATCTGCAGATCACTTTCGAGTGAAGGAAGATTGTAAGAATTAGAAGAACTGTCTCATATTAAATGGAATATTATTGGACTTGGTGAAGTTAGAAGAAAAGGAGAAGAGACAATTGACTTAAAAAGTGGACATGTACTCTATTATAAAGGCACAAATATTAGAAATAAAAGTGAAGTAGGATTCATTATAAATAAAAAGTGGAAGAACAACATTGTAGAGATTGATGGTGTATCAGACAGAGTGGCAAGATTAGTTATACAACTTAATAGCAGATACCAAATGCAGATAATTCAGGTTTATGCCCCAACAAGTTCTCATAGTGATGAAGTAGTAGAAGATTTTTATATGGAAGTACAAAAGGCTTTTGATCAGAGTAAACAACATTTTAAAATTGTTATGGGAGACTCTAATGCTAGAATTGATAAACAAATGAAAGATGAAAGTGCTGTAGGTAATTTTGGTTATGGTAATAGAAAGGAAAGAGGACATAGTCTTGTGGAATTTGCAGAAAAAGAAAACATTATATTATGAATTCTTTTTTGAGAAAAATGTTTTAAAAAAAATGAACATGGAAGCATCCAAATGAAGGTACAGCAGAATTGGATATTTTGACTAACAGAAAATACATATTCCAATATTGTAATGTTCTTAATAAATTTAATACATGAAGTGATCATCGATTAGGAAGATGTAAGATATGTGTTAATGCAAAACTAGAAAGACAAAAATTATTAAGAAAACAATATTTACAGTTGATATTCCTAATCTTCAGAAACATTCTAATGAATTTAAATCAGAACTTACAAATCGGTTTCAAGCATTAATAGATTTTGAACATGATTCAGATTTGAATGAAATTAATATGAAAATAACTGATTCACTTTTAAAAACTACAACAAAGATAGCTGGTAGAAAAAAGCAGCAATTGCCAAATAAAATTTCTACTGAGACTAGAGAATTTATGAAGAAAAGAAGGAATATGAAGAAATACAAAAATGATGCATTAAAAAGGATTAAATATCTCAAATTTTGTAAAATGGTGTGGAAAAGAATTGAAAATGATATAAGAAAGTATAACTGTGAACTAGCAAGGAAAGCTGTAGAAGAAAATAAAAGTGTCAAGAGTGTAAAACAACATTTTGGTAGGAAATTTATATCTGCAATAAGAAAAAAAGATGGAATTATTACTAAAAAGAGAAATAACATCATGAAATGGATAGAAGACTTTTATCAAGAATTATATAACAACCTCCTATATCTATTACATCTTCCGAATTGCCCAGAATTTTAAATGAAGAAATGAGACATGCAATTAAATGTATGAAGAAAAGAAAGGCTCCAGGAAATGATGGAATTATAATTGTTATATTAAAAGAAGCAGGTGAAGAAATAGAATTTTTTTTAGCAAAGTTATATACCAAATGTCTAAATGATAAAGATGTACCAGATGATTGGAAGAATGCAGTAATAATATTAATATTTAAAAAAGGTGATAAAGAAGATATTAGAAATTACAGACCCATCAGCCTTTTATCAGTTTTATACAAAATTTTTACCAAGATAATTACAACTCGTCTACAGTGAACATTGGATTTCCACCACCAAGAGAACAAGCTGGATTTAAAAGTGGTTTTAGTACAGTAGATCATATCCAGGTATTGAGAGAAGTTATAGAAAGGACAAATGAATATGAGTTGCAATTATGCTTTGGATTTGTAGATTATGAAAAGGCATTTGATTCTATAAACATTTCTTCAGTGATTAAAGCATTGGATCATCAAGGTATAGATCCAGGATATTGTCATATTTTAAACAATATTTATAAAAATGCAACAGCAGCAATTAGATTACATAATGCTACTGGGAAAGTCAACATTGAGAAGGGTGTAAGACAAGGTGACTCTATATCTCCAAAACTTTTTACAGCAGTGCTGCAAGAAGTATTTTGTGGATTAAAATGGGAAGCTAAAAGAGTGAAAGTAAATGGAGATTATTTAAGTCATTTAGATTTTGCACATGATGTAGTTGTTTTTGCAAATAATGCTTCAGAGCTGCAGGAAATGTTGCAGAAGTTATCAGATAAAAGTAGGACCAAAGATAAATGTTAAAAAAACTAAAGTAATGTTTAATGGATTTTCTCAAAATATGAAAATAAAGATTGATTATGATGAGTTAGAAGAAGTTAACAATTACAAATACCTTGGTCAGATTATTAATACAGATGGAAATGTAATGAATGAAATTAATCATAGAATTAAATTTTGTTGGAGTGCTTTTGGTAGAAATAACTTGATACTAAAAGGAAATATGCCTACGTGTTTGAAAAGGAAGGTTTTTAATAAATGTGTTTTACCAGTCCTTACTTATGGATCTGAGACTTGGACACTTAATAGAAGAGCAATGCAAACTTCAGACCACTAAAAAAAGTATGGAGAAATCCATGTTGGGAGTAACAAGAAAAGATGGAAAATGCAATATATGGGTAAGAGAACAAACAGGTGTTACAGACTGAAGTGGAGTTGAGCTGGACATATTGCTAGAAGAGATGATAATAGATGGCCAATTGAAATTTTAAACTGGATTCCAGGAGATTGTAAAAGACCCAGAAAAAGAACACATGTGAGATGGATGGATGAAATAAGAAAATGTGCAGGGGTGATGTGGAGAAGAGAAGCTAAAGTTTGGAGAAGATGGATTGGACTGAGAGACCTTCATCCTGCAGTAGATTGATAATGATTGATAATGATGATACATATTTTGTGCTAACCAGCATTCATCATTTGGTCCAGATAATCATCTCCACACATATATACAATCAATGCTCAGCTAATATTAAGATAGCCAATCTTCATATTTTAATGGACAGGCTTCAAAACACTTTACCCCACAACTCTTCAACCGTCCATTCATTAAAAATCTGATAATGGAATGTAAGCAGCCTAAAACAAACCATTATCCAATAGTTCCTCATATATATATATATGGAGGAGATAGCAGGATTCACCACATTTGCCAATTACTAAATGGCGATGGTTTGAAGGCTTTCCTGCCTCTGTTTTAATCTCTAACAAGAATAGTTATTTACTGATCAATACTGAATGGTAAGCTGTGTTGCTGTAGACTATCTGAAAAAAAAAATTCTGAATCTGCTGGAGAAAAAATTCCCCAAGTTTGCTTGGCCTTCATTTGAACCCCAGTCATTAGGCATTGCAGGTGAATGAACGACTACTGCATATGATGAATTACTACATATAACCAATACCTAAATACTTCAAGATATTTATGTGTAACATATGCATAAATACAAATATTTGTGTAATATATGTATTTTTCCCAGTGCACTACAGCTGTTATTTGATCTAATTTGGTGTATGGAAATGATATTTGGACATCCTATTGATGTAATATAAAGACACTAAAAAAATTTCATTTAAGGATGCTCTGCAAAATTTCCAAAATCAATGGCAAGATTATAAGACCAATCAATACATTCTTAAATTTGCTGAATGAGATGAAGTCCACTATTGTAAAAACACATCTTGGCAGGATCGGACATCATGAATGAATAATGCAAGACTTCCTAAAAATTTTATAGAGACTTTGGAGCATGATTTTCATATAAAAGGCAAAATCCAATTACAATACAAAGATTGTCTGAAAAATGTTCCAAAGAAATGCAACCTTTATTGCTTTCGTTCGTAGGATGTAACACAGATAGGATACATTGGAGAGATACAATTAGACAGGGTACTGGATTATTTCGGAAACATTTGCTATAGAGGTTAAAAAACAGTATTTATCAATTAAACAGTTTAATAGACCTACATGTATAAGGAAGTATTTGTGGTTCAAGAATTGATTTGTATAGTTAGCACAAAACTCATCTCTAGTGTTTTTGGTGATCTTTTTCTTTTGGAATAGGAATATCACATTCTTTTGAGAGTTGCTGATACTGCTGATATACTGGTACTAATTGATCATTGCAAAATATCCAATAAACAGAATACTGGACCAGTATGTTCTATTTTGGGGTGTATTTGTGATTCATGGATTGGTTTGTATATAGTCATCACAAAACTCTATTTATTTTTGTCTTATCTTGTTTCCCCTCTCTTGGAAGTTGGAATAATCATTTACAAGTATTTACTGCTAGTGGTGATATATACTGTATATCATTTTTGACCATTATCGATCCACTGCAGAATGAAGGTCTTTCCAAGTTCAATCCATCTTCTCAGACTCTAGCCTCTCTTCTCCATATCATCATCCCAGTGCATTTCCTTATTACATCCATCCCTCTTCATATCATCATCCCAGTACACTTCCTTATTACATCCATCCATCTCACATGTGGTCTTCTTTTAGGTCTTTCACAATCTCTTGGTATCCGGTTTAAGATTTCAACTATCCAGCTAATATCATCTCTTCTAGCAATATATATATAAATAAACATTTTTTTTTGAATTATACTAAAGAGAGAAACCGATGTTGAAAATACAACAATAAACTCCGACTATCTCAGTTCATTGAAAACGCTTGGATATTACATATACAGACTGGATTTTATCAAACATCTACTTCGACCCATATTCAAAAAATATAAATATTAATAAAAACAAATCTGATTGACCATATAGTAAGACGAATAACACAATTACAATTTTTAATGCCATCAACAAAACAATAGTAATAATGTGTTCCACTGTATTGGATTATACACATACAGAAATATCACAGCTTAATGTACCAACAAATAATTTATACAGAGGGGGCTATTTCTTAATATCAGATCCATAGCTACACCCTTTACTTCATTTACTATTGCGGTTTCTAAAGTATCATTTTGTGTTTCATCTTTGCTCTTCTAAACTCCAAAGTTTTTTTAAAAATAAACTTAATAAGAGATCAAATTCTAGCCAGTCCCATTTATGCAGTCATTTGGAGCCGTCTCTCATTACCTGTGCAAACATAGACAAGTCTGGAAACTGTTTGGTTCTTATCCTTTTCGGTACTTTTTATTGTACATGTCATAGAATAAATTTTAAAATGCCTTTTTGTTCTTACTTTCTAAAAACAACAAAAAATAAATTTTTCAGATAATTATAACAACCCATATTTTTTACATTGTGAGTTGTGATTATATGTATATGACATTATAATAATATATATATATTTTGTAAATTGATAAGCAACCAAATGTTTTGTCGCTTGGAAGGTCATAAGATGTTTGAACGCAAGTGATCTTTAACCACATAAGTCGACCACTTAACCATCACATTAAACCATTCAAGGCTCTGTAACTCAATATTACATCTCAACTGCATATCACATAAAGGACATTCGTGTACTATTTACTTTATATTTTTCAATAAAATTTGCTTTAAAACTGAATAAATAAACTTTTCAAAGCTATTTAATTAATCCTAACATTAAACGAAGTTATAGAAAGGATCAATGAATATGTGATGTCATCATGTTTTTGAATTGTAAATTATGAAGCTTTGAATCATCATCAAGGTATAGAGCCAGGATATTATCATATCCTGAAGAATATTTATTAAAGCGCAACAGCAACAAGGAGATTCCATAATGACACTAGGAAGATTAATATTGAGAAGGTTGTATGACAGGGTGATTACATATCACAAAAACTTTTTACAGCAGTTTTGCAAGAATTATTTTGTGGATTAAAATGGGAAGCTAATGGAGGCAAAGTAAATGGAGAGAATAACTACAAATATCTTATAACATCACATGATCATTATCTCATACTAGCACATAATTGTTATCCATTGATTGCTCTTGTTGGCACAAGATGGCACTACTGTATGGAGAGTTTTGCTTTGTTTACAAATATCTTGGTCAAATTATTACAAATGAAACATAATGGATAAAATTATTCTTAGAATTAAGTAGAAATAGTTGAATATTAAATATGCTTGAAAAGGATGATTTGTAATAAATATGCGTTACTAGTTCTTACTTATAGATCTGAGACATGGATCATTTAACAGAAGCACAATAGGGAGATTTCAAACTACTGAATGAAGTATGGAGAGATTTATGTTATGAGTAATAAGAAAAGACTAAAAACAAAATACAAGTGTGAGAGTAAACAGGTATTACTGACATTATTGAAAGAATTAAGAGATTGAAGTGGAGTTGGGCTGGACATATTGCTTGGAAGAGGTGATAATAGAAAAAAGAGTTGAAATATTAAATTGAATTCCCAAAGACACCACATGGGAGATAGATGGAAAAAAAAAAGAAAATTTGCAGATATGATGTGTAGAAGAGAAACTAGAGTTGGGATAAAATGGAATTAAACCTCTTCGTCCTGCAATGGACTGATAATAATTGGGAATGACTTGATGATTTAATAATTTTAAGAAATGTAGGTTGGAAATAACAAAAAAGAATCAAAAACATAATACTTGGGCAAAAGAACAAAAACATGAGACTGAAATGAAGATATCTGAACACCCCTGCTAAAAGACATGATAATAGATGGAATGTTGATGTCTTAAACAAGATTCTAGAGATGAAAAGTCTCTCCTAAGTTTAATCCAATTTATCTTATCCATAGCTTATTTTCTTCACATCATAACCAACAAACCTCTTTATTTCATCCAATCATCTTATGTAGTCTTTTGACCTAGAAAAAGGCTATAAAGATGGATGGATGAAATAAGGTGAGTTGATGGTGTGGTGTAAAGAAAAGAAACTATGGATCAGAGAAACTGGACTAAAAAGATTATATATATATAAGATGGATGAATGAAATAAGAAGGGTTATAAGTATGGTGTCAAGAAAAAAAACCTATAGGTCAGAGAAACTGGTTTAAAATTGGAGAGACCTTTATCCTACAAATGATATATAATGTTTGAAAATGATATAACACTTATTTACTTTTTAACCTTTAAATTCCTTTATTGTATGCCAAAAAATAATTTTTGTACCTACAGACGAAGATAATATACCCGCTGCTCTGTCTGCTAAACGCGTGGATGAAAGGCTAAAAATTCCAGAATCGATTCCTAAAGAAAGCAAAAAAAAAAAAAATCTCAGTATGGTAGTGGAACTTTTGTGTTCTGCCCGGTTCGAACGACACATGACCTCCCGTCCAACAAACCACCCATTATTAATTAATGTGGTGTCTACAAGCACGAGATAATCTATAAAAGAATTAAATAAAACAAATGTCTGAAGTCATTAGCATTTAGATGAACTACCCCCCCCTAACACATCCTTTTTTTTTAATCACAGCTTTTTGATGTGAATATTTATCAAAAGCTTTTTGAAGGAAAAAAAGCTTCTTAAAAGGGATAATTCCTATGCAGCTGCTTAAAGTAGAGCAGATTAACTTTGCCCCAGGTATCTTAAAATGAAAGACACTTGACATAGAGAAGAAGAAAAAAAATATTTAAAAAAAAAGAAGAAATCATTGACAGTAAAAGAAAAAATTTACATACACACAAGTGTTATTATAAATTCTTTTGATAAAAAAGGAATAGAGGAAAGATTAATACAGAATGTCTAAAAACAATACTAACTCAAGTCAAAGAAAAACAGCAGCCGGAATTAAACACAACGTTCGATGTTAGGTCAGAGTGAAGATAAAATAAATTGAAAAGAGCTTTAGTCACAGCTGGGTTTAGACTAAAAAAAATTAAGCGCGCAGAGCCTAAAATTGTCCAGGTTTAACGAAGCGTCTACATATTAAATTCAGAGATAAAAAATATATACAGTATGTACTTTGTATTTGAAATAAGTATATATTAACAATACATACCGACACACAAATTGATGACACACAAAAATAGCCTTATAAGCTTTCAAGTTCACAACTAATAAATACGAATTGGTAAACCCAAGGTGCCTAAGTGAGGGTAATCAACTGATTACATCGCTCTTAGGCTGAAATCTATAATGGACATTACCTTCTAACAATCTTTCACAAAGTTAATCTATATCTATATATATTGCAAGTTCTATATAGAAGAGCAATACAGAGACTTCAGACCACTCAAAAAAAGTATGGAGAGATGCATGTTGGGAGTAACAAAAAGAGATAGGAAACGCAATATATGGGTAAGAGAACAAACAGGTGTTACTGACCTCATTGAAAAAATTAAAGGACTGAAGTGGAGTTGGGCTGGACATATTGTTAGAAGAGATGATAAGAGATTGACAATTGAAATCTTAAACTGGATTCCAAGAGATTGTAAAAGACCCAGAAAGAGACCATGTGTGAGATGGATGGATAAAATAAGAGAGTGTGCAGGCGTGATGTGAAGAAGAGAAGCTAAAGATCAGAGATGGTTGAACTTGAATAGACCTTCATTCTGCAGTGGACTGATAATGGTTGATGATGATGATTGCAAGTTTTATCAGTACACCATTCACCTTAATTCAATCCTATCACAACCATCCATTATCACAGAAGTCAGGCTAACCTCCTTTATCATGGATGCATTTTCATTTTCTACAAATGAGTAAGACCTACATATAACTTCTTATACACATTATTTTTACATATACTTAAATTTAACTTCATATATTTCAAACTTCTATTCTATCCCAAACATATGATCAGACATGTAAAAAACATACATAATTCTCAAGATATGCATTTTGTACTGAACTAGTTCTCATCAGTTGGCCCATATCACAATCTCTCACATATATCTTCTTCATTTGCTTAATACTGTATAAAAATATTTGTAAACAAAGAAATCAATCTCCAGTCATGGGTTGTTTAAATATATTCTCAATGCACTCACCCACCAGCAATAGTTTACTTTAAAGCGTATTCCTATATACTTCAACTATTTACTATAACTTTGCTTATTTCAGGACTTGAATCTATTATATGCCTGATGTTCAAATTGACAATTGCATTGTACAAATTTACATATTCTATTGTAGGAAAGAGATGGAATCTCATTTTAAACCACCTGCGATTAAACATACATTAATTATGAATTAATTACTTCAGCGTTTAAGATTTAAAATTATTCATAATTAATATATGTTTAATTGCAGATGGTTAAAAATGAGATTCTGTTTCTCTCCTGTGATAGAAAATCTAAATTTGGACAATATAACTGTCACTTTAAATATCAGGCATATAATAGATTGAAGTCATGATATAAGCATGTTCAATAATGGTTGGCATATATAGGAATATGCTTTAATCATAAATCATTCACTTATGCTTTTAACTATTACTGGCATATATGTGCATGATTTTAATATACATTTAAACAGTGCATGACTGGATGTTGATTTCTTTCTTAATGATTACAATTATTTCAGTACTTAATAAAAATAGATTTATATTATATAGCCACCAAATTAATAGTTTAATTAACAAGTGTCAAACTTTCTGCATTCACAACTTTGGCACAAACCACTTGATGTGATTATAATAATTATTACTAATCATTTATTAAACTAGTGATTATCCTTAGCCCAAATATAAACTTTAATCTCAATTAATGAATAATGTCTACAGTGTTACAAAGATATCAATACCGAAATTCCCTTGCCCATGTTGGCAGTTTCAATACCTTTCACTATGCTACTCTCATGCAAGGTAGGACTGGTTTCTATCCACTTTTAATATCTTGTGGAAGGATGCCCCATCACCGACACAGAAATATATTTTTTCAAATTTTTGTATTAATCAATGTGCCTTTCACTTTAGCTCAATCGCATCACAACCACACCATCATCACATAAGGCAGACTAACCTATCCCAATATGGATGCATTTTGAAATATCTATTTCACTTTCTTTAAGTTGTCTTCTATTTGTTTTGTTTTTTTCCCTTATAATAATAATCAAATTGTATATTGCTAGGAACTTTGTAAAAAGCTTGAATATTAGAGGCGACAAAGATGGGTTGAATTCGGAAGACCTTGAGCCTCAAGATCCATCATTGCGCCTCTTCATAAAATCACGCTGAGCGTCGTTCTCTCTTAACATCTTACCACTAACATCTATTTCTATTACAGTTTAATATTGATTGATTGATAACAATCATTAAGGCATTTTCTGTGGATGGGGGAGGGGGTCGTGTTAACATAATTACGATTGTGGAAAATTTGGTTTTCTTTAAATAAAATTATAACAATTTGACATTGATAAGCACTGAGTATTGATAATGAAGATGTATGAGAGGGTATGATCAGGACAAATTGTAGGGTGTTAGTTCAGCATGAAATGCATCCTTGGGGTCATTTACTTTTTACAAATGGAAAGTTATATTTAATATCCATCTACGTTGGTCAAAGTAATATTTACTATTTCAAATTTCAAGAGAGGAAACAAATTGTTCCTATATATTATGCTAAAAAAAATTAGAAATTGGCATTCATTTGAAGTATTTACTCTTCTACTCCTACTACCATTGCTATTATAAGTACTATGATAAGTATCAAACACTTCTACTAATACTAGCATAGCCATTACCGTTACTACTACTGCTACTACTAGTAGTAATAATGCAAACAATAAACAAATTTATTTGTTGATAAGGTAAAATAATATTACCGCAATGGATGTGAATTGTTACCTGACTTATTATGCAGTGTTTGACTTTTCTAGTTGATTAATATTTTAATGGGGCTAAATGGTTTGTTAATACATAAGAGTATATTACATATTTATCATACTTCGGAGATTATCTGTACTTAATCTTATCAAGTCTGTAATGTAGTTCTCTTGTTTTGCTTAAAATGAGTTATATTCACTGTCTAAAGATTTGTGACAGAATAGCACTGTTGGTTGATCTTAAATTCAGTATTCACAAACCTAAATATCCTTGGTTAGATTCCTGAGCTAACAGCAATATCTGAAGAAGAGAGAAGAATATCAATTGACAAACGTGTCATTTTAACAGTTGAATGTATTTTTTTTTAAAAATGTTTGAATTTTTGTAAAACTATTTAACAACTCAATTAAATGATAGAAATAAAATATCATATAACTATAAGCCTAAGTATAAAAAATAAAATATCATACAACTGCAAGCTGTGTGTGTATATACAAATATATAAGAATCATTTGAGCCCTTCCAATTTACATTATTTCCTTACAGTTTACTCCTTATGTACTGCTTACAGTAACAATTTTAAGTTGTAAATGAAAATTCTTATATTCAAATTAAGACACTTTTTTATGGCTACTTTTTATATTTACCACTTATATATTGCTTATAATACTTCCTTAATATACCTTTCAATGCAAACAAATTTTCTTTAAAAAAACTTCTTTATTTTCCTTACAGTTTCGACTGTCCAGCAGTCTTCATCAGAGTTTTATCAAACATCATCTGCTTTAAAGTAACGTTTTTTTCAAATTTCCTCTTTTTTTATAATATACCACTTACATATATTAATACTATGCAAAAAATACATAGACAGCAGTTCATATAGATAAAAGCATAACAAATCTATAATTACTCCAAAAATGTGTGCTTTTATGGAATGTTATTAACAATATTAAAAGGTCAAGCTATGAGAGTGCATAATTGAAAAAAGATTGTATACCACACATTTTGTTTATGAAGTTTTCAGGTAAGAATTTTGAATATGAGTTGAAACTATACTTTATTTATTTTGAGTATTTTGACCTTCTTATTGTCAAATATCATAAACCAGGGTTCAAGCTATCGGGTTCTTAGTGTGTGAACAGTGATGGATACATTATAGGGATGAAAGTATTTTACATCTTTTTAATACCTAAGACTGATTATGCACTTGTGGAACAGAAGCAAAGATAAAGATGAAAAGTATGGGTAGGTTTGAATAATGTCACATTTTCTTTGGGATAATTATTGCACAAGACACATCCATGTGGGTACAAGATTTAATGTGAATCGGTTAATGAGAAACATTTAAATTGGAATTGTACTTTATAGTAAATTAAATAGAAAGTTTAATTATAATCGAGAAACACAAGAGTTTTGGAACCTTGTTAAAGTCTTAACAATTGGCAAAATTATTTATAGACACAAAAAAACTAAGATTACTGAAATATAATGAAAAAACACAGCTTCACATATGAACAAAAGCTGAAAATGTTAATTACAATCTTAACACATTTTCATTACAGATCACCCTTATCGAAGGCAACTATTACATCCAAAATATAAATAAAAATCTGAAATATAGTTCATCATCATCATTATCAATCCACTGCAGGATGAAGGTCTCTCCAAGTTTAATCCATCTTCTCCAATCTTTAGCTTCTCTTCTCCACATCACCCCTGCATACTTTCTTTTTTCATCCATCCATCTCACATGTGGTCTCTTTCTGGATCTTTTACAATCTCTTGGAATCCAGTTTAAAATTTCAATTGTCCATCTATTATCATCTCTTCTAACAATAGGTCCAGCTCAAGTCCACTTCAATCTTTTAATTTTTTTCAATGAGATCAGTAACCACCTGTTTATTCTCTTATCCATACATTGCATTTACGATCTCTTCTTGCTACTCCCAACATACATATCTCCATACTTCTTTGAGTGGTCTGAAGTCTCTGAATTGCTCTTCTATTAAGTGTCCAAATCTCAGATCTATAAGTAAAAACTGGTGAAACACATTTGTTAAAAACCTTCCTTTTCAAACACATAGCCATATTTCCTTTTAGTATCAAGTTATTTCTACCAAAAGCACTCAAACCAAGTTTAATTCTATGATTAATTTCCTCCATTATGTTTCCATCTGTATTAATAATCTGACCAAGGTATTTGCAACTGTTAACTTCTTCTAATTCATCATAATCAATCTTTATTTTCATATTTTGAGCAAATCATTTAAACATTACTTTAGTCTTTTTAACATTTATCTTTAGTCCTACTTTTCTGCTTTCATCTGATAATTCCGGCAACATTTTCTGCAGCTCTGAAGCATTATTTGCAAAAACAACTACATCATCTGCAAAATCTAAATGACTTAAATAATCTCCATTTACTTTCACTCCTTTAGTTTCCCATTTTAATCCACAAAATACTTCTTGCAGCACTGCTTTAAAAAGTTTTGGAGATATGGAGTCACCTTGTCTTACACCTTTCTCAATGTTGACTTTCCCAGTGTCATTATGTAAACGAATTATTGCTGTTGCATTTTTATAAATATTCTTTAAAATATGACAATATCCTGGATCTATACCTTGATGATCCAATGCTTTAATCACTGAAAAAATGTTTATAGAATCAAATGCCTTATCATAATCTACAAATCCAAAACATAATGACAACTCATATTCATTTGACCTTTCTATAACTTCTCTCAATACCTGGATATGATCTACTGTACTAAAACCACTTTTAAATCCAGCTTGTTCTCTTGGTTGGTGAAAATCCAATGTTTTCTGTAGACGAGTTGTAATTATCTTGGTAAATTTTTTTATATAAAACTGATAAAAGGCTGATAGGTCTGTAATTTCTAATATCATCTTTGTCACTTTTTCTAAATATTAATATTATTACTGCATTCTTCCAATCACCCGGTACATCTTTATCATTTAGACATTTGGTATATAACTTTGCTAAAAAAAATTCTATTTCTTCACCTGCTTCTTTTAATATATCAATTATAATTCCATCATTATCTGGAGCCTTTCCTTTCTTCATAAATTTAATTGCACGTCTCACTTCTTCATTTAAAATTCTGGGCAATTCGGAAGATGTAATAGATATAAGAGGTACTTGTTCTTTATTACTATATAATTCTTGATAAAAATCTTCTACCAATTTCATGATGTCATCTCTCTTTTTAGTAATAATTTCATCTTTTTTTCTTATAGCAGATATAAATTTCCTACCAATACCAAAATGTTGTTTTACATTCTTAAGACTTTTATTTTCTTCTACAGCTTTCCTTGCTAGTTCACAGTTATACTTTCTTATATCATTTTCAACTCTTTTCCACACCATTTTACAAAATTCGAGATATTCAATTCTTTTCAATGCATCATTTTTGTATATCTTCATATTTCTTCTTTTCTTCATAAATTCTCTAGTCTCAGTAGAAATTTTATTGGTCAATTGCTGCTTTTTTCTACCAGCTATCTTTGTTGCAGTTTTTAAAAGTGTATCAGTTATTTTCATATTAATTTCATTCAAATCTGAATCATGTTCAAAATCTACTAATAATTGAAACCGATTTGTAAGTTATAATTTAAATTCATTAGAATGATTCTGAAGATTAGGAATATCAACTGTAAATATTGTTTTTCTTAATAATTTTTGTCTCACTAGTCTTACATTAACATGTATCTTACACCTTACTAATTGATAATCACTTCCTGTGTTAAATTTATTAAGAACATTACAATCTTGAAATATATATTTCCTGTTAGTCAAAATATAATCCAATTCTACTGTACCTTCATTTGGATGCTTCCATGTCCATTTCCTTTTAACATTTTTCTCAAAAAACAAGAATTCATAATATAAAGTTTTTCTTTTTCTGCAAACTCCACAAGTCTATGTCCTCTCTCATTTCTGTTACCATAACCAAAATTACCTACAGTATCTTCATTTTTCATTTTTTTTTACCAATTCTAGCATTAAAGTCTCCCATAACAATTTTAAAATGGTGTTTACTCTGATCAAAAGCCTTTTGTACATCCATATAAAAATCTTCTACTACTTCATCACTATGAGAACTTGTTGGGGCATAAACCTGAATTATCTGCATTTGGTATCTGCTATTAAGTTGTATAACTCCGATACACCATAAATCTCCACAATATTGTTCTTCCACTTTTTATTTATAATGAATCCTACTCCACTTGTATTTCCAATATTTGTGCCTTTATACTAGAGTATATGTCGACTTTTTAAATCAATTGTCTCTTTACCTTTTCTTCTAACTTCACAAAGTCCAATAATGTCCCATTTAATATAAGAGAGTTGTTCTTCTAATTCTTGCAATCTTCCTTCACTTGAAAGTGATCTGCAGTTGTAAGTACCTAAATAAAAAGTCATCATCAAATGGCAGCCTGGGTCCACAATCAGGGGATTCTTAGCACCCTCCACCTTTGGCTACCAACTGCTGCCTTGGTTGGTGACTTTACAGCCTCCTGGGAATAAGAGCGATGCTTTATTTTTGTCTGTCATAATTGTATATATGTATTGGGAAAATATTTATCATTTACACAAACATTCATTCTGCCTTATCAGGCACTGAGAAGAAAGACCATGGTGTTTGTTGGTGAGCAGCCCATCTGTGTTCATATACTATATGAATAATCACATAGTAATAACAGCTGCAATGACAAGAACGTATGGAGTGGACATTAGGAATAGTTACAAGTGCATATTTCAGTCATTATGTCAAGTGCAAATCATATGAACTTCTTTAGGGTTAAAAACATGATCAAATATTCTTTTGTATTCTAAAAACATTGACGATAAGATCTATTTTGACTTTATTCGAGTAAATATAAGAACAAGTTCATTCCAATTTATTTACAAAAACAAAAAACAATGTTTCCAGGATCAATTTTATCTTTACTATTATTGTTTTCAAAATTTTACCTGTGTATTAAAACAGAGCTAATATTGTCTTTTAATTTGTTAAAAAATATAATTACAGAATGACTGCTAAGATGATTGGTAATTAAGGTACACTTTTTAAGTCTTCTGCTCAAAGACAGACTTAGTGAAAGGCTAAAGAGCACTTGAACTCATACTTGGTTTATGCATCCGTTTATAAATTCTCTGCCCAGTGACAAGTTCAAACAATTAGAGGGTAGAGTATCACAACTGAGAATATTATCCATTGTCGTTATTACCTACCTGCTCTCATGTTAACAATTTTCACATCTAGCATCTCAATATTTAGAGATATAAACTTTGATGATCTCTTTATATCAATACCCATCTCCATCAGGGATAGGTGAGTAGTCCCTGTAGTGGCTATGATGTCATAAAGCATTCTAAAAGTGTCTGCTTCCAATTGTTCAATGTAACTGGACACATTAAGGCCTCTATCTTTTCAGGGTGTTTTCCCTTTCCCTGACATTTTATTTTCCCTGCAAAATTGTGACTGTACTGATTTACTTGAATATTGTCTTTATTTAATTTATAGTGTATAGCATTTGATATGTTTGCAATTAAAGATTAAAAGTATAAAAAAAATCCATGATTTCAAGCTCATCCCAGACTAATGGACCATTCTGGCATTTGATCTACGAAGATGATTCTACAAATGTATTTATTGTGTTTCAACATATTCTTATGATTCTGTTATCTTTAAAATCTAAGTATTGAGCACAACTTAACCAGAAATTATAATTGCTTTTCAGGTTACAATAAATTAGCTGGAGATTTATAGTGACAAATGTTATATTAATATAAACAAATGTTAGTAACAAAAGGTGAATATTTCCTCAATTTAAGTAAGCAGAATTTTAAATTATTTGATTTAAAAATAAATGTGTTGATGTACTTTAAGCTTTCTACCATATAAACCCTGCAAAAAAAATATGTAAGATGCTCTAGACATATATTGCTATTTGGGGTACTCTTATAATAGTTGCAAATTTAATTAGGAAGTATAAAAACAACTCTATTTTTCTCTATTACATATGTGTGCTAAGGTTTAAATATATAAATATATATTTAGCATTTATAATAGCTACTTTATATGTCATTACTCTCCATTTCTTGCAGCGATAATTTCCTGCCCTATTTGAAGAGGGTAGGGGGATTCTCAAGTTTTTCAGCGACAATTTCCTATCACATTCGAAAAGGGGGGGGGGGAGCGTCTCAATATTTAAGATTATAGAACAATTAACTATAAATATCTGCTCGCATATCTTCAAGCACGAACGCATCAGTATATACATACAAACGCTAGAAGTTTCTAAGTATTGCTCGGACAATTTTAAATAAATAATTTTTAAAAATGCAATTTTAAATCCCTTCAACATTCAAGTAATAATTGACAGCATTTTTTTCTTTCTTTTTAGCAAAACAAACAGCAATCAGAGACATAAATAACTGAAATAACTTAAGAGGGAATGGAAGTCACTTCTTCAGCAGAATAAACTTCTAGGGTTTCTTCTTCTTTTTCTCAACATTAGCTATCAATAGTGAGAGGCTGCGTGCCAATCAAAAATCTGTCAACCCCACGTGATATGGAATGAAAGGGATCATTTGAAAGACTCCACAAAAATTAAAAATTTCAAATGTGAAGGAAATTTCAAATGTGAAGGAAAACAGGCAACACGATCTTCTAACATTACAAAACTCGATCAAGTTGAGGTCATTGAAAAACAAAAAAACACCATTTAAATAGAAACCTATTTTAAACTACCTATAAATATATCCTTTAAAAATGTTTTTCGTTGTATCAATTTAAGAAAAAAAAATTAAAACACAACAACAATGCAAATATGTTATGTGCTTACAGGTTATAAATACTTTGTTTAAATGTTTACTCCCAAGTACTTTGATGCAATGTTAAAAGTAGTGAACTCCTAAGAGTAATAATATCACACTCTATTTGCTTACTTAAATTTCGGTTGAGGTCTGATGATTAAGTTTGTGATCTTGCCATTATACACTTATATTGGAAGCACTGTACAAATAACTCCATAAAGTTTCATAACTTAGGTATATTGATGTCTCACAGCAGTGTTCACATAGACATGTGATGGCATTTTCTGTTGAGTGGTATTCATTATTGCTTTTGTATACTTTTTAGTGTCACCATGAAAAGGTCAGGAGCTTGAATTGGAGCAATAACATTAAATTTCTTATTAAACTTGGAAAGAATGGAAGTTAAATCGAGGACTTGTTAGTTTAAATTTGCAGAGATAGTCCATAAAGATAATGGCAATGCATAAATGAATTAACTTAATTAGAAAGGATTTGAACTCAGACTTTCAAGCTCCCTACATCTATCCACTCCATCCTATACAACCAATACATATGACCACAGACATGTGAAAAAGATAAATGATCTCTAATATAGGTATTTTGTGCTCAACTAGCACCTATCAGTTCGTCCAGACCACCATCTCCCATATATATATATAATCAATACCCAGTTTATATCAAGATAGCAATTCTTCAAACTTTAATGGACAGGATTCAATCTTCTCCACCCTCCCATTTTTCAGCTATCCATATCATTGAAAATCTGATGATAAAATGGTCAAAGTCCTTTTTGATGCCAATGTTACTGTCATATACCCATATTAACTTTTGATCATTCCATAATCACATTTTCAGTGATACGGATAGCTGAAGAGTTGAATGATAGAAAATGTCCATTAATGTTTGAAGAATTGCTATCTTAATATAAACTAAGCACTGATTGATAATGATATGGACCAAATGATGAGTGCAGGTTCAGCATGAAATATGTATATTGGAAATCATTTATCTTTTTCACATATTTGGGATCATGTGTATCGATTGTATAGGATGGAGTGGATAGATGTAGAGAAAGTCTGAGTTCAAATCCCTTCTAATTACATTAAGTTCGATAGATAATATAAAGTGCCACTGAAAAAGAGATGTCAGGACTGCCATTAATGAATGAACAAAAATGATGAAATCATTGCAAAAAAAATATGTTAGATTGTGCATCAAAATCTTTGGCTGACTGTAAGAAGCATGGGAGATCAAATAAGCAACAAAGGAGGAACAATAAAAACTTTTTGGGAGAAAGGTGTATGCAAAAATGCATCAGCGCAGCCACCGCTGTCTAAGATGAACTTTTTAGTCAGTCCTTAAAATAAAGAAAATATTGAAAATAAGACATCAGGACTTCAAGAGTAATATGATTACAGAACTGATGGCCTTTGAAGGGTGGACTAGGTGTGGGCATCACTGCATAGCTTCTCAAAGGGAATACTTTGAAGGTGACCATAGTGATATTCAACAATGAAATATATAGCACTTTTTCTAGAATAAGTTCATGAACTTAAATGCCAGACCATGTGTGATTTCCAGATCAAAATAATCATACAATTATAAATAGATACTTACAAATCAAATGAGGTCTCTTTAAAGTTTAATACCAACAACAATATCATAAATTTTCTCATGGGCTTGCAAAATCATTTCTTTTCTCTCTATTCTAAAGCCATCTGCTTGCAAGCATGAGTAACCACCAGTTTCTGACTCTTGCCTTTATCAGGGAGGATTTGGATTCAAAACTGGAACTAATACTAATTATTCTTCTAGCAGCCACTTTTTACTCCTTTATACTATTCAAGCTAGTTGTATATAATTATAAAAAATCTAAGGTTTTGAACCCATGCCAATTCACTTGCATAGTCATAGCTATCAAACTTCAGGTCATCCTTCTGTGGTCTCCTATATTTTGACTTTGAATCTTAGCCCTCAATAATGAAAGAAAAAAGTAGAAACTGATGTGGGGATGGTGATATTGCAATATTAATTATTCAAGCTTATAGTGGATGGATCTACAATAAAGGTCTATTAGAAGTAAGTTATCTGATACTGTAGTTGATATTACCCTTTTGTGACCCACACTGGCATAAAACTGAATCTCTAAAATATACAGAAACTGTGCTAGTGTAAATTCTCTACAACTATGAAAGTGAGTTAGCTTGGATTCAAGACAAAAAAAATTTACAGCAGTATGAGATATTGCTCTACCTGAAAGAGGTATATAAAAGTTAAAACTATATAAATTAAATTCAAACTATATAATACTAAATCATTCATTCACTTTACTACTGTTATATAATGCTTTATTTACCACCCTCTTTTACAGTTTACAGTTTCGATTGCCCCAGCAATCTTCTTCAAAACTTTATGTCTCCTAACCCCAACTGCTAAATTCAAATTTACTGTAAACGGTAAGAGAGGGTGGTAAATAAAGCATTGTGTAACAGTAGTAAAGTGCATGGATGATTTAGTATTATATGGTATACATTTGGCGATGCAGTAAGAAAGAGTAGTTATTAAATTCAAACTAATTTCATTTTTACAAAATATACATACATGAGAAAAGTAGTGATAGGGGTATGTGTTCAATTTTAAAAATAGTATGAAATTAAGGTATTTTAAAATTGATAGTATATAATACTGTCATTTGTATCATTGCAGATCAAATAAATTCAATGTTTTAAAAAATACAGTATATGAAATTTAATATTTTCATGTTCATTAAATATTGTTAAAGTTTGGCTTATCAAGACTAGTTTCTAGCTTGTGGCTTTCATCAGTGAGGAGTTTTGGATAGGAGCATTGCACCTAGATCTAATGAAACCCTCCAGCAGCCATTTTTTACCTATTCAGATAGCTATAAAGCTAGGAGCTCAAGATGAAAACACAAATCAAAACTCATTTGCTTGCACAGTCATAAGATATATTTTGGTGACTTTGGTTTACCAAAAATCACAGACACCATCATCCTAGGCAGGAATGGCATAAAACCAACAAAACATCACATGATCATCATGCTAATACCCAAATATGCATTTAAGATTTTGTTTTTTAAAAAATGAGGCTTGTTATATATAATAAAAGACCAAAAAAATGTAACTGGAAGATTAATATTAAATATGACTTAGAAAGAGGAATGGAGAAGAAAAAAAAGCTGGTGATTATTTAGACTTTAAAAAAATAATATACCTTTAACATTTATATCTTCATTATTAATTTATGAATTTTAATGTTTTTTTTTTTTTTATTGGATAGCTCATGATCGACTGAAGTAGCAAATTTTGACACAGTTGATACCATAGATCACATATATAATTCAGGGAACACATAATTAGAGTACTATACTTCCATCTTAACAAAACAACTACAGAAAGTGAGAAGTCTTTTCTTCAACTTTATATACCTTAGTCAAGCGTTGGTGGCCTAGTGGTTAGCATAGCTGCCTTCCAAGCAGCTGGCCCGAGTTCACTTCCCGGTCAACACATTTGACATATATATATAAAAACTGTATATATCTTAAATTTTGACAATGTATAAAACACTCGTTTTTAACACATGCACACACAAATTCTAATTATAAAAATTTGTAAAACAGACCTATAAATAACCCACTGCAGGACAGAACCCCACAGATCCTCCTAAAGGATTAGATAAGAAAAGGCATTATTTGTCAGGCTTGCCATAATTAATCAATGAAGGTTTGAGCAGTTTTCTTCCCTTCTTGTGTCTTACCTTCAGGTTCAGAATGACTAGATATCCAGTGAGCAACCAATGTTGGATAATTAATTGGATTGGTTAGCCTGTTGAATAAATTTATTTGTGCCGAATTCGAACACGGTCGTAGCCATAGCCCGAGAATGCATTACCTATGCATTACGAGATAATAAATTTCAAATCTGAAGAAATATTTAAAGTTGATCAATTTAAATTACATCAGCCGAACTCTAATTTTGCCTTTAAAAAAAGTCTTTTAAGTTGTGACTTGGGAGGGGGAGGGGGTTATCACCATATTAATACCATTACTTCGTAAATGTAATTATCTTATAACTATCTTTAAGTAAACTTCTCTCGAAATGTTTTTGCCTTAACTAACGACAACAGTCGTTAGCAACCGTAGTAAACAAACTTGTCATTAATTTTAAGGATTTACCTGTACTTGAAAGTAATGAGTTTCCTCTCTGTTGACATTATAAAAATTAAGTCTTTTACTAAAAAGATTAAACTGACACCGATTAATATTTATTAGTTCAATATATCATCATATATTATAAACTACAAAGATAATGATTTGTGCAATATAAAAGGTAAAATAGGTCTTTTTAGCTTAATGCAGTGCAAAGAGGGTAATCTAACAGTCGCTCACAAAAAAACTGCTATGGAGAAACTAGCTCTAACCAGCACGATAGTGAATATTTGAGTGCCCCCCCCCCCGAGTATATATTTATATCTTGTAGCTGTAAATAGCGAGACATCCATTTAATGGTTAATATTGAATAATTTAATTAACGTGGCTAGGGGCAACCACCTGAAAAAAATCCTAATTTTGTTGAATTACCCCCCCTCCCAGTTTACCAAGTCCGGAATTGAACTCAGGTTGTAGGCCTGATTGGCAGGCAGTTGTGATAATGTTGCAATATGAGATGTTTTTGTCTAATAACTTTATTTTTTTAAAAAATGAATAAATTAAAAAAATACACCTTTTTATAAATATTAATTCTTATTATTCTTATTGTAGAGGTCTCTCTTGTAATAAATTAAGCAATCAAGGCGCATGCACTAAGCTTATAGCCTTATTAAGGTACTACTTTTATAAAATAAAATTGTTTTCCAAATAAAACAATAGTTATTTGGTTTTTTTTTTTTTTAATATGTCAAAGGAGTGAAGCGAATCGGGACCAGAAGCTTGGAAGGCAGCTATGCTAACCATTAGGCCATCAAAGCTTGATTAAAACAACAATTGTTTTGAAATTTTGTAAGCTGCAGCAATAAAAAAAAGAAAAGAATCCAATTCACCCACCTTACCAAATCATGATTCCATATGTGTATCATTAACCATTGTAACTTTCAATAATAATAATAAAAAAAGAATCCAATTTACCCATCTTACCAAATCATGACTCCATATGTGAATCATTAACTATTATAACTTTCGAATCTTGAAATACTGGGGAAATAAAAACAAAAGCGAGCTATTAATGATGGTAATTATGCATGAAATCTTGTTAAAAGACTCAAAAATATCCCATTTTTTTAATACACATTATGATTTACGATTTACCCAACCTATGGGTTTTTCTATTTTCTCCACAAGTTTATTACTGATATGTGCAATAATCCAGTAATGGTGAACCTATGGCACATTCTAATTTTTTACTGGTATGTGAACTATTTACATATAATTTTCTATGCTTTCAATTATTCAATATTTTTTTTGTTGCAAAAATCTGTACTAATAAAAATTTATTGTCAACTAAAGGTAAAATAAATAAATATAATATTACATTAGAAATCAATTTACAATTGAATTCTGATTAGAAACAATAAATTATGATATTTTAAGTCAAATAAAGTGGTACCGGTATATTGTGGTATCATATTCTATAAACCTGTCAAATGATTCCAATAAAACTAGAAAGGAAACTCAGTAAAATATTTTATAACCCTTTGAAGTAAATTTTTTCAAATCTAAAGTAAAAGTAATAAAATGGTTTTCTGTCCTAATCTTTTTTGATCTAAACATGTTGACACCATTCATTTTTTTAACGTAATCAAAATCGCGAACAAAGGAATGAAATGCATAATCAATGCCATCAAACGACAGTTTTTTTTTTGCTTGAAGTTTTGCTGTAAAAGTGAAATGTAATGCTAATAAAATATTTTAAGTATAATAAATCTTTGATTTATAAAATTATTAAAGTTCATTTAAATTTACTTTTAAATAAATTTATTACTATTATATTAATATGACTCGTGAAAAAAAAAATCATTAAGCAGTAGAGAATTTCAAAGTTGATGGACTGATGAGTATGAAATAATTAACAAAGGCAACAAGGCAGTATGTGTTTTATGTTCTGGAACAGTTGTATTGAAAACATCATTGGTAAAATGGCATTATGAGACCAATTATAAATTGCTCATTGAAAAAAGTAAAGATGAACAAAAATATATATATTGCCCAAGCATTTAAAAATCTAAATATTCAATCAACATCTATAATAAAATTTATCGAAAATTGTTCAAATATAACTGCTGCTAGTTTTTTTTATTTCAAACATAATTGCCAAACACGGGAAACCTTTTAATAATGGAGAATATATGTATGAAAGAAGCTTGGATAAAATGTGCACAAGTTTTTTTTGAAGATTTAGAAAACAAAGCAAAAATTATTCAGTGAATGAAAGATTTACCATTGGCTAGAAATACAGTTAAAGACAGAATCCTGAAAATGGCCAACACCATAACTTACCAACAAAAATGAGATATAAAATCTAGTTTAATTTCTCTCTGCCTTGGTGAAAGTATAGACATAAATGGATAAACTTATTTGGATATTTTTATTCGCTATTGTATTGGGAATAATATCAAAGAAGAATTGATCATTTTAAATTCATTAGTTACAACAAAAAGAATATATATTTGCAATGAAGTTGCAAATGTACTTGCTGAAAAAAAAAAGATGTTGCCAAAATTGTATCAGTAATTACAAATGGTGCTCGAAGTACAACTGGAAAAGAAAATGGTTTTCTCAGTTTATTTGCCAAACATATTAAACATTTTCAATGCATTATACATAAACAGGTTTTATGCACGAAGGTTAGCTTTAAAACCCTGGATGATATTATGAACATTGTGACTAATTTAATTTTATATCTACACAAGCTTTAAATAAATTTAAAAAATTTAATTTATTGATTGAACTCAGTATACAATGGTTTCCTTATGTACAACAATGTCCGCTGGTTAAGTCAAGGAAAAGTTCTTCAAAGATTCATTGAGTGTATAGATGAAATTAGACTGTTTTCATGTAATGAGAAAATCTCTGAAAAACATAATGAATTAATGGAAGTTGAATGGCTTTCAAAATTAATGTTTTTTACTGATATGTATTCACATGTAAATGAATTAAATGTGAAACTGCAAGGTTATAAATAAAACAATTGTTGTCATGTTTGATTTGAGCAAAGCATTTGAAGTTAAATTAAAAATTTTCAATGTGATGTTATTTCTTACACTTTCAAATATTTTCCAAATATAAAAAAGTTTTTGACTGATTTAGAATCTCATGAGAAGCCAGATCAAGTAAAATTGACTGCAAGGACTTCTGTGATGTTATTCAATCGATAATTGATTAATTTTTCTTTACGATTTACACAGTTCAGATAATTTTCAGAAACATCAAAATTTATTTTATGCCCAGACATAATATCAATGGATGATGAAGTTAGTCCTGCAATGAATATATATTTTACGATGATATATCAATTTAGGACAACAGTAGTAAAAATATATAACCCAAGACGATGAACGGATTCTTCGCATTTACAAACACGTATATTATATAGGATTTGCTATTATCTAGAGCAGTGTATCAAGTATCCTTATCACTTGTGAAAATTTAATTTTTTTTTAAGAGATAAGGCATATTTATTTTTGTGACATATAGGATTAATGTATAATTTTAAAAAAACTTAATAAAAAAAGTGAAGGATACGCATTAATTTAAGATTAACTTGTTCATCACGTTTTTCAAATAAGAATATTAATTATAAAATATTAATTAAACGGACTTTTAATTAATAACGTCGCAAATTAAAGCCCACCTATTTATTAAAATGAGTTCGTGATTCTTCAATTTTGAATGGACAGCGTAAGTTTAAATAAGTAATTAAATACATTAACCGAATTTAAATAGTAAACAAAACTAAGGTTACGTTTTTTTATTTTATGACCTACTAAACTTGATTACTCATTTAAGCATTTTTTTTTTTTACAACAGATCAGATATATTATAAAATGAGAACAGGAAATGAATAAATAATGTTTAAAATTACAATCTTACCGAATGCGCAAGCGGTAAATCGGAGTTGAACAACTTCTTGTATTGCCTGTATCACTACACTGTAGTTTCATCGTAGATTTGCCTACGTAACTCAAATTTATTCTATTGTATATTAATTAATATTTGTATATAATTTTGCTATCAATAAAGATTGTTACTATAAAAAGTAAATAGTAGTGCAGCATGGTATCAAGACACATAAAAATAAAAATATACATAAGAAAGTTTATATGCGGGATTCGAACTCAGACTTTCACACGACCCACTACTCTCAAATGCAGGTTTAAGCCTGCACAATGTATTAATAAGAAAGTTTAGCAAAAAGTTCAACTCATCCTAGATGTTCTGTAGTAAAATAGTTTTCAAATAACTCCTTAAAATTATTTATAATGTTTTATTTGTGGACAGAAAAAAAAATGAAATTACTAAATATACTTTTCATTTTAAATGTAAAATAAACCAGTCATGCTTAAATTAAATCTTACATTTAAAAAAAAAAAAAAACAGTATAAAAAATGTACAAACGCACTCAAAAAGCATGCAAAATAAGCTATATATATACAAATTCTTTAATCAAATCAGTGTAGTGTATCTTTGATAATAAAAGAGGCCCCCGCTCGTATTTGCAAGAAAGTTGAGATTGGAAGCTATGCTTGGATCTGCCAAGAATATAAATTTCGATTAAGTAAAACAAACAAAAATAATTAACACAAAAACAGAATAATATAATTATGAAAAAGACACTTGATATAATAAATTAGGACGAATTCCTATATTCATATATTGAAATCAGTACTGGCATAGCATGTGATCTATCTTGGTGCTATAACAATAAAAGTTAGGATCCAATGGAAATTGACTTTCTATAAGATTTTGCATTTGACTTCAAGATAAGAACCTTCAAAGATATGTGTGTGGATCACTGGGTGAACATAATACTCCTGGTGCTTAACAGGGGGGTGATATTTAAATTCAAATACACTAGCCATTTGTTAGTATATTACTAAGCTGGATGTGATTTTCTTTCAGTAATGAGAACTAAAGCATCTCTAACCCATCATATCCATAGAAATAGAAGGAATCCAGTTCTTTCTTAAACCTAACACTTATGGCCCATCTATACCAACTCGGAGATTACTACTTTTGGAATCTTGTATGTTGCAGTCAGGAAATGAAAGGTGTGTCATCACTTATCAAAGTCCCTCCACGGCTGTATTTTTTTGATGATCAACAAATAACTTTAACTATAGAAAGTAAGTCACTTTGACTTCTGGTGGTATAGCATAAAACTTTTGGTAGATCACTTACTAAACCATGAAACTTATGGTAGAACACATACTATACCAGTACCTTTAAATCTATATAAGAATGTATGTAAAGATATTCAGTCGGTATATCCCCTCCCATTATCAAATCACTAGAAATAAATAATCAAACAGCCTTATCCTTGAGCATCTGTAAGATGGCTGAATACCAGAACTGACAGGACTGGCATTGGGAATTGAACTGAAGATTTCATATTCCAGAGTTAGATACCCACTTCTGCACTAAATCACAATTATTTTCATTTTATTACATAAAGGAAAAATTTCACAGTTTCTCTTCAGCTGTGATGTGATGTATTTGGCTTTTCCTTAAACAAAGTCAAGAATATCTCAGCAATTATCCCCAGATAAACCTGTTAGCCACTTTACTTTCCATTCCCCACTCTAAGTCTTTCCATATTCCGCCCCATCCCATAGTAGGATTGCTACAACAGTAACCCTGATGGGAATTTTAAATAAAAATTTTATTCATTAAATTATAACAGCAATATGGTGAATATGAAATCCTTTCATTATGATGGCAAACAAATGATTGGCTGAATCCACAAAGTGTGGAATGAAATGACTAAGAGAGGATTCCTTGTGATGCTTTTATAGATGTGAGCGTGCATCCAGTATTTATACATTTCAAATTGATAAATTATGACTTTTTCTTCCCAAACAGAAAGTTACTGAAACTATGGATGGTAACCCATTGAAACATGATAACTATATTTTCTGCTGCGGTTAAAGTTTTAAGGTGCTTTTATCACAGGAAATTATTTTTAAGAGTTCACAAATCCCATAACTTATTTTAAATAAAAAGATGGAATGTGCAATAAAATATAAGAAAAATCTCCAGGCAATGATGGAAATATTATAGAGCTTTTAATCATGAAGCAAGTGAAGAAATAGAAATGCCAGTGCTGTAAACTAAATATAAAATCATAAAGATATATCATATAATTAGAAAAATGCATTAATAATTTTTGGAAAAAGATGAGAAGATATTAAAAATTACAAACCCGTGAATCTTTTATCAGTTTTATACAATACCTATGCTAAAATTATCACAACTCCTTTACAAAAAAATACAGGGCTGCAAAAGAATGAGCCAAATTTATAAGTGATTATAACACAGTAGATCATATCCAAGTATTAAAAACATTATTATAAAATATTTGTAAGAATTTGTGTGATAAAAACTTAGAAATGCCACAACACTATCAAAAAAACATATAGTAAAATTCTAAAGAATATTCATCACAATACATAGTGATTATACAATGGGGTATTTCTAAAAAGTTTTTCATCGACGGTGGTGAAAAGATAGGGGGCGCCACATCTCTGACACTTTTTACATTAGTTTTATAGAAATTATTTTGTATATTAAATGGGAGAGTAAAAAATAAAGAGAACTTGATGATATGGTTATCATAAGGCTTAAGAACGGCAGGGGAATCTGTAAAAAGATTGAGCACCAATCCAAGTGCCTGAACCAGAATTGAGCTAACGACTTTACATTCCAGACTTGGATATTTAATCATTGCAATAAACCATACAAGGTAGAACTGCAAATAATGTTATATATGCTATCAGAAAAAGTGAAAACGATTAAACAAATAAAAAATTCAAATTGTTTTTACTGCTCCGGGGTTTGTAAGAAGTTTGAAAACAGGAAGTACCAGAACTGGAATTGATCGAAAATCTTATATTCCAGAGTTGGACATTCTACCACCATGTTAAACTACACATCTCAGCAAAAATAATTAATTAAATATAAGTATTTAAAAAATGTAATGTTGATACATTTGAAGAGATGTCAATCATAGTGCGCAACATTTTTTATTACATCTGCAGTACTATTTGAAAAAATTGAAAAATCACTCTTCGGTATACATGCACTATGGGTACAACTTCTTTATTCATCATGAAACACTGTCAGTAAACCATGCAAATATAACAGTCACAAATATATCCAAAAAAAGAGACAAATATATAATATTACATAACATTTCATTTTATTTACAAGTGCAGAGATAGTATGTAATTTAAGCAGTAAGGATTTTTCACCCCAACCCATACACTGTACTGTTTTTTTATAATATCTTTAGATTAGCCTATGTAATTAGAAAGTAGGTTTAAAAATAAGATGGCCGGTCTTATCTTTTCAAAAATCTTGTGTCATAATTCAAGAGTTTTTCTCAATACTCAAAAAGACATCATTGAGATATTATTAGAAAACAGTACAGCGCATGTATTAGGATGAAAAATCCTTACTGACTAAAACATATTACACTAAGCACGACTTAAATAATTGCATAAAAACTTATAAAACTTCAATAAATTTAGTTAACAACTGGATGTATGGAAATGAATGAAAAATTTTATAAGACAATACAAAGTTGTAAAATATATGAATTATTTATTTTCTATGTTAAATAGTGAATTCTTTGAAGTTTGAAGGTTTTATTCTATTTTACTGATGACATATTTTACTTCTGTTATAAAACATTAGATGGTGTTCTATCTGCACTAATTAGTTAACGTTAAAGTAGATGCCTAATATTTAAAAAAAAAAAAAGCATGAAACCATATGCCGAAAAAGCTTTTTAGGTGTAATTATTATTAATATACATATATATTTATAGCTGTTTTATATGATTTTATTATCTAATCTTGGTATCACAGCACAAATGTTTAGTACCATAACTGCTTAGTATAAATTACCCTATACATTAACTAAGAAGGCAGAATAAATTAAGAACTCCGACATTAAAATATGCATGAAATACTAATGTCTAATGGCTTTTTTAAAAAATAAAAAAGATTGGTTGATAGAAATAAATCAGAATTTAACCATGATCAATATCTCTGATAAAATTTAACATAATTAAACTTGGAAGTTGTACCCTTGGCAAAAATAAATTAATATTTAAAAAACAAAAACAAAATGTCTGAAAAAAGATTGTAATACAAATATTAGATATCCACATATCCAAAACGTAGCTGGGGGGTCACATGCCGCTGGCAGAGACGATTTGTACTGCCTGCGAGAAGTTTTGAATTTTTCGAAGAAAAAAAAATGTAAATCGAATGCTTATTAGAGAGTTTAATTCTATCACTAATCAACAGTCTTGATGTTGAGATCATCATCGATGTTATTTCTTCTACTGTTCTCAATAAACACTTTATTAACCGCCATGACTTCTCTTTTTTTTAACGATATTTTTGAAATGTTCATTAAATTTAACCAACGGTAGGATCTCCAATAATTTAATCTATGTACTAATTTATTATTTTGGATATAGTGCTCATATATATATATATTAATGTGACTTTTGGATTACTTAAAATTGGATAGCTTCGTCAAGCGTTGATGGCCTAGAAGTTAGCATAGCTGCCTTCCAAGCAGCTGGCCCGGGTTCGCTTCCCGGTCAACGCATTTGACATATAAAAAAAAAAAAGTTGGATAGCCTACTACTAGATAATCAATTAATTTGTCACTCAGGAAATAATATGGCATTTGGTCACAGGAAGTTATAAAGTTGAGCTCTTTACTTTTTGAATTTAACATTCTACATTGCACTAAACCATACAGGATATGCGTTTTGCTAATATTTACTTGCATGAAGCAATGCATAAACCATACAGGATATGCGTTTTGCTAATATTTACTTGCATGAAGCAATGCATAAACCACACAGGATATGCGTTTTGCTAATATTTACTTGCATGAAGCAATGCATAAACCACACAGGATATGCGTTTTGCTAATATTTACTTGCATGAAGCAATGCATAAACCATACAGGATATGCGTTTTGCTAATATTTACTTGCATGAAAGACATTCAGCACACATATTAGATGATGGAAATAGTCCAATATAAAAATACAGCTAGAACACCATCATCACAAACCTTCAGAAAAACAACAACATACAGGATATGCGTTTTGCTAATATTAACTTGCATGAAGTAATGCATAAATTACAAATCCACACAACCAATTATAGAAAGATGCATATTAAAATCAAAAAGATGATATTGATATGATATATAGGGTGACAATTATTTTTAAAAAAATTTAGAAGCTGATTTGGATGATTAACTAAAAGAGATGACAAGAGAAATCTTAAATGAGATCCCAAAATATTTTTACAAGACCTAGAAAGAGACCGCATATAAAATCAGAAGATGAAAGGAAATTTTAAAAAAAAAAGAACTGTAAATAAACTTGAAGCGACTTTCATTATATTGTGAATCCATAATAAATGAATGTGATAACAAAAACGAAAAGTTATTTTTAGATCTATTGATACCCGTATGCCTGCGACTTATATATAATATTATACGCAAGACTACGTATGTATAAATTCCTGCCTATATGTATATAGTTAAATAATATACATATATGAGAGCATACATAAAGATTTCTATATCCTGTGGTGCCCACTAAGAATTATAGTCTTTTTAAATAGTTATATACGTACTAAGATAAATTTTAGAAAATACTACTTATCATATGTTGCTCATTTTTATCTCTCTATTAGAAAATACTATTTATTTAGCACGTATAGATTATTAGTATAACAATGTCTTCTATTTTCTCTCAGTTCCATGTGTACTAACTCGTTATCATTATAAGCTGTCATTTAACATATAAATAAAAAATGACGTTAAATATATTTAACAATATGTGGGAGAAGAAATTTGCGTACAAAGTTCGACATGAAACAGTAGATGGCTATAAGACAAAGATCACAATAAACGAGTTCATTCAATCTCCTTTTTATGTATTTGCTTTGTTTTGTTGTGTTTTTATAAAAATATATTCATATTTATCAACATTCGTTGACACTCTTAAGTTCAAATCTTAAACGGAACGCTAATGACCCAATCTGCTCATCTCATCATAGTCCTATTAGAATAAAAGTGATGGGCCAGAGACTCCAGATGGTTCAAAGGCTTGATAAGCATTAATCAAAAGAATCATGCTTGCGAACAAGATTTTGACAGTTTTTTGGGCCAATAAAGCGAATGTTTCGTCTTGCTTCAAGCACACACTCCAACTCCGAACCGATAACACTTTTCAGGTGGATTTTCTATCTTCTTTTGAGTTGTGACATTCGCTAACTGATAAGATACATGCCATTTAAGCATATGATAATATGCAAATGTTGACAGTTCTCCTCACTCGGGCGAGCTGATTTCATTAAGCAATTTTTCAATAAGGGATAATACAATGTAATAAAGAGAAAGATTGCCACCTGTCACGTGTCACACCAAGGTGTCTGTGACTCATTAGTATTAATACTAAGATTAGCCTCGACAAAAAAGCCAACCTCTTATCAGGAAGAAAAGTCAGAAAATAACATGAATGAAAAAAAAGTTCATAAATCAAAAAATTTACATTATATATACACACACAACAGACTTCATTGTACAATGCTAACACATTCGCTTGCCACGCTTATGACTTGGGTTCGAATCCAAATAAGAACAGAAAAAAATTCTGGTTCTAATCAGGCTTGCGATTTTTCTTTTCCCAAACTAATTCACCAACACCAACTCACCTAACTATCCAATATTAGTCAGCAAATGGGTATCTACTTAGCTAAAAAATAGGGACGAATAGCATTCAGCGAAGAAGCCTGGTCAATAATAACTTTAATCAGAGAATGAGTATCTACTCAGCTAAAAAATATGGATGAATAGCATTCAGTGAAGAAGCCTGGTCAATAATAACTTTCTCCACTATTCCGCTATAAGGGGTTATTAGTAAGGTCTACTTTCTAGAGCGAGCTATTTAAAGACTTTTTGCATTGCTACCTATATTATAAACACGTAATAACAGCCACAAACTTATCTAAAGCATTAATGTTGAATCTGTGCATCAAGGCAATTTCTATAAGTAAAAAAATGGATCCCAATAATAAATATCTATTACACATCAAAACTTTCATTTTTGGTTAAAACTTTCTACAGATACTAATAAAGGGAGCATGTGTATAAGAATCCTATTGGGCGAGTAGGAACATAATCATCGTTAAAAGGCCTTGTCATCTAGACGTACTTAAGGAATCAATTAAGCGAACAAAATATGCATGGGAAAATTAAAAAAAAAGACAATATTAAATTTATAAAACTCTGATACAAACACGTATTTTGGGTGGGTTTGAAGTACTGCTTCAAACCCTTTCCTTTAATATTTCTTTTGTAATATATTACTAACATATTGATTGATTTAATCAGCAGTTTGTAAATATAAAAATATAATTAATAGAAAATAATTCAGAATGCTTCCATAGATTTAAAGAAATACATACAAAGAAAGCATATGTCTTAACAGTTTTGTAAGGATGGTATTATAATGGTAATTATGTCTTGGATAATTATGTGTTGGACTATTTCCATCATTTAATATTAATAGTTTATAGAAAAAGTTACAACCTATTTAAGCTTTTCAAATACACCCAACTGTTAGTAATGGCACACAAGTTAATATACAATACAATGTTTCAAGTGAGGTTATTCTCTTCTCTTCTTCAGGTGTTGATAGTCCACCCAATGATATAACCTGAACTTTTACATTCGTAAATATTGAACTTAAGATGACTCTCTCACCAACTAGGCTAATCTAACATGATACTCTAACTATCTTGGTTATGCCTGATTGGTTAGAGTGTCACCTCAAATTCAAGATTTGTGAATCTAAAAGTTCTAGAAAAAGTTAAACCCTATTTAAGCTTTTCAAATACACCCAACTGTTGTTAGTAATGGCACACAAGTTAATATATAATACAATGTTTCAGGTGGGATTACTCTCTTCTCTACTTCAGGTGTTGTTAGCCCACCCCATGATAGACTAGGATGAGCATTAAACCTGAACTTTTACATTCGTAAATATTGAACTTAAGATGACTTTCTAACCAACTAGGCTAATTTAATGTGATGCTCTAACCAACTAGGCTATGCCTAATTGGTTAAAGTATCACCTCAAATTCAAGATTTGTGAATCTAAAGGTTCAGGTTCCATTCCCATGTTAGTCTGTCACTGATCAGGCCAGCAATACCTGCAGTAAAAGAGAGGATAGTGGTGCCACTCAAAATGTGTTATATATTAACTTGGATGCTATTACTAACAGTTGAATGCATTTGATAAAGTTTGAATTTCTCTCAAGATATTTAATGATTAATACTGATAATAGAAGTAGACCAACATATAAAAAGAAGGCATATGGCTTTATTGCTTGATCACATAATCTGGAAAATTTCTCAGTAATAAACAGTAATGAAACAGATCTCTTTCAAGCTTTTCTTCAAGATATCCATGCTGTTTATCATCCTAATCAAAAAATGTTTCTGGGGTTGGTTTTTTTTTTTTTTGCATTTTACCCTTTTTTATTATTAACCCAGTTCATTTTTATTGTATTACATATTGATTGAATGAAAAAGTAAAAAATATATAATTAATTTGTCCTTTAATATAAAACTCGACATTTTCTGAAAGATAAATAAGAAAATTAAAAATTTGAAAAACAAATAAGAGGGGGAAAAACAATTTACAATTAATAAGAAAATTTCTAAAAAAAAAAAAATTGTAATTTATGATTAATTCGTACTTTTTTAAGATTATGAACTTTTATGAGAATCATATTTTTCAAAAAGGATTCAATTTATCATTAATTTTCAGTGTGGCTTCAATGGCTCCACACAGTGCATAAAAACAGAAACTGAAAGAACAAGTGTAGAACACCTACTATATACCAGTATCCATGGATCTGCATGAAAGGATTAAATGTGTAATTCTGGCCAATAGTACAAGCAATGGTGTATGTAATTCATCTACTGACACTATCATTACTCATTTCATGCATTCACAAGCAAACACACATGCACATTCTAACAAATTAGCTGGAAAACAAACAATGGAAACATATAAACAGAACATTTAAAATTACAAAATGGAATTTCTCAAAAAATATTCAATTTATCGATTAGTTTTCATAGTAGGGCTTCAGTAGCTCTAAATGCAGAAACTGAGAGAAAAAGAGAGTGAAGAGCACATATTATGCCAGTACCCATGGATCTGCATGAAAGGATTAAATATGTCTAACCTTGGTCAATATTACGAGCAATGGCGTAAGTCATTTACTGACACTATCATTAGTCATTTCATGCATTCGCATGCAAACACACACTCATTCTAACAAAATATCTGGAAAACAAATAATGGAAACATATACACGAAACATTTAAAATTACAAAATGGGGAGGGGGGCACGCACCTGAATATGATTTTTCATGATGGGTGATAGTGAATTGCCATTGGACGGATGGTTTTAAGCTGGATATGAATGGCAAAATTGGGTTACACTTCATTTTACATAGAAAAAGTGATCTCACAAATACAGAATGTATCAATTTGCAGAATTGCTGGTAAAGATGTGTGATAGTTCATATCTCTTTTTAATTTTTAATCTAAACAAATAATTTTAATAAAAAATAAAATAAAATGAAGCAGTTTGAACATGATTATCACTTTTGGTAGCCCTTTCAGAAATGTTCAGCGGGCAGATATGTTTTTATAATAAGACAAATTCGGGTTTTTTTTTTTTTTAAAGGGTTATATTAAACAGATGTTAAAAGTTAAAAAATTGCCAAAGGATTTTATTTTTAACTCATTCTAAATACATATTAAATCTCTATCATATTTCTTCAATCTGATTTTCAATTGAAATTCTTTCAGAACTACGTAAGTATATATGATTGCACCATCTTAATTATGAAATACAGCCAAACTATACATTTTAAATAAAATCATTGATTTAAATAAATGATTTAGATCTATACCTGAAATCCATACCTTTTATTTTTTTCATTAAGTATGATCAATAAAACGTTTCTCTTTTTTACACTCTTTTAACCAAATTATTATTTCATAACATCAGTATTGATCAAATACAAGCTTTAAATTTGGTATTTAAGTTTGTCATTTCTGATTTGGTCTTCCTGACTTTATTATTGTTCCTTTATTAAAGAACTCTTAGATATAAATGATGTGGCTAATAAAAAATCAATTGTGCAACATTCATTGATAATTATGTCCACTTCATACGTTCTTGTTATTGCAGCTGTCATTATTATGTCATTATGCATATAGTATATGAACATGGATAGGTTGTTCACCAACACGCATTAGCCAGCACGGTGAGTTTATTGGCTTTTTACCTGCGTGTTTAAGATCAAGAAACACCATGGTCTTTAAGAGATGATAATAGATGGACAATTAAAATCTTAAACTGGATCCCAAGAGATTGTAAAAGACTCAGAAACAGACGACCCAGAAACAGATCACATGTGAGATGGATGGATGAAATAAAAAGAGTGCAAGGGTGATGTGGAGAAGAGAGGCTAGAGATCAGAGAAGATGAATCGAACATGGAGAGATCCTGCAGTGGATTGATAATGGTTGACAATGATGAAGATATATATTACAAAATTATACAAAAATATAAAGCAAAGAGCAGATCAAAGTATTACCACCATTTAAGTTATATGTGATAATTTTAATAAAAATATTATTTGCACTTTATATATTACTACAAATATTCTTTAATAGCATAATATAGCAGATGTAAGTTTACACTATATTACTTTGATATCTAATAAATGATTATACAAAAATATATAGCAACAGACAGATCAAAGTTATATATAATTATATATATATATGATTATTTTAATTCTAATTTCACTTTGTTATTTCCTTATGCATTGATTAAATCTTTTTTAACAATTAAACAAATACCCCTTTCCACATATACTTCTGACACTGCAAAAATTTATTCTCATCTTGATAAAACCTTTCAGTTTCAATTGACCAGAAGACTTCTTCAGAACACATGATATACATAATCTATGTATAGTTTAGCTAGATTATATATGTATATTGTTTCATTTATATATATATATTGATGTGTTATAGCTCTGAAGAAGGCTACTAATCAGTCAAAACTGTAAGGTTTTGTCAAGATAAGAATAAATGTTTGCACTCTAAAAAATGTATAAAGAAAAGAGTATTTCTTTATTATGCATGATTACTCAAACAAAAATATTTGTAAGAATACTTTGAGTGGTAATAGCAAATTTATGGTATTTTATAAGCCATTCAAGATACAGAACAAAATATTGTACTATATATTACAGCTGACATGGATTTAATTCAAAAATTGCTTCTAAAGAGATAAAGCATTGAATAAGTTATTACAAATTTCTTTCAACTACGGTCATGTTACCCATGTAAACAGTAGCATGGCTTATTAATACTTAACATGATTACCATTCTTTATGCTTACACAAGCCATTTACACAGATCCCAAGATCTAGGTGCAGTGCTCTCGGATCCAAGACTCCTCACTGATGAAAGCCACAAGCTGAAACTAGTCGGGATATCGGATGAGTCGGCACTAGATGGGGATTTTATGTACAAACCTTATTGCATCCATTGATTACTCTGGCTTGCACTGAGTGGTGCTATTATATGGAGAGTTTTGCCTGTGTCTTTTTAATAGTTTATGGATTTAATCCCAAAATTGCTTCCAGAAATTCTTATGCATATAACAAAGACATGCCATGGCGAGAAAATGTTCACAGAGCACAGGATTGTAGAAGCAATAATCATATATACATTTGCCACAAGATAAAATAAATAAAATGACTTTGTCATTTTTTTTATTAAAGGGGGGAACGACGACATAAAATATCATAATTATAAAAATGTTATATAAAAAGTGCAATTATTAATGGTAAGCAATGCTTTCTTTGTATATATGAACTGCCAATGATGGATAAATCATAGTTGTCACAATAGCCAATTGGACTCATGACTACTATGAATTTGACAATCAAATGGCTCCTTTTGCCAAGATTAAAAAAAAAAGTTGTGAAATGATTTGTGTGATAAAATTTAAATAACTGATTTAATTTATTTTTTTTTTGGGGGGGGGGGGGTCATATACTGAAGTCAGGAGATATTTAATGAAAATAAATGATCAATTCATGAAATAATTAAAAAAAAACTAAATCTAGGCTAGGATTACTTGCACTTCCGAAGCTACTACAGTTACATCTATGTATATGATAATCAAATGGTTCATCAAAAGTGTGAGCACTGGAAGTTCAGAGCCAGTCACAACTCATGGTGATGGGGTTCCAGAGCCTGACACTCTAGCACTGTACTGAACCACATAGAACATTTTCTGATGATACATACTTTGTGAGGATTAAAAGAACATTAAATTTGTGGTTGGAACCTATGAATAAAAAAATAAATATTGTACCACAGAGTGTTGAATCTACACACAAATTTTATCAAAGAATCTATAAAAAAATAACATCAAGCTACTACTGCAAGTAAGAGATGGCAGTGTGGATTCAGAAATAGTATGGATTTAGATAAACATAGCATATAACTTCTTTGAGGCTTCGTGGGATCGCTACTGTCAATAACTCTTTGAGTCCATTAAAAAATATTAGTTTTCTAATTCATTATACAGATACTGCCCATGTGAACATAAAATTTGTCTCAAAAAATATGTCCCTACCTGTACAGGTGAGTACGTGTGAAATTTAAAAATTCAATGTCCATTATCGTCATCAATTTTCATCACATACAAAAAAAGAATGATGTTATTTGTTTTCTTGATAGAATAATCGAGTTAATGTATTTGCATATATATTCAACTAGTTTTAACCATTACATATTGTAAGATGACAGAACTTGGTCTCAAATTTCTAAAAGTAAAATTTTTGAGCTTTTTTACCCCTGATTGCAAAACTTTTTTTTTTACAGCTTTAAAATTCACATATATTTATTTTCTAATAATTTAATTAGAAAAAAGGTCAAAATATGGTGAGAAAATCAAATAATCAGTATTACAAAGGCACTGAAACCATAGTTTGACAAGTAGACATTGTTTATTCCATGATCATAAACTTTGCGGAGTGTATTTCACAGAAATATTATGATCTTCGAGAACATATTACAATGATCTAAAATCTTGATTTTTTGTTAATGTGTTTTGTAATTGATTTTAATAAAAATCAAAAATAAATATTTTCTTCTGAATATTATTACTATAGAGATTATGTTTGTGATAAAACTCAGATTTCTAGATATGAGGTTATTCACCTGATTGGTATTATGTTTAGTGATATCTTAAAAAATTACAAAAAAATTGTAAACTTTTGAAGCATAAATTGAGATTTAGTAGTTATTAAAAAAAATTTGTTCACATTTTTAAATCAAACATGAAACAAAGAAGATTTTGTTCATTTTATAAATTGAATCAGCTCTATCTGAAATTTAATGATATATAATTTTTAAAATAATTCTGGAAATCAAATGTGATTTTTTAAACTTTATTTAATTTCTAAACAAAAATATCTATTGAATGAGGTCAAATTTATTATATTCTGATAAATAATAATGGTTTAATCTCAAAATGAAAGTTGAAAGCTTAAATCTAGTGAGAAGAAAGAAATCTTTCACAATACAGGAAGGTTAATGGTTTTTAATGAGCACAAATAATTGTTATCAAATACATAATACTGAGGAAAACCTTATTCATGGAACAAATTAGTCCACATACATTAGAAAGATAATTCATAAACTAGATTCCCAATGAATAATTTAAATGAACATTTAAATAACATCCATCTTTTGTTATATCAGTGCCAACCTAAATCTCAAAGAATCACTTAATGAACTTATGATTAATGTCCATCTTTTGTTGTATCAATGCCAATCTAGGTAAAATGTTAACTGACAAAATACATTAGCATTGATTTAATAAATGATGGGCCTTGCTTGCAAATTCATTAAAATTATTCTTTGGAAATCTAGCTTGTGAACGATCTTAGTAACGTATTCAGACTTGTTTACTCTGTGGTTTATTCTTAACTAGATACAAGGAAAGTACGTGTTGATTGCTCTCTCAATTTATTATTTTAATATCTTTCACACAACTTATTCTATTTCTTGTGTTAATTACTTTTGTTGATATCTTAAATCTGCATCATTTTAAAATTAAATTGTAACACAGAAATGTATGTACGCACATTTTACAAATATCTGTACCGTACTGAATTTGTACTAACAGAAGTAACTCTCCCATAAGCTAAGAGTAAATAACAGACACACCTCACTAAACAATAAATGAATGAATCCATTATATTCTTTACTGTTTACTGTTATTTGTGTTATTTATCCCATAGATTACAGGAGTGGTGTTACTTCAGTTTAAATTTCATATACATTGTATATTTGATATTTACTAAATATATACATACATTAAACTATGTTGTAAGGAGTTCACTATTAATCAGAATTTTCATTATCTGTTTCAAAACTATGGATCAATACATGGATGAAACAATCATACTATATGATAAAATGGCAAGAAAATGCAAAGGAGGACAGTATCCCAAACAATCACAAATAAGAAAAAGCAAAAGAGGACAATATCTCAAACAATCTCAAATAAGAAAAAGCAAAAGAGGGCAATATCCCAAACAATCTCAAATAAGAAAAAGCAAAAGAGGACAATATCTCAAACAATCTCAAATAAGAAAAAGCAAAAGAGGACAATATCTCAAACAATCTCAAATAAGAAAAGCAAAAGAGGGCAATATCCCAAACAATCTCAAATAAGAAAAAGCAAAAGAGGACAATATCTCAAACAATCTCAAATAAGAAAAAGCAAAAGAGGGCAATATCCCAAACAATCTCAAATAAGAAAAAGAAAAAGCGAGCAATATCCCAAACAATCCCAAATAAGAAAAAGAGGACAATATCCCAAACAATCTCAAATTTAAAAAAAGCAAAAGAGAGCAATATCTCTAACAATCTCAAATAAGAAAAAGCAAAAGAGAGTAATATCACAAACAATCCCAAATAAGAAAAAGCAAAAGAGGACAATAACCAAAACAATCTCAAATAATTTAAACTAAATTAAGTTAACAATCAAATCTTGCTGCAACTGTGATGTGGAAAAGGAATTTAATTTCATCACTTAAAAGATAATATATAAGACTTCAAATATTGAACAGTAGGATGAAGATAGAGGCTCTTAGAAATGTAAGAAACTACATGAGAGATCATGTGATAATGTTACTGACTTTGAAAATTGTTATTTTATTTACACCCAGACAAAGATTTAAGGAAATGATATTCAAAGAGTATAAGAGCTGAGAAATGTCATTTGTAATTATGAAACCATAGAGATTAACAGACAAATGAAAACCAGGACCATTGATCAGTGCTAGCTAGCTTTTCAGGAAGCAATAATTTCTGATTCTATTCCTGAATAAAAACAATGACATACAATAACAACAACAACAACAAAATCAATTTTCTGTTTGAATTCGAAACTGCCACATCATAAAAGAACTAGATTAACAGTGGCCTAGCTAATAGCATGGTCCTCCAAGGACATCTCTCAAGAGTAATACTTACTGCTCATGAGAAGAAAAAACTGTACCTGTGGACAGCAACACTACTAATAGAAAACTGAGTCTATGAGCAAATGATATTGACTAATCTTGATTACAAATAAAAAGAAATGAAATATTATGAACACAATGTCTATAATGATACATTCTACTGTGATATACAAAGCAAGGAAATGATTAATGTCATTGCATACTTTCAATAATACAGTTTTAGAATCATCATAGGAAAATACACGCCATGAAAAACCCTAGAATATAATGTTTATTGCATTGTGCCTGCATGTTTATTATTCAGGTTCAAATCTCAGTAGAATTCAAAAAATTATTTCCAAGGAGGAGTCTGTGAATTTTTTTTTAAGTATAAGACTCTAACTAACTCAACTAGCCATCAAATACATCATCAATTCACTGTAGCATGAACATACTCCAAGTTGCATCCTCTCTTACCAAGTGATAGCCTCTCTTTTCCATATCACTCAAGCATACTTACTTATCCACTGATCTCACACATGAGCATTTTCTAGACCTTTTGCAAACTTTTGGCATTGAGTTTAAGATATCACTTGCCCATCTTTGTCACTCCGTTGAGCTATGCACTCATCCTAATTCCATTTCAGTCTCTGAATTCTTTTAGTGATGTCACTAATATTCTCTCCCTCAGGTATTTTGCTTTTTTACGCCTCTTTGTCACACATAATACATATATATTTCCATATTTTATAATAAGATTTAAAGTCTTACATCAGGCATCCTTTTCAAACAAATAGTCACATTTCTTTTTAATAATTAATGTATTTCTACCAATAGGACCAACCTAACTTAATTCTATAATTAGTTTACATTTCCATCCACAATTGATAATCTAACTAAGGTAGTTATTTATAGGTGTGACTTCTAATTTGTTACTAGCTATTTAACTGTAGCCAGTAAAAGTGTAATTGACTATTTTCAGGAGGAGGATTAAGATCCCAGGTTAACTCAAATTAATCAAATGAATCTAAGTGCACTGATCACAAAACAAAAACATAATCATAACATAAAGCAGCCTTCATAACTAACATAAGGAATCATTCACACTTTTAAGGATGTCTGATTTTATATTCAACTAAAGCAAGATTTTATAGAGGAGTGACTTCTTTTACATTACAAATATTACATCAAAGACACTAAAAAAAAGTGTGATATTGATTGCTTTCATTAAGAAAATATGATTTGGTGATAGAATTCAATGAAAAAATACAATCTGATAAGGCACTGAAGTATTTCAAAAGGAAAGTTTGCTACAGAAATTAAAGATAGCATCACAAAATATCAAATAAACAGAATAATGTTCTGAATGTTCTATACATGTCTAGATATTTTGGGGTTTTATGAATTTGTATATATAATCATCACAAACTCAACTCCAGATATCATTACAAAATATCAAATAAGCAGAATAATGGTCAACATGTTCTATATATGTATGGATATTTTAGGGTTTTATAAATTTGTATGTATAATCATCACAAAACCATCTCTAGATATATCACAAAATATCAAATAAATAAAATAATGTTCAGGATTGTTCTATATATGTACAGCAACTTTGGGGTTTTACGAATTTATACATGTAATCATCACAAATTCATCTCCAGATGTGGATTGCAAAACATCAAATAAATGGAATCAGCATGTTCTATATATGTATGGATATTTTTGGGTTTTATGAATTTATATGTATAATCATCACAAACTCACTTCCAGATATCACAAAATATCAAATAAACAGAATATTCTTCAGAATGTTCTATATCATCACCATCATCATTAACAACCATTATCAATCCACTGCAGGATGAAGGTCTCTCCAAGTTCAATCCATCTCCGATCTTTAGCTTCTCTTATCCACATCATCCTTGCACACTTTCTCATCTCATCCATCCATCTCACATGTGGTCTCTTTCTGGGTCTTTTACAATCTCTTGGAATCTAGTTTGACTTCAATTGGCCATCTATTATCATCTCTTCTAGCAATATGTCCAGCCCAACTCCACTTCAATCTTTTAATTTTTTCAATGAGGTCAGTAACACCTGTTTGTTCTCTTACCCATACATTGCGTTTTCGATCTCTTCTTGTTACTCCCAGCATGCATCTCTCCATACTTCTTTGAGTGGTCTGAAGTCTCTACTATTAAGTGTCCAAGTCTATATATGTATGGATATATTTGTGTTTTATGAATTTGTATGTATAATCATCTCAAACTTATCTCCCGATATCAACACAAAATATCAAATGAACAGCATAATGGGACATGGGCAGCATGATCTATACACACTGATGCAATTGAATATTCAAATTCAATTCTTATTTTTCTTTCTTAGAAACGGTATGGCCGTATTTGATTAGGAAGTGGATGCAGCTGCTGCCTTAAACGGGTAATGGTCTTGTTATCAAGAGCACATTTTAGCAGGGGAATCGCATAATGAAGTATTACTGGCAATTGATTCTTTACAATCAATTTCACACTACTATAATCTTATATATTAGGAAATACACCTATAAAAATGGATGATTATTAAAAATACACACCCTTTTAAATCATTTCAAAATAAACACCCAGCTAGGAATGAAAAATTTTAAAGCCTCAACTATGAAACCTCCGACAATAATTTTATAAAACATGGAATTTTTTTTTCATCTGCTTAACAGATTTCTTCCTCGTCTAAATTTCGCTCCGGTTCATCCCGTCTTACTAGCGCATCAGTACTGACTGGTTCTTTAGACGTGGGGGGGGGGGTACGATAACATTATTTTTATCAAGACAACTTTTCTAATTTATTTATTTTTTTGCCATTACGGATGAAGCACTGGAAAAGCTTCTTAATCTCTAATAGACTGTTCGCTCGTGTGACAGATAACGGAATTTTTAAAAAAAAAAAATACAGAAAATGGGTTCTGAGAGTAAAGAGGTCAAAAAAGGCTTGATTAAAATGAGAACAGGCTTTCTGCAACTGGTAGTTTTTATATCACAAATGGCATGTCGCAGAAATGACAGAAAAACTTTTTTTCTAGTTGTTAAAAACAAAAATGAAATTTTAAATTTATTTAATCACTTAAAAAAATACTTAGTCCTTTTTTTTACAGTGCTAATATACTTAGAAGCTCCCTACTTCTATCCACTCCATCTAATACAACTGATACCCATGACCACATACATGTGAAAAAAATAAATGATCTCCATATTTCGTGTTGAAATATGTAGTCATGTGTATCAGTTGAATAAGATGAAATGGATAATGTAGGGAACTTGAAAGTCTGAGTTCAAATCCCTTCTAATTACATTAATATGCTTGTATTTCAATAGATAAGTGCTTGGCTTTGGTTTGGTATTTTTAGATCTAGTGTCTGAACCTACCCTGGCACCTCTCTGAGGAGTGCCAAAGCACAAAACCATGGTCAGGGGTTTGTGGAGGGGTCCTGATGGAGATATTTTAAGTGCTGGCTCTGGCTAAGCATTTATCACAAAGCTTGTTGAGGAATTGGCAATCCTCATTGTTTACAACTTACAAGCTTAAGAGATAGGGTCATGTGATCTATGGCTCTTATTTTGACTATATGCAATATATGTTTGCCTGAAAGTGTGTAATGATATAGTTGTACTTGGATTATTCCCATCATCTTGTGAAAGTGTTAGCAGTTTTGAGAAATATTCAGACTTTTCTAAATACATTCGATTATTAGTAATAACACACTGGTTAGATATAGAATATATTCTCTATTTTTCAGGTGTAGCTGCCGACCAATAACGGTCTAGTTTGATCGATTAAAATGTCACCTTAACGTGACAGAATGTTACTGGTCAGGCCAGCAATTTCCGAAGAAAATAGAAGAAAAATTGAGCTCTGCTTACATCTTATTTATCTTTAATTAGAGGGGATTTGAATCCAGACTATTTATCTTTGATGTTTTTGTAGTTGTTATTAAATAATTGACGTTGCTTTAGTAAATAAGTAATTATCACTTCGTTAAAACTGATACTGTTTAATAAATAAATTATTTTAGCTGCAATGTATATATATATTTCTGAAAATTCCAGAATAAATGCAAACATTGAAATACAAGAATAGACATGGACATTTCTTATGGATATGCACTTCTGTATGCATTTTATTGGTCTCGATGTTGTTGTTGTTAAACAATTGACATTGTTTTAATAAATAAATTCTTTTTTATTGCAATATATTTATATATTCTTATAATCATCAATTCAAGGGTAAAAGCGAACATTTTATTCTAATTAATTACTTTTTCTTTAGCTCAATAATAAAAAACTATGAAGCTCCATCTGGCTGATAGATTGTACATTACAAATTTCAAAATATGTTGACATTCATGACATTTAGATGCTTAAAAACATTAAGTAATTACGACTATCTATTTATAATAATAATAAAAAATGCATATGGCCTTATCGCTCGGGAGTTCATAAGAAGTTTGACCACCAGAATTGGGGCACCACCTCCCAATCCTAAGTCAGAAGCTCTACCAACTATACCAAACTGCATAGGGCAAAGGAATGTGGCATTATTTCTTGGAGTTGTTCAAGCACCAGACTTGTAAATGGCAGAATCAATCCTGGGACCTACTGATTCCAAGTCGGCCACATGCTATCAATTTTGACAAACCATACAGGGCAAAGGCATATGGTATTATTTCTTGAGAATTCATAGGAAGTTCAAGTGCCAGACCTGTGAGTGCCAGAATCAATTCTGGAACCTCCCGATCCCAAGTCGGACACTCTACTAACTACGAAAACCATACAGGGTATTTCTAATGATTTACAAGTTTGCATTATCTCTGGTCTGCTACTGGACCAATATCTCCAAAATGATTAGTCGACATCAGAATCTTGTAGTAATATTAACACTGATTACATTTTGAAATATCTTCAGTGTTGACATCTATTGAATACTTTGAATAATAATTAAATTTGTAACCAAAGCTATCCTATCCAAACTCTTGGGTTAGTTCCTGACTTCTGTTTGAGAGTTTTGTTAGTAATGAATTTGTCTGCAGATCTGATATGTCTGGATCTTAAGTCTTCCATTTCTTCCATAATGACAATCTATGCAGATCTAATATATCTGGATCTCTTGGACAGTCTTCCATTTCTTCCATAATGACAATCTATGCAGATCTAATATATCTGGATCTCTTGGACAGTCTTCCATTTCTTCCATAATGACAATCTATGCAGATCTAATATATCTGGATCTCTTGGACAGTCTTCCATTTCTTCCATAATGACAATCTATGCAGATCTAATATATCTGGATCTCTTGGACAGTCTTCCATTTCTTCCATAATGACAGTCTTTACATATGTGATATGTCCGGATCTTTTGGACAGTTTTCAATTTCTTCCCCAATGATAGTCTATGCAGGTCCGATATGTTAGGATCTTTTGAACAATCTTCCATTTCTTCTTTAATGACAGTCTATGCAGATCTGATATGTCTGTCTCTGTTGAATAATCTTCAATTTTTTCCATAATGACAGTCTCAACCAAACATGTTATTTCAAATTTGGCACAAGTTCAATCCCACTTTGTTTCATAATCCTTAGTATTCTTTTCTCTTTATTACTTATGAACTTTTACCTATGGTAGTTTGTTGAATATGGATTTGGTATGGCGGATCTTCGAAGCAATCTTCCATTTCTTCCAGTTATGACAGTCTCAACAAAACATGTTACTTCAAATCTGGCACTATTTTATTCTCGATCTGTTTTGTAAACCTGGTATTCTTTTCTCTATATTATTCATCGTATTTTACTGATGGTAGTTGTTAACTATTCTAAATGATCTAGTTTTAACTAATCCTTGGAGTATTATTCGTTCTAAAAAATGTATAAATAATGACACTATACAACCAAAATGAATAAACTTATTCAGCAAAATAAGAAACTTTATTGCTTGGGATTCTGTATAAATTTGAGTACTGGAAGTGCCAGATCTGGGATCAATCCAGGAACTTTATGTTCCAGGGTCTGACATTCTACTAAAGCACTAAACAATACAGGAAAAACTAATAATCAGATAACAATAGTAATAATGCTTCAATTACTGTTTATTTATGTACATACATACTGCAAACAAGTAAAAGACTGAATAAAAAAGTATGTTTAATTGTTATTCCATAAGAAATGGTGATCATGTGATATTTTAATGGTTTTATACAAATCCTGTCCATATAATCATGGTGATTGAGGATTTTAAAAAAATCAATGATACCAAAATTTATAGATACTGAACTGGATTCAGATCTATATGACTATAAAAGCTAAAGAACTTGGATTGAAAACATGATTATGGTTTCATCTTGGACTCATCCCTTTATTGTTAACTACGTAGGTAAAAGGTGGCTGCTGCTGAATGGTTGCATTTGATCCTAAGATCTAGGTGCAGTGCTCTCAGATTCAAGGCTCCCCAATGATGAAAGCCACAAGTTAGAAACCAGTCTGGGGATATTAGCTAAATAGGCACTAGATAGAGATTTTATGCAATAGCCTTTCTTGCATCCATTGATTACTAAGACCTAAACTGTACGGAAAGTTTGCCACTGTGTAAGCATAGGAAATGGTAATCATGTGATGTTTTAGTGGTATGGTATCATTATTATTAATCAATCCAATGTAATGCTTATTAACATGCAAATATATGAAACAAATAATGCAGCAAAAAATTGATACTTACTAGTTATGATGATGATGGTAATGATGATGATAATAATACCAATAATAATACTTTTAGCGTATTAAACAATGTGTTTCTACCTATTTAATAATATCAACAAATTTAACAATAAATTAAGCTGGAAAAGAAGTACTGAAAATAACAACAAATAAACAAATGATCAGTGGCAGCAACAACTATTTTGCAAATGAGTATGGTCTTCCTGATTCAAAAAAAAAAAAGATCAAAAGACAAAACAAGATAATAATAACCTAGTGATGAGTTTTGGGATGACTAGATAAAATAATCTCTGAAATGCAAATATGTTTACATTTGGAACATACCGACCCATTATTCTGTTTATTTGATATTTTGTGATGCTGTCTTTTTTTTAAATTTCTACAGAAAACTTTTCTAAAATATGTCCATGTCATGTTTAATTGTAAGTCTTCAATGTATCCTATTCTCTGCCATATCTTCCCAATAGAAACAGTTGACATTGCATTTCTTTAGAATATCTTTGATATAAGCTCCTACAAAAACTATGCTCAAGTTCTTTATAAAACATGATTTTACAAAGTCTTCCATTGTTCCTTCCTCTTGCATGACCAATTCAACAAAGGTGTGATTTTACAATAGTGGACTTGTAAATATATTAAATCTATTAAGCGCTAGCAGATAATATAATAACATGAAAGGTTAAAACTTTCAACAGAAGCACCTTAAAAATACTTTTAAAATGCTTATGTGACAGCCAATCAGATGTAATAATGACTGCACATGGAACTCTCAATTCAAGAACACAAGCCAGAACTACGAGAAACACTTCTGTCGAAGGTTTCAGCCTTTCACATTATTATTAATAGTGGACTTGCTAGTATCATATTCAGTAAACTGAAGAAAATTCCTGAAGGTTTGTGATGATGGTATTTTAGAAGTGATAATGTGTTGGACTATCTCCATCATTATATGAATAACTCCTAGTAATAATGAACAAAGACAACCCAAGTTAATAGATTACACAACATTTCAAGTGGTAGTACTCTTTGCTGTTCTTCAGATACTGCTGGAGTGACCAGTGGCAATGCTAGCGTAGGAGTCAAACTTACTTTAGATTCTTGAATAACGAATTTTTAGGCAACAATCTAACTAACTGAGATAGATGATGGAAATAGTCCAACATATATCACATCACCTTTCTTATGCTTGCTCGTAACTGTTATTAAAACCGGCAAAACTCTTTATACAGTAGTGCCACTCAGTGCAAGCTAGAGTAATCAATCAATGCCAGAAGGCTTGTGCATAAAATCCCTATCTAGTGCCTATTCATCCAATATTCCTAGACCAGTTTCTGGCTTATGGCTTTCGTCAGTGAGCAGCTTTGGATCTGAGAGCACTGCACCTAGATCTTAAGATCTAAGATCTAGGTGATCGAAATGTGGTTCCTGGAGAAATCAAGAAGAAAAACAATCTAATACCAACTTCTAGATTTAGGAAGTAAAAAGGGAAATATAACAAGCGAAACTAATTTCCAAATTCCGAACATTTCAATATGCAATGCAATATTTTAATTGCTATTATTTGATCTACAAGTGTCAAATATTCTGCACTACCTTTTTTGACCCCATCCATTCTAGACCAATATATTAATGCTTATTGCAAATCACTTATGTTAGGCGTTATCATATCACTACCAACTAGATGGTGTCAAAAACGTGAGTACTGGAAGTTTTCCCCTTGCAGATTAATGGTAATTCGATATTAATAAGTAGTAAACAAAATGATGAAGACGTAGGAGTTGTGACCTAGGCAGAAAGTTTGGCACTCGTAGATAAAATTCTAACAACTTGATATTGACAAATATGGAGCAGATGATGAAGACATGTGTAAGAGACTGTCAATTGGGCCAACTGGTGCACATTGGGAAGCATTTGCCTTTTTCAGATAACTTTACTCATATATTTCCAAAATGTGTGGTAGATTGGAAGTTTTAAGTAAACTGTATGTACAAAAATACATTACTTTCAATTTTTTTTTTTTTTAAAAAAAAACCATTAAAATGCATGTTTGTGGGTGCATTTTAATGCATAAAGCAAAAACAATCACCAAAAATTTAAAGTAGATAAAATATTAACATAAAAAACAGACTTAAATCACCAATAGCTATGTAGCAAATACGACAAAATTTAAGTGACGGCATAGGATCCTAATGTTGGATTTTTAAATAGATGATTCATTTAGTAGAGGGCCCTAAAGGTAAGCCTGTAGATACCAATATCTAAAGCTACGTCTAGTAAACAAAAAAGACTTGTTTGCAAATGAAAATCTAAAATTTAAACCTAGCAAATAAAAGTAACTCTCAGTATCCCTCGATTCGACCATCCCCTTTTCAAGATTTGCTCTCCGACCATAAACAAATACACACGCGATTTTTTTTTTAAATGAAAGAGTGCTTTTATAAAAAAAAAAGAGGCCAAAAATATGAGATGTCATACAATCTTTTCAACTTAACAAAGCTGGTTGTTTCTAGCAGACAATGTCATTTTTAATCAATTTTTCTATTTCAATAAAATGCGTAAGAGAATACTACTCTATATTTGATCACGTCTTACCCCCTATGTTGACATTTAAAAATAGATACTGCTTCCCCATCTTCTACAAACATTAATATTTTAACCTTGAGCTAAGTAAGCATTTACAGTAAGTACCTTTTTTAAAAAAACACCCCCTACTTTACAGGGGTATTCTTTTATTGATTTAAACGGTTCTGGGAGATTTGGAGAATACAATAGATAATATTAATGCTGGGAGATCAAATATTAAAAAAAATCTAATTTTTCTACGTTGAAAAATAGTAATTAATATTGGAAGTTGTTTTTCATGTCTGATAATAGAATAAAACTTATCTGCTTTATTTATTTTGTAACTTTTGAGTAACTGACACTGTAATAAGAGTTGCTTAAGGGTGAGCAAAAGAATCCTTAATCAAATGCGATTTTTGGCTTATGTAAAAACAAAACGGTACTGATTAGAATAAACGTTGTAATCAGCATTTTAAAGATCAAATGATGGTGTCAGTAGCAAATAATTATAATAATTAATAAAACACTGCAAGAAAAGTCAAACGATGAACAGAAGTGTTAAACCACATCCCCAAGAGAATGTAAATGACCTACAACTTTTCTTCATAACACAGACATGATATAAAGAAGAGAAGCTGTGGATTAGAGAAACCCAGTCTTGCAATGGATTGATAATAATACATAATCATGTTTAATTACTTACATAAGTATATTAATCTTTAACATATTTAAAGTTTATATCTGGGCTAGAGATAATCTCTAGTTTAATAAATGATTAGTGATAATCTTTACTGTATTTATCTAGAGTGGATTATGTCAAAGTTGTGAGTGTGGAAAAGTTTGAAGCTTTGTAAATCTAAGTTAAGAAATAACCTAGTAAGTAATAAAAGTATAGGGCAAGCTTTTAACAGACGAAACCATAATAAAACAAATCATTTTATTTTAAAAAATATATTTATTGACATAACAAAATTTTGTACAGTTGAAGATTATAATACATTCTGTTAATGTTGGCTCAATTCCATTGCTGGTATTGGCTTCTTGCATCAAGGCTGGCTTAATAATGTTGGTGTCCTAGGTCTGTTTGATACATGGCAAAGCTATTAACCACACTAACAGGTTAATGTATGAGTAATTAGCATACATTTTGTTGGCATTGTCCACTCCTTTTGAGGTTGGCTTTATAATGCTGACATCTCAGAACTGGTATCCATGTAGTGTGGAATCGTTGCCACTCTAGCAGAGGCTGGCTTGTTGCATTATAGACTTCTTCATTTACAATAAACACTATAATGTCGATATATCAGATCTCATATTCTTGTAATGTGAGTCTGTGGGCCAAACTAACAGGTTCCATGTATTTGTAAATAAGAATCGAGGTCAATATCTTGTGCCTTGTTCTAAAGAACTTTAAGCTTATCAAAAAATACAGAATTAGGGCCCGGGTGCTGGTTGTGTAAACTTGTCCTGCATCTTATGTACCAAAGGGCATATGTCATGAAGATGGATAACCTGATAACCATAAAGTCTCCAGAGGAGAAACAACCCCTGATGTCCAGGATTTTATCAACTGTTATAATGCAGTGTTGAGAGATGACATGTCTAATACTGTTATAGCTTGGACATATATTTATCAGATGATTAAAGGTCTCCTCTCCTCTAGAGCAGGCATAGCAGATTGGGTCTATTTTATTTAGGAACCGCTTGAAGTGCATTTTAAGTGCAGAAATTATAGAACTGAAATAAAAATTCATATTTTTTTTTATTTGCGCAATATATGATGTTTGAGATGAATTCATTAAAAAATAACTGCATGGTTTACTTTTAAGCAAAAATAATTTTTTGTTAAAAATTTGGAAGGTGAATACAGAGAGGCAAATAAAGTTTTACATTATATAAAATGCTAGATTCCAAAAGACTTCCTTAATTTAAACTGGAATAGAAATAATGATGTTTAATATATAATGTTTTACGAATGCTTTTTGAAGAAAAACAAAGAGCAGAATAATTTGATTTTATTAAAATAGCCAAAAAATATTAATTATCATCTATCTAAGCTTATATTTTAAAGTGCCCTCCCAGTCTGGTACAGTGATAGAGTGGAAGACTCTGGGTCCAAAGTGCATGGCTGTAGTCGAGTTCTGAACCTTTCAATGCACAAAGTCGTATGAATTCTTAAGCAACAAATCATTCAAGTATTTATTATACTTTTGAATAGTAAAATAAACTAAAACCAATACTATATTAGAAATTGGCATGACGCTATTAGATAAATACTGGACTTGAGCTGATATTTTTAGATCTAATGTCTGAATATTCTAGCACCTCACTGAGGAAAGCCAAAAGTTAGAAACCGGTCTGGGAATAGGGATATTTGAAAAAGCTTGTTAAGAGCTATTAAAGCTTATTTATAGCATTTGTAGTACAAGCTTATTAAACTAAGTCAAGTAATGTATGACTTGATTTCTTTGCAATCTCACAGTTGTTACCTAGCAATTGGCATGATGCTATTAGATACATACTGGACATGAGCTGGTATTTTTAGATCTAATGTCTGAATATTCTAGCACCTCACTGGGGAAAGCCAAAAGCTAGAAACCAGTCTGGGACTAGGGATATTTGAAAAAGCTTGTTAAGAGCTATTAAAGCTCATTATATAGCATTTGTAGTACAAGCTTATTAAATTAAGTCAAGTAATGTATGACTTGATTTCTTTGCAATCTCACAGTTGTTACCTATCTATTTGAGATATGTAATCATCTGTCCCATATCACTATCGCATCCACAAAATAACTTGTGTTTTTAATCTGACAAAAGCATACTTGACTAATCAAATAATTTGAAGTGATAACCAATTTTAGGAGTGTTGTAATATCTTTCAAACATTAATGTGTTCCATTTTATGAGAAACAAATAGACATCACAATTTCTAAAAAAAATATTTTATGGCAAATTTGAGCATCATTTTCTTATTTAGAAGAGGAAGACAACTCTTGAATAAAACTTAATCTAGAGACACTCTAAAAAACGGTAGAGTTTTCATTTAGTGCAGTGGTTGGCAACCTAAGGCATGTGGAAAGTCACGGACATGTGCATAATGCAAAAAACTTCAAACTATGGAATACACATTGAAAGATTGGCTTCAAAGGGATCACTAATGTTTAACTATTGTAATTTTTATGATGATTTTATATATAGTGTGTTTATTATAGTCAAATATATTTTTCTTAATATAGTTTTATTAGTTCAATTGCAGTGGCATACGGAGTATCCAATACTTAAAATTAATGATTTGGATTTCAGCATAAGTAGGTTGCCAATTGCTGATCTAGAGAACATAAACAAGAATAAAATATGATATAGAGATGCAGTTAGGCAAGGCATTAAATACTTCACAAAGAACTGCAGAAAATATTTCAAAATGACAAGTAAACATAATAAAAAAAACAACATATGATAAGTATATATGTACTCATATTTTATGAATTGGTTTATCCATTGCAAGTCAATTATGAGTGGCTGCTAACAAATAAATGAATACCATAATGAAATGAAGATTATACATATAAAAAATATAATACTGTATTAAATCTTTGTTTTGCTAATAAATTACTAAAGCTTTAAGTGATTGCAAAAGCAAATAGAGACTTAAAAAAATCAAGACCTGGGATTTCAAAGTCAATTTAATATTATTCGTAACATCAGATTGTTGATTACTATAAACACTTGGTGTTTGTTGTGTGGTTCAACAAGGTGATAGACCGGAGAGCTAAAGATCTATAAATCAAAGCTTGGTCTGTGTCTACCAATGTTCAAATATCACATGACAACCATAGTGGCTGATGTATTAACATTTTTATTTCATACATGTAAGCAATCAAAATAAACTGCATGGTGGCTGTAGCACCACTAAAAAAAAAAGTACAGTGCTTTACTGCTCAGAACCGAACCACGAGTCATGGACTTTGGGGCAACAATATACCACTCTACCATTGTACCAAATGGACACATGGCATAAAATAATTGAATGGTTTATTGCTCATGATTTCATAAGAAATTTGAGCATCAGAATAACAAACCTGAGACACAATCTTGAACCTTAAGTTCCAGAATCTGTCCCTCACACTAGGCATAAAATAATCAAATGATTTGTCATCATTTGGGTGTTCATAAAAAGTTTGAGTGCTAGATGTTACAAAGCTGGGCCAGAATAATTTGACCTTAACATCTGCCACTATGTCACTGCACCAATCCAAGATGGGAATTGCAGCATAACTGACCATTATGACCGCCGTCTTAAATTATCTTTCCGATAACATTCAACATCAAAAAAAGTGTAACCTATTACAAATACTGTGTTTTGAATGTTATCAATATTGAAAAGTTCAATGATAAATTTACAAATTACGAGTACAGTAAAACCATGATTATACACTACTTCAATTATGCGCTATCCATAAAAAAGTAAATGAATAAACAAAAATATCACTTTATTTACTAGAAGTACTAAAATATGTAAATTTAATCAATTTGACCCTTCTTCCACCTTTTTTCCTTTTGAAATGCCATATGCAATCACGTTTATTGATAACCTTCATTCCCGGTTATATGAAAATACATTTTATGATTCGCCTTTTTTTTTTACTCTTTCTGAATTTGGCTGTGGTACAATACTTCATACAGCAAAATGTTTTCTAAGTGTAAAGCAAAAAGTTTTATGAAATTTAAGAATATTCGTAAAGGACTTTTAGCGATAAAATGAAATATTTAGTACTGGCGGAAAAAAAGAATTGTAAAACATTCTTGAATTGCACAAGAAAGCTTAAAGTTTGAAATACTTAACTGAGAATTTAAAATGGATAATGCAGGGGTAACTACTTTAGTCCATTGATAACAAGACTGCTACTGCATTTCTACAGGGGAAAAAAAAGTTATTAAAAAAAAGATATCCAGAGTATGACCAAAGATATATGAAAGAGACTATAATCCTCAATATGCACATACCATGCTGAACCAGTACTCATCAGTTGGCCCAGATAACACTTTTACACATATCTTTATCATTGATCAGTATATATAAATAGCCAATCACTACAGTTTAATTGATGTGTCAACTTACTGCCCTCAAAACTTTGACACAAACCACTTGACAGGAGTATGTTACAAATTGCACATTCCGCAAACAAGTGAAGCTTAATTTCAAGAGAATTATACAGCTAAATGCTTTCAGGAACCTTTAGATCCCATGTTCATAGCCTATCTTATGAGTGTTGGTTTGAGTTGTGATGATAGTGCAGTAAACCAGAAGAAATCGTGCTTTACCATGTCTAGAAAATGGACTATATGAAGACATGGAATAAATTTGAATAGATTTGCATAAATTACTACCCAGTTTTTAAAAATCACAACTGAAACCAACACTCCTAAGATAGACTATGAATATAGAATCTCAAGGTTCCCAAAAGCACTCAGTCATATAATTCTCTTGAAATTGAGCTTCATTTGTTGGCGTAACGGACAATTTATAACTTACTACTCGAAAGTGAAGTAAAAACAAGAATTTTATTTTGATAGAATTATATTACTAATTTTTATTAATCAGTCATTAGACTAGAAATTATCCAGTTAATGAATAATATTTCTGAAGTGCAATTCTTACAAAGGCAAAACTCTCCATACAGTAGCATCACTCAGTGCAATTTCAGAGTAATCAATGGATGCAGGATGGTTTGCCTCCTCATCCAATATTCCCAGACTGCTTCCTAGCTTGCTGCTTTCATCAATGAGGTGCCTTGAATCTGAGAGCACTGCACCTAATTTTATGATCAAATGCAACCCCCCAGCAGCCACCTTTTACAAAATTAGCTAACTATAAAGTTTCAATTCCAAATAAAAATACAATAATGTCTTCAATTCAAGCTCATTAACTTGCATAGATCTGAACTCACTTCAGCATCCATACTTTTTGGTGTCCTTGGTTCTCTAATAACCACAGTTACCATAATTCCATTGTTCAGGATTGATATTAAACCATTAAACATCGAATGTTCACCATTCTTTATGCTTACACAAGCTGTTTACACAGAGGCAAAATTCTCCATACAGTAACACTACTCAGTGATGCAGGAAGGTTTGTACTTAAAATCCTTATCTAGTGCCTACTCACCTAATATCTCTAGACTAGTTTCTTGCTTGTAGGTTTCATCAGTGTGGAGCCTTGGATATGAGAGCACTGCACCTAGATCTTAAAATCCATTGATTACTCTGGCTTGTACTGAGTGGTGCTGCTGTATGGAGAGTTTTGCCTCTGTGTAAACAATTTGTGTAAACATAAAGAATGGTGAACATGCGGTGTTTAGTAGTGTAATTCTCATATCACTCTCATGCGATATAGAAATTGGTTTCTATCCACATTTAATATTTCGTGGAGGGATGTAATCATAAATATATGATCAAAGACATGAAAAAGATGTATGATTCCCCAAGATGCACATTTTGTGTTGAATTAACACTCATCAGTTGGCCAAGATCACAGTCTCTTATACCTATCTTTATCATTGTACAATATATATATATAGATAGTCAATTACTACAAATTTAATTGATATGTCAAACTTAGCACTCTCGCAACATTGACAAAACCACTTGATAGAAGTGTATTAGTAATTTTTATTAGTCATAAACCACTTGATAGAAGTGTATTAGTAATTTTTATTAGTCATTCATTACTATTCATTTGATGAATAATATTCTGTAGTTAATTTAGGCCATACTAATTGGTTATCTGTATATACTGAACAATGATAAAGATGTGTAAGAGTTTGTGATCTGGGCTAAATGATGAGGCTGGTCCAGCATAAATGTGCATCTTGGAGGTCATATGTTTATGATTACACCCCTCCACAAAGTGTTAAAAGTGGATAGAAACCAGTCCCTACATTGTGTGAGAGTGGTAGTGAAAATTAGACCACAGAAATATTATTCATTAAGTGGATAATCTCAAGTCTAATGAATGACTAATAAAAATTATTAATACACCTTAATATTTTTGAAATACAAGCATAATTCATATAACAACCTTTATCATTAAAAAAAAATTATTTTTTAAAAATAAAAAACAAACAACAACCCCCCAATTGAAAGTTCCCTTTTTTTTTATTGATGGGGGGTGGTTGTTTTGTTTTGAATAATTCATATACTTGGAGTTTAAATGTAATATAGGAGATTTGAACACAGTCTTTCAAGCACCCTTCAACTATTCACTCTATCTCAATTATTACACACGTGTGAAAAAGACGATCTCCAATATACATATTTCATGTTGAAGCAGGACTCATCAGTTGGTCCAGATCTTCTCCCATATATATATGTAATCAGTGCTCAGTTTATATTAAGATAGCAAATCTTCAAACTTTAATGAACAGGCTTCAATCTACCTCCACCCTCAAACTCTTCAGCCATTCATGTCATAAAAATCTGATGATAGTTTGCCCAAACCCCTTGTTGATGCCAATATTATTGTCATGCCCTTGTTGGCCATAAGTCACTCTGACTCCTCATGTTTTACACATTGTCCATTCAAGTGCACAGAGGAGGGATGGGCAGGATTCAGGCTAAATCTGTAATATTTTAAAATACAAGCTTGAAAGTCTGTGTTCAAATTCCCTACATTACATTTTTAAACACCAAGCATATGAATTATGCTTGTATTTCAAAAATATTACAGATTTAGCCTGTATCCTTCCCATCCCCTCTTCTATGTATTTGAATGGACAAGGTCCTTATACATGAGAGGTCAGAGTGACTTAAAATCAACATGGGCATGACAATAATATTGGCATCAACAAGGGGTTTGGGCATACCATCATCAGATTTTCAATGGTATGGACAGCTGAAGAGTTGGAGGGTGGAGTAGGCTGAAGCCTATCCATTAAAATTTGCTATTTGAATATAAACCGAGCACTGATTATATATGTGTGCGTGTGGGAGATGATGATTTTGACCAACTAATGAGTGCAGGTTCAGCACGAAATACGTATATTGGAGATTATTTATCTTTTTTTTTTTTTTACATATGTGTGGTTATGTGTATTGGTTATATGAAACAGAGCGGATAGCTGAAGGGAGCTTTTTTTTTTTTTACATATGTGTATTGGTTATATGAAACAGAGCGGATAGCTGAAGGGAGCTTGAAGGTCTGTGTTCAAACCCCCCATAATACACAAAAAATATTAACAACTACAACTTTAAAAAAAAGTTTATACTACAACTTTAATAATTTATATATACGTACTACATACATAAAAAAAAAAGCGTGTATTATAAATATGTGTACGTGAAAAGCACAGAACATTTGCAGTTCAGTAAAAAATAATATGTCTCTTGGAATCAAAGCTTATATCAACAAAACGTAAGCTATTATATGAGCTGCACGCGAGGGGCTTGAAACAAAATATACCAGATATATTTCCTTGCGACTGCGCATTTTAATTTTCAAACCGATACCAGAGCACCTGCACACGTACAAATATGTATATATTGTCTGACATTTAATTAATCACAATAAAAGTTATATGTCTATTTTTAAAAAAAGATCATGCGTAATTGAAATAAATCCATCATTTAAAAGTTAAGAAATAAGAGCTCTCGTTCAATCAATCAACATCAAAATTACTTTTAAATAAGTTAAAAACGCAAAAACATTTTCAAAGTATCAAAATTCAATTACGGAGAAAACAAAAAATAAAAGAGAGAATGAAAAAAAGAACAGCTGCCAGTAACAATAATTTTCAATGTTTCGATACCATTAATTGTTACGTAATTTGAAAAAAAAATCAGACCTATCGGGGGAGGGGGTAGTCATTTGAAAAGACAATACTGTATATATTTATAATTACTATCTGTTTATTACCAATGTGATAATTTTTTTTAAACCTGAAACGAACGTAAAACGTTGTGAAAACGCAATGAAAAGCTAAATAACAGTCCAATTATTCATTCTATTATTAGAAAATAATTTCGCCAAGCCATTAGGACTGCTTGCCAAGAAGTAAAGATACACATCATTCAGATGAAAGCAATTGTATAGTTATTAAGAGATGTCTAATCTTTAAATCAATCTCCATTTTTTTTTTTTTTTTGCGCGCTTAATGGAAAGTATTCAATATTAGAAAAGTCTTAAGATTCAATTAAACTACTTCAAAAAAAAAATCGAAAAATTCGTATTAAATTTTTTAAAAAAAAGTTTAAGCTTAAACCGCAACAAAAAGCATGTGGATTTTTATTTTTTTTAATTCTTACACAGCTTAGCTACAAACGAAAATATTATAAAAGAAACTTTAATTCCAACCACTTCCTCTTTTGTAGGCGTAAATTCGATAATTATTAACTACGTAGTTCGTGATTGGTACTTGCTCACATCTATATATATATCAGTGACGGATGGCTGACAGCCTTTCTGCGCCTACCACGAAATGAATTGTCTCTGCGTGGAAACCAGGCATCATTTCGACGAATATCAGAAAAGGCTCAAAGAAAGCTCCTAATAAATATAACGGTTTGCTAAATAAAAAAATTGTTATAAAGAAGCAGATGCATTTTTAATTAAACAAACATAGTTGTCCATTGGTCATTCCGGAAGTCGTTATGGTAGAGCACCGGAAGTGGCATGTTTTAGCTGTGAACCAGAATCTTACATTCTCGAATCTGATAATCTACTGCTATTATACAAATCTGTGCACAGAGCCCACGTTTCTATCAATGCAATAAAGTATCTTACTTTACACACATGACTTAAAAGCTTTTTGACTAAGAAGAAATAAATGTGTGAATCCACTACTGAAATGTTGGAGGGGGGGGGAGTTACATTTCTAAATAAAAAGTGTATACAGTACATGAAAATGCTGCATAGAACTATGGGAATATATGAACTTGGGAATATATATGATTCAAAAGGTCATATGATATTTGAGTGTTCAAACGGTAAGTTGAGCATAACAGTTTCAATATTTTTCCGAGAGTCATTTGAATATCAATTTTTATTTGTCATACATTAGACTAAAAGATTATCCATTTAATGAATAGAGTTATTTTCACTACACCATTCTCACGCAAGATAAAGTTATGAGGGCAGAAAGTTTGACATTTATCAATTAATTGTAGTAATTCATTTGACTATATTTGGTTCTTGAATTCATCTAACTACCACTTAGCTAAATGATAAAATAAATGTAGGCGAGGGGGAAAAAGAATAATGCAAAAAAAAAAAAACAATAATGGATTAAATGACTGTTGTTACTATTTATTATAGATATTCCTAAAGAGTGAATGTATTGCACCAAGGAATATAATTACTATTGCACGTAAAAAAATAACATCTACAAAAAGTTATTTAATAACAAATGTTGTATTATTCAACTCAAAAATATATAAAAATGTACAGAGGCTCAACTCTCCATACAGCAGTACCACTCAATGCAAGCCAGAATAATCAACGCATCCATTGATTATTTCTGGCTTGCACTGGGTGGCGCTCCTTTATTGGTCAAAGGTTACAAAGCAATTCTATGGGTACTCAACCCATAGATGAAAAACACTTATTAACCATTCTATAGGCTCAGATGTGCTGGGACCACATTCTGTCACCTGCACCTGTGGGCCAAAAATATCAAAAGATACACTAAAATTATGCAATTGGGTGGTGGCTCAAATTAGTCCAACTGCCTTACATAATAAATAATAGTTTCTGGTATCCAAGAAAAACCAAATATCACATTCAATCATCAACTCAATGACAGTTGATTAAGGAGACACCATGATCCATTCAGACAAAATCTAAACAGGAGAGATGACTCTTACCCAACTGACAGGATCCCAGACAACCCCCCCCCCTTAGAATCCATCCATGGCCGGACAGCCGTAATGAAAAGAGTACCGGATCCACCCCTTGGGTAAGGAATATCTGTTTTGGGCTTCCCCCCGTGAGTTTTGCTTTCTCCAAGTGTGTGGAGAGTTTAGCCTCTGTGTAAACAGCTTCCGTAAGCATAAAGAATAATGATCATGTGATATATGAAAATATAATGAAATGACAGTTACACTGAAAAACCAGGATCGTGGTAATGTAATGACCTCAAGGACATTAACATTAAAATATATATATATAATACAAATGGATTCCAATTCTAAGGATATAGATATAATTTTACCAATGGGTAGAAGTTGTCATAACGACAGCTTTTGAGGTCAGTAGGATTTGATTAGTTTACTCTTCTGGTTCACTAAATTTTATCACTTATCCTATTATTGAGCACTATCAGTCTGAAACAGAACTTAGAATTTAAGGAGGATTCAAATCCCTTCCTGTAATACACACCTGAGAATCCAATATAATTATTATTTTGTTTAGAGTGTAACATCCTCCTACATTTTCTCTATCTCATTAATAACTAATATGCACTTGCCATAATTAATATCACTTTTGAGTTGGGTTTCACATAAATCTATTATTTTCCAGGCCTTGAATAAATACCAAAATATTAATCAATATTCAAAAGAATTTATAGAATAACATAAAAACAAAATTTATTTACAAAATAAAACACAAATCAGTATTGAAGCGCAGAAACAATAGTATATGAATTCAAAGACATCAATTTCTCCGATTATAAAACATAAATAAAAAATGTGCTCTATTTTATCAGACTCTAAAATCTATAAGTTTAAATGAAACTAATTTATTTTATCTAGGATTGAATTGCTGGAATATGTATTCCAGTTTCTGGCAATTTAATGTAATTATTTGTTTGTGTTATGTACAATGAATTAATGATTTGAACCATTTACATTTTTTGAATTTAAAACCTGAAATAACAATGATTCATACTTTATATGAATAAGCATTCAGGCTAAACTCCCCATACAGTAGCCCCACTCAGTACAAGCCAGAGTAATCAGTGAAGGTAGGAAGGTTTGTGCATAAAATCCCTATCTAGTATCTACTCATCCAAAATCCCCAGATTAGTTTCTAGTTTGTGGCTTTGATCAGTGAGGAGCCTTGGATCTGAGAGCACTGCACCTTCATCTTAGGATCCTAAAATATGTGCAGTGTCAGGTCCTAAGAGCTAGGTACCGTGCTTTCAGATCTAAGGCTCCTCACTGATGAAAGCCACAAGCTAGAAACTAATCTGGGGTTATTGAATGAGTAGGCACTAGATAGGGATTTTATGCACAAACTTTCCTGCATCCACTGATTATTCAAGCTTGCACTGAGTCGCGCTACTGTATGGAGAATTTAGCCTCTGTGTAAACAGCTTGTGTAAGCGTAAAGAATGGTGATCATGTGATGTTTAGTGGTTTAATAATAAGTACTCAGGAAATAGAATTGAAGAAAGGACAGCCAATACTAGTATTGTGTGTTATTCATAAATTTTAATATACACCAATTCATAAAATATGATTAATTGCCATTCAGCTATTAATGTAAGGGACTTCAGATAGTTCCCTTCAACGTTTACCTACCATTTCCAGCTATACCACGACATCTTGCCTTGTGAGTATATATGTAATACTTTTGGCTGTTCTGTGACAGCTTATCTCATGTCTGGGTATGGTGACATTTCAAGTTTTACTGTGACAGTTTGCCTCAAGCTTGAGTTAGATTCTAGCAGCTTCCAGTTCTGACATGAACTTGTCTCACTGTTCAGTCATATAGTGGATATGTATACTGTCATACAGCCTTGAGAGTTGTTGTCTCACCTTACCCTCAAATGGTTTGACTATTTATAGCCAGATCCTCTTCCATAATGTAAACATTCAGATTCAGTGAACATCATCGCCTATTAACCCATTCATGCCGTGGCAATGAATGCTCAATTGATCAAAATAAGATGAATCTGGACTAGTTTATTATGTCTGAAAATGAGATGTAAAAACTAGTATTGCATATAATCAATAAATGAAAAATATTTATTTACATAAAGGGTTTTTATTAAGTTCTCAAATAGTCCGGAGCAATTATAACAGGCTTATATTCAGTAAAAAAAAAAAAATACATTGAACATATTCAAATTCTGCTAAGTTTTCACTACGTGATTGGTATTAAAATAGAATGATTGAAATAGTATATCTATTGATCTGATTTTCCAATTTCTATGTTATATTATTCCTTATTTATTATTCATTAAAAGACATGTTTTAACTTTATATGTACAATGAAGCTACCACATAAACAAGATATCCTCTATGTTTAAATCATGGTACCCTAATGCTTTAATTTCAGATATTTATAATATAAGTGACCTCAAAAGTCTACAGGACATTTGTTCATGCCTGGCCCAAGGAATGATCTAGCAATGAAGTACAAAAATAGATACCTTCCTAAAACCCATATCCAATATTACAAATCTGTGATTTCTATCTTATAATTCATCATAGTAATTTATCACACCTGTATAATTATGTCAAAACTACAGGTGCAAAATACACTGTATTATGATAAATAAAACAACTTTCATTAATAGAAATTTCTTTATCAGTTGGCTTAACAATTAATTTGCAATAATTTTATCGATCTTAAATATTCCTTTCCTGTTTTTCGTATAAATAACTAGCACACATTCCAATTTATGATCCAATGTTTTTGGATTTATTTAAAAGAGATTAATTTAGAATTTTAATTTTTAAACTTATTACGAAATTATTTGAAATAGTGATTTATACTTTCATATTTTAAGAATGTTATTTTCTCCCTTAATTAATTCCAAAATATTGCAATTTGTGAATTATATCTTTGCAACCTGTATTTTTTTTTTTTGTGATAATATGTTGGACAATTTCTATCATTTATCAGTAAATGTTGAATGTATAGAAAATTTCCAACTTTCCAAATACAAACAACTTCAACAGAGGTTAGTAATTACACAACATTTTGTGTAGTATTATTCTCCAGCCTTCTTCAGGTGTTGCTGGCCTGACCAGTGACAGTATCTTTAAATTCTTGAATATCGAATTTAAGGCAAATGCTCTAATCAACTGAGCTATATTCTGCAAAGGCAACAGATAGTAGAAATTTCATATATTTATATATGTGTTGCTTAAAATCCTCATGAGTCTTTCAAATTTTTTTCCTATTGCATTTGACAGAATAGTACAATTGGTTAGAGTATTTGCCTTAAATTCAATATTAGAGAATTTAAAGGTGTGAGTTTGACTCCTATGCTAATACTGTCACTAGTCAGGCTAGCAACACCTGAAGAAGAGTGGAGAATACTACTACTAAAAATACTGTGTAATTCCTAGCCTGTGTTGTCTATTTGGGTGTTATTACTAACAAGTTGTTTATATTTGAAAAGTTTAAATAAAGTTTAAAATTGTCTATACATTCAATATTTGCAGATAGATGATGGAAATATTACAATATATTATCACACCTAATATAACACCATCACAAACCTATATGCAAACGTATTTTCTTTATCTAATATAAACAACAAAATGAATGAAAAAGAAAGTGATTTTTTTTTCTATTTAGTTATAGGGAAAATGTTATTCAAAGATCACAGTACTTAAAATTTCATGCTTAAATTTAAATATTGGACGAACTCATTTTCTACTAATATTTAAATCTATCTAATACTGCATGAATATATAAATTTTAAATAATGTTAAAGTCTGAGTTCGAACCCCGCATATATTACATATATAAATGCAGGTTTAAGCCTGTACAATGTATTAAATAAAAGAAAGTAATATAATTATTTCATTCTGATTAATCAGTTTTGCTCTTTAAAAATAATAATCAGAATGATATGCAGTTCATGCTTCGTTGCCAGTCAAAAGGTTAAATTTTGACTGAATTTATTAACGCAATACCTTTTAAAACACATACTGGATTTTATGAATTCTATTATGGATTTTTTTTATTTATATTTTTCTAGATGAAAATAAAAATTGGCTGAGGGTAGACTGTAATATTTTTCAGACACTTGGGAGATTTATTTCAGACTTTTATCATTTTCAAAAAAAACTTCTAATACATTGTACAGGCTTAACACCTGCATTTATATATGTAATATATGTGGGATTCGAACTCAGACTTTCACACGACCAACTTTTATCATTTTCAAAAAAAGCTTCTAATACATTGAACAGGCTTAATACCTTCATTTATATATGTAATATATGTGGGATTCAAACTCAGACTTTCACACGAGCCACAACTCTCATTGCCATCTTATATTGCTGACCCACCTGATCACACACATGTTGAAAAGATAAATAATCACCAATATATGTATTTCGCGCTAAACCAGCACTCACCAGTTGGTTCAGATTACCATCTCCACACGTATAAATAATCAGTGTGGAGATGGTAATCTGGACCAACTGATGAGTGCTGGTTTAGCATGAAATATGTATATTGGTGATTATCTTTTCAACATGTGTGTGATCAGGTGGGTCAACAATATAAGATGGCAATGAGAGTTGTGGGTCGTGTGAATGTCCGAGTTCGAATCCTGCATATAAAAAAAGCTATAAATTTTTCATTCAAAATTCACCATAGATGTAATTTGTAGAATACTTCCATGAAGATATTGTCATTCACATACTGGAAACCCTTATAACAAAGTAACTTTTTTACAGCATCTTCTTAATATAGTTGCAGATAAGGTCAAGAGATTATAAAAATAATTATTACTCAAGACAATCTTTTCTATCCTTATATCTACTTTACTTGTTTTGCATTTCTCTTCATATATATTTAAAAAAAAATATCATCTCTTATACACTTCAATGCAATCTTTCTTTATTTTGCTTACAGTTTCGACTGTCCTGCAGTCTTCATTAGAGCTACAACATTTAAACATATAATCATATAACCATTATTTATATACATATTAATATACATATTTTATATTATGATTCATAATCATATTTAACTTTACTTATAGTTTTGCCTCTCTTATTACTTATTACATTTTCTTATTATTTTTTATTTATTTTTACTTTCATTTTATTCCTATTTTTTATTTTATTCTATCTTATCTATCATTTCACATTTATTTTTTTATATATTTTTTGAAATATTATAAAATAAATGTGAAATGATAGATAAGATAGAATAAAATAAAAAATAGAAGTAAAATATAAAATTGGAAGGTTATAATGATATATTAAAAAATAAATGTGAAATGATAGATAAGATATAATAAAATAAAAAATAGAAATAAAATGAAATAAAAAATAATAAGAAAATATAAGTAAAAAATAAGAAAAGTAAAGCTATAAAATTAAATATGATTATGAATGGTAATATATATATATATTAATATGTATATAAAATAATGGTTATATGATATGTTTAAATGTTGTAGCTGATGAAGACTGCAGGACAGTTGAAACTGTAAGCAAAATAAAAAAGGAATTACATAAAAAAGATTGCATTAAAGTGTATAAGAGGAGACAATCTTTTCTATACAAAAATATCACCATCATGAATGATGACTACTGAAGATTGATTTTTCCCCACAATCATTAACTGATACCAATAAGCAACACAGAAGAATTAAAAATAAGCAAGAAAGAATCAATTTACAGCAAAACTTGCCTTTTTAGACATTTTTATTACATAGTTTTAGTCTAGTTTGTCTTAACAATACAAAAATCTAAAAATGTTTCAAGTAATTAGAAATATTTTTATCAAAGAATTACATTGTTGTTGTTGTTTGACTAGAGCTTATTATTTATAGATACAGATTGTATAAAAAGTTTAAACATTTACTTCTTACTTTCTTAATCCTAGTGACTTTAAAAGCAGAGATTAAATGTATTAACTTTTAAAAAAATTCTTTTTAAAAAACTAAATTTTAAAACATCTTTTGTTCTTGAAGCAAAAATATTTTCCTAATTACTTTGAACTAAAAATGTACAATTTATTTTAAATAAAGTTCAATTTAATTTAACATGAATTTATACATTCGCACACACACATTTATTCAAATATAAAGTATTTTACATACACCAGTTTCTTAGTACTTTTACATAAGTTTTTTAACAATAACATTTTGAAATCGATTTAATGATTTACCAAGTATTATGCCATCAGAATTATTCTAGCTAATAATATTTTGTGTGCCAATTTTGCAGCTAATGAAATAAATTGCCAATGGCTATCTGATTTCCAAATGTAATTCACATGATATCAAAGCTTAATAAATCAAAAGAACCTAAAACCTATTGTCAAGACCTCTATAGATATAAGATGGAATCCATCTTTTATTTAGAGAGGTTGCTATGACAACTTACTGTAGATTCTATTTGTCAATTAAGCTTTGGGCTGTACATGTGAATATAAACAGGTGCTAACTAATGTGGGTGCTGAAATATTACTGAAAGAAGCTTTTTTTATGTTAAATAATACAGTGTTTGTTAATTTTTTTTTTTCAGTGTTATATATAAAATCCATACTTTCTCTGTTGTTTGATTGGTAAATGTATGTTTGTCTGATGTCACATGTCAAATTCACAATCACTACATTGATGCAAAAGAAATTCTGCCATTAAATAAAAAACATTGAGGGAAAATCAGTACAAGTTCTTTTAACTACAGAGATATAGTATATATTTCCAAGGTAAAGGTTCCCAACCAGCTGTAGAAATACCCTCAAATGCTGATTTGTAATTCAGCATTAAGGCACTCAGTGCTTTCATGGTATAATGTTTAATATAGAATGTAATGAACATTTATAAATTAACAATATTTTTAAAAAAATATACATTAAATCTTTAAAAAAAAATTGCTAAAGCAACCAATTAAAAAATAAATATATTTAATAAATAAATATTGCAAAAACGTTTGGCATTTTTGTATTCCGACATTACTAAATGGTAACTATTAATAAAGCTAAAAAACTATTGCGATTAGTCGTGACATTATCGACAAATCGGGAAAAAAGTAATTTTTTTATTCAGAGAGCTCCCTCCAGTAAATGTATATTTGCGCTTTAATGCTATCAAATATAATGGATATATTTAAAATTGTAAATTTTAATTTAGCTTTATTAAAATTCGCAAGTTTATTTACTTAATATTAAAATGTTTTGTTTAATTTACATTAAATCTTTAAAAACAATTTATTGAAGGACCCAATTATTACAAAAACCATGGCCTTTATATATTTATAATTATTATATGTATTAAAATTGTTAACAGTTCTGAATAAGATTCAGCAAGAAATTGGGAGATAATGAGGAAGAAGAAGGGAGGTATTAACTGAAGGTATAATAGTAAAATCAGATGTGCCAAATATTAAGGATAAATTAAATGTGTTTGAAAGACTATCCCTTATAAATGAAAATTTCAAGAAATAAATCTAGATTGAATTAACCAGAAAGGATAATTAACATGGTAGCTAAGAAAACTCTTGAAAAAAAAAACAAAATGAAGAATAAAATGTTTTGATCCCTTTACAAAACAAGTGACATGAACATATCAATAATAAAAAATGAGTCATATCTTATAAAGTGAGAAAAATAAATAGACTGATTAAACAGTAAATAAAAAAATATTAACAAAAATAAAGATACATTATAAGAAAATACTAATGATATCAAAACATGATAAAAGATGTTTGGATAAAGACTTTTCTAAGAGCCTGTTAAAGCAAATAGAGAAAAAAAGAAGGTATTACTGACCAGGTTTGCCAAATGCTGAGTAGGGAGATTTATATTGGTTGCTTTATGCTCTAACTAAGAATAGTTAGATAAATTGTTTCTATTCAATAAATGGAGGGCTACCTAAGTCAGTTATGAAAAAACATTTGCTATCCAATATATGAGGATTATATTTATCAATGACAGCATCACATGATCTTTCACATACCAACTCATGGTTTCATCTTCAATTTATTCCAGAATCATGTGACCAAGATTACTCAAGCTTACAATAGATGGCGCTGAAGTAGATGGAAGATAACTTCTATATTTATGAACAGTAAAGAGAGAAAGCTATTGTTAAAGAAAGAGATGAAAGTGAAGTAAAATATAAGAAAAAAATTGAAGATCTATCGTATGATGTGGATGAGTGTGGGACAGCACAAAAACAAAACAGACATTACTGAAATGCTTTTTTAAAAAAAAACTGAACAAATATTGAAATTGTGGGATGTATAAAGTGTGAACCAAAATAATGATGGATAAGATATTAATGAGAAGGAACAAAATTTGAGAAAAATAACCATAAGGAACCCAAAAGTAAGAATATATTTGTTATCATCACTGATACTTTGCCCTTGATTTCTCTCCAATTTTTATTGAACATTATAATTAATCTTTATTGCTGATATTCTAAAAATACTAAACATGGCAAATGTTAATACTGTCATGGTTCAGTACAGAGGATCAGACTTTGGAAGGTAAGGTCCTTGAATTGATTCCAGTGCTCAAACTTCTTACGAACTCTCAAACTATAGAGCCATCCTAATATTTATAAAATGACTCCTGTGAAAGGGGGATTCTCCATCTCCCCAACATCATATCAGTTTAATCACTTTGAAGTCCTGTGCAGTTGTAGAAAGGCAGACTCTGAAGTCAAAGTCCATGGATCTCAGTCAGCCATTTCACTTCTGAAGCTCGAACTTCTTATAAAGTCCTGAATAATCAACCATTCAATTTATATTCTTTCTGAGTTTCCAGCATGCTTTGCGGCAGTGGTGGTCTCTGAAGATCAAGGTTCATGGATCATAGAGCAGCTGTCACTTCTGGTACTTGAACTTCTTATGAAATCCTGAATAATATACCATTCAATTACCATATTCTTAAGTTTCTAGTGTACTCTGGTGCAGCGATAGAATGGAAACTCAAGTCCATGGATCAACCTCTGCTGTCACTTCTGATGCTTGAAGTTCTTATGAACTTCTGAATAATAAACCATTAAATTACTACTTTCTATCTGAGTTCCCAGCATGCTTTGCTGCAGTGATAGAATGGCAAGCTCTGGAACTCAAAGTCCATGGATCGCAGCCCAGCTTTGCCACTTCTGATGCTTGAACTTATGAACTCCTGAATAATAAACCATTCAATTACTATATTCTTTCTGAGTTCCCAACATGCTTTGCTGTAGTGGAAAAATGGCAGACTCTGAAGCTCTAGGTCGATGGATTGCAGCCCAGCTCTGTCACTTCTGATGCTCAAATTTCTTATGAACTCCTGGATATAATATGCCATTTAATTGCTTCCCAGCATGCTTTGTGGCCATGGTAGAATGGCAGACTCTGGAGCTCAAGGTCCATGGATTATAGCTCAGTTCTCGTCACTTTTAATGTTTGAGCTTCTTATGAACTCCTAAATAATAGATCATTCAATTAACATATTCTTCCTGAGTTCCCGGCATGCTTTGCTACAGAAGTGAAGTGGTAGACTAGAGTTTGAAGTCTATAGATCACAGCCCAGCAGTAATAGATCAGAAACTCAAGGTCCTTAAATACAGCCCCAAATCTTGACATTCTACCACCGGGCTAAAATCACACAGGGTGTTAAGTGTTTTATTTTATATTCTTGAATTCATCTAAAACAAATTCAGCACAAGCATTAATTTAAAGTATTTTGAATTTTACGAAAAGATCATTCTGTTGTTTTTTTTTAATTCTTATTCATTTCATCCTTTTATGTGGGTTTATCACTATGCTAATGGTTTTTTTTTTTTATTAGAATGCTTTTTAAATTTAGGTGAAAATCGAATCAATCTTTTCATTTAAAGGAAATGCTTGAAATAGTAATATAATTTGTAATTGCAGTGTTGAGTGCAAAAAAAGTGCAGATGTCACAAGACCACTGGAATGAATCACTAATTTCAATGCTAACCCACTTTTTGTGATGCCATTTTGGGGGCAGTTTAAGTGTGTATATTGTGTGCATGATAACTACTTCCGCAAATTTTTAATAATGTATATATTGCTTATATGGTCGCATGCCATATCTATCATAGAGACAAAATTATCCATACAGTAGCGCCACTCAGTGCAAATCAGCATAACCAATGGATGCAGAAAGGTGTGTGCATAAAATCCTTATCTAGGGTGTACTCATCCAATATCCCCAAGACTAATTTGTAGTTTGTGGCTTTCATCAGTGAAGAGCCTTGGATCTGAAAGCATTGCACCTAGATCTTAGGATATAATGCAACTGTCCAGCCGCCATCTTTTATCTTATTAGCTACTGTACTGAAATTTTGGCATGTGTAAACAGCTTGTGTAAGCATAAAGAATAGTGATCGTGCGATGCTTAGTGCTACATCTATCATCTGGGTTTAAATACATACAACTGTATTTTTGTAATTTTTTTGCTCATATACACTAAATATTTCATATATATATAAATAAGCTTAGAAAAATTTTTCCATGCTAGTATGCCAATAGATAATCCAGCTAATCAATAAATGATCAGTAAATAGATATCTAGCACATGGACGGTAATTGCTTAATGGCTTACTATCTACACATCTGATAAAGTTCTCCTTTCGCCTTCACTGTTTTTCTTTGAAGAGCAGTGGGCCACTTAAATGCTGTTTTACCATATTGTAAAACAATATACGTGTGGGTGTGTACGAATATACAATACAGATATTTATGTATATTATTTTATTGAATAAAATGTTTTAACAAAAAGATAACCAACAAAGCATGCGATATTTAAATTGAAAATTGATATTTAAAAATAAACATCAGTGTTCAAATGAATATTTACAAAAAAACAAGGTTCAAAGCATTGCGTCACTTAATTAAATTTCTTAAACTTCACATTTCTTAATTAAATTTTTGTACAAACATTATAAAAAGCCAACAAAGATAAATAAAACGCAAATACCAAGAAAAATATGGAGGAAATCCTTCGCGGTAAACATTTATTGAGAAAATTTGAAAATTCCTATAGGAATTCCAGATAGAAATTAGACATTTAAACATATAAATGCAATATATATATAGGGACATGCATGGTTTAATGCATTGGTAATGGCAGACTCTGATGCTCAAAGTCCATGGATTGCAGCCCGGTTCTGTCATCTCAAATAAAATACTTTTTTTAACTCCTGAATAGTATACCATTTAATTATTATACTCTTTCTGGGTTCCCAGTATGCTTCACTGCACTGGTAGAGTCTGGAGCTCAAGATATACAAGCTCAGCTCTTGTCACCTTTGATGGTTGAACTTTTTATGAACTCGTGAATAAACTATTCAATTACTGTATTCTTTCTTCATTCCCAGAATGCTGTGCTGCAGTGGCAGACCTTGGAGCTCAAAAATTCCATAGATCACAGGCTAACTGTTACTTCTGATGCTAAATCTAATGAACTCCTGAATAATAAAGCATTCACTTACTATATTCTTCCTGGGTTCCCAGCATGCTTTGGTGCAATGGTAGAAAATCAAAGTCTGGAGTTCAAAATCAATGATTCACAATTCAGTTCCTGTCACCTTTGATGCTTGAACTTTTTGCGAACTCCTGAATAAAATACCATTCAATTATTATTCTCTTTTTAAGTACTCTGCATGTTTGGTGCAGTGTTAGTGTCTGAAGCTCAATATACATGGATCGCAGCCTGGTTCTGTCACTTCTGATGCTAGATCTTATCATGAGCTCCTTAATAATAAACCATTCAATTACTATTTTCTGAGTTCCCAGCATGCAGTGGTAGAGTGTCAGGCTCCGGAGCTCAAGATTGGTGGTTTGCAGCTCAGCTCTTTTCAACTTCAGTACTTGAACTTTTTAGAAATTCCTGAATAATATATTATTCTTTCTGAGGTCCCATCATGCTTTGGTGCAGTGGAATTGGCAGATTCTGGGACTCATAGTCCATGAATCACAGCCCTGCTGATGCTTGAACTTATGAAATCCTTCATAATATATTTCCAATTACTATATTATTTCAGTTTTCCAACATGTTTTGTAGTAGTGGTAGAGTGGTCAAGGTCCATGAATAATAGCCCTTCTGATGCCAAACTTCTTATAAACGTCAGATTAACAAACCATTCAGTAGTTCCCAGCATGCTCTGGTGTAATAGCAAAATAGCAGACCTTGGAGCTCAAGGTACACAGATCATAGCCCAACTTTGTTATTTATGTTGCTGAAACTTCATATGAAATCCCAAACAATAAAACCATTTAATGATAATGATTATTATTATTAGGGTTACTGTTATTATTAAGCAGCAGCAGCAGTAGTAGTAGTAGTAGTAGTAGTAGTAGTAGTATTTACATTTGTCCAGACTTTGAAGTTGAGATAAATGCTAAAAAGATTAAAATATTCCAAACAATGTGAGAGAGTGCACAATGGAAAATATATTGTCAACATGTAGATGAACTGTAATGAGCAAAGGCTTTGCGCAAAATATACTTACGGTGAGAGGCAGTGGTCTGGAATTTCTATGCTGGTCAATAGCTGCAATAGATTGTTGAAGCAATGTTGCATTAATATTTACAAAAATGATAATATTCAATGGCTTTTCAAAAAAATGAGAAAATAAACATTGAAAGTAATGAATTAGAAGTTAAGTAGAAACATCTTTGTCAGATTATTAAAACATGTGGAAACATAATGGATTAAACTAGCCATAGAATTTCAATGAAAGTATTAGATAAAAAGAAATAGTAGCAAAACATTCACTGAAAATGATGAATTTATTTATTGTTATTTGTAATTCTTAATCAGAAAATAATCAGCCTTTGACTTAAACTGTTTAATCATGTGGTGTAAATATTTTCATTCCCAAATGCTTTAGATTGGCCTTTATAATTGCATTTAAGTATAAAGGTAAGATGGCCGTTCTTATCTTTTAAAAAAGTCCTTATCTTGGGTTTGAGAATGTCCTGTATATTCAGTATACTATCAGTGAGTTAGTGACATAATTAAATAGCATGTTGAAGACTGATTACGTTATGATTAAGAATAACAATACAAACTGCACTTGTAAATTATGTTATTATTGTTCTGCGATAAAAAGAATTTTAAACGGGGAGAGAACAGAGACTCTACGAAGCTCAAAAATATAATTTACAGGTTTTTTAAATATTAACAAGTTATATAACTAAGATTCTGAGAAAAATTAAAAAAATGTGCAGTATTTTGACTTCAGCTTCTTTGTAAACACTACTACCAATAATCAAAGATAGTTTGCAGGTTGGTAATAATTTCCTATAAAGCTAATAGCTGGATCAGTTTTAAAAGACAACACAACATTGCTAGAAATAATGACAATAGATAGACAGTTAAAGAATGAATGGTGGTAGCCTGGGTTTATAAGACATCAGTACATGTACACTGGAGAAATTGAACTGCAGTCAAAATCTATAAACCTTGATTCTCCAGAGTTTTATTCTAGGACTGCATTAAATCATACAGAGTGATACTTGAAGTCTTAAGCTAGAGAAGGTAAATATCCGGAAAAAGACCGTGAAGGAGATAGTAAATGAGATTTTTTTTTTTTGCTGGAGAAATGCGTATAAACGAAATAATGAATTCTCTAATAAATTGGGAGACATTTTTATACTACAGTGGATTGATAAAGATTAAAAAGACTAAAACAAATATATATATATGCTGTATACACGTAAATACATACCCATACCACGTATAATATATACTGCTTATTAAAAACATGTGAAAATAACACCAACTACATTACAGAATCCATATGGTCGACCCTTTGTGAAAAAATTTTTCATTCTTTTTCCAAGATATTATTTGGTATTTATTTTAACTGCCACTTTTCCAAATTTCTTATTTTACCAAATAAACATATAAAGTTCGCGTTACGGTTTTCTCATCGGGGAGAATAAATAAATAATTTAAAAAAGAAGAGAGAAAAATCTAATAAAAAACATATGGGTAAAAGTTTAAATAAACAAAAATTGATTTATTTTTACATTAATATTTCTCAAAATAGTAAACAATTTAATCCTGAAATCTTTTCAAATGTTATTCGATGCTTTCATTTAACAGCTGATAAAATGCGTCTTAAATGTCAAAACTAGAACTTTGCTGCAGTATAATACCAAAACTTGATTAGACATTGTCTAAAATCATCCATTTTGACCCCTCCCCCATTTTCAAAATTTTTGGATCATCACCTTCAATATTCATTCCATCAAGTTATATTTACTCTATTATTGCTTATATAATGTGATTACATAAGAGCTGCTCTCTGCTCTAAGTGTAACCTATAATAAATTTGAGTAATCAGGGGATACCATATGAAACTGCATTTTAAACCCCATACCAAACCAATTTTTGGCTTTTGCCTTTATCAGTGAAGCTTAAGATACCTCTAGTTTTAAATCCCAAGCAAAGGCAAAAATCAAAAACTGACCTGTGAATGGAGATTTAAATGCACTTCCATCTGGCAATTACGGATTAATCAAGTTTTCTATAGATTAAGCTGCTCTCATTTCGTTTATAAAGTAAATACATATATAAAACTAAACAGCATATTGGATGTGAGTTAATTTACGATAATAGCAAGGAAAGTAGTTTACTATTTAAGGCTCCAACAGAATTGTTAGCAACAAGGGAATATACACATAAATAGAGAAATGTGAGCGATTTAGTCTACAAGTTATGTAAGGAAGGCATGGAACATAGTAGTTATCTGCAAATTGAATGTCAATACTTACAAGCAAAAACGGTACAAACAATGAAGTTGTGGGAGAATAAATAGTGATTATACAGAAAGTGGGTTCTTGGTTTTTATGCTGGGTTTGGAAAAAGGTAAGGGAGATCTAGATATAAAGGCCATAGAATGGACAAAGATGGTATAGAAATGGGATGGAGAAGTATAGAGAAGAATATGGGAAAAACTTAGGGTGGGGTGGAAAGGGAAGATGGCTAATAGGTTTCTCTCGGCATAGTAGCTGGAGATTCCTAACTTCAATAAAGGAGAAACAATAATGCATTGCATCTTAAAGTTATATGTCAAACTAAGCATCATATGATATATTTGTTAGCAATGATTCTGATGCAATGTGATGTAGCTATTCCTTGTTTGAAGCCACCTGTAAGTATTAGCTATTTTAGTTGTATTTTTATATTGGAGTATTTACACAATCTATAAATACAACTATCAATATATATAATATATCTACACAGTCCGCCCCCTTTCACTATATCCACTGCATTTGATTTCAAATCCTTCAATGGATACCTAAAATTATGGATAGTAAACTATATATAACTAGTTTAACATATAAACAAACACACACACACCTATGATACAATTAAGTTGTTAAAATGTACATACTAAACTGTAGAAGCAATTTAACAAAAAACAGAATGTACAATAATAAATTGAAGAAGAGAGGGAATGGCCATATGAATAACAGTGAACTCACTAAATAAGCCACATGTAATGCCCAGCTGAGAAATGATTCATGACAGCTCTCATATAGATGAAGCTCCCAGAAATTTATACATTTCTATTTTTTTTTTTTTTAAATATTTTTTCAAGTCATGGTTTACTGAAACTATGGATTGTGAGTCCATGTAAATGGTAAACTCAGTGCCATTTATTCCTAAAAACTAATCATTTACATCTATTCTCATTCTGATTTTTAAAATCCTCTTTATTTTTTCTATTTTTTTTCTTCTAATTTTTCCTTATTTTTCACCCTGCCTTTAAAAAAATCTATCACTTCCCTTTTTATCTAAATCTTTCTCTCCATTACATATATATATCATTAAAAACTAGTCAATGCTTAGACAATCCCAATATTACATGATCACTATCTTATACTAGCACATATTTATAAACAAAGCAAAACTCTCCATACAGTATTGCCACCCTGTGCCAACGAGAGTAATGAATGAATGCCAGAAGGCTTGTGCATAAAATCCCTATCTAAGGCCTACTCATCCAATATCCCCAGACTAGTTTCTGGCTTGTGGCCATCATCAGTGAGGAGCTTCGGATCTGAGAGCACTGCACCTAGATCTTAGGATCTAATGCAACCCTCCACCACCCACCTTTTATCTCTACTTAACTACAAAACTATGCGAATGAAATTGGAAAATACAAAAATATTTTCAATCCAAGCTAAATAGGTTATATAGTCATATGGGTCTGAACTCAGTGCAGCACCCATATATTTTGGTGTCTTTGGCTCTTTAACAACCATAGCCATCACTATCCTATTAGGCAGGATTGGTGTTAAACCATTAAGCATTACATGATCACTATCTTATACTAGCACATAATTGTTTATAAACAAAGCAAAACTCTCCATGCAGTATTGCCACCCTGTGCCAACCAGAGTAATCAATGAATGCCAGAAGGCTTGTGCATAAAATCCCTATCTAAGGCCTACTCATCCAATATCCCCAGACTAGTTTCTGGCTTGTGGCCATCATCAGTGAGGAGCTTTGAATCTGAGAGCACTGCACCTAGTCTTAGAGATAAAAGGTGGGTGATGGAGGATTGCATTAGACCCTAAGATCTAGGTGCAGTGCTCTCAGATCCAAAGCTCCTCACTGATGATGGCCACAAGCCCGAAACTAGTCTGGGGATATTGGATGAGTAGGCCTTAGATAGGGATTTTATGCACAAGCCTTCTGGCATTCATTGATTAGTCTGGTTGGCACAGGGTGGCAATACTGTATATGGAGAGTTTTGCTTTGTTTATAAACAATTATGTGCTAGTATAAGATAGTGATCATGTGATTCTTAATGGTTTAACACAGGGGTCCCCAACCCTATGCCCGTGGGCACCATCGCACCCGCAGACCATTTTACATGTGCCCGCCGCTATCTGAACACGATAAAAAATTATTTATCTGATACAAATAAATTTAATTTTTAAAATTTCTTATAAATTATTGTATTATATTGTAATTAAATTGTAGGGCATACTATACTTTTACAGCGTAAAAATATAAACGTTAATTATAACAATTTCAAACTGTAGTCAAGGCAACCTCCTTTTAACAATAAAAGTTGAATCTCACCTTCAATAATGGTCCAATATATTTATATAGACACTAAAGAGTGCAGCTTGACCACAGAGATTGAAATTATTGATGCAAAGAAGTTCAAATAAGCTCTTTAAACAAGTAAATATAATCTGTTCTGAATATAGACTAATAAATAATCAATTATAACATTAGAAACTGCAACAATAATATTATTATTATTATTATTATTATTATTAATTATTATTATTATTATTATTATTATTATTCGATGGGTGCAAACCATAACCTAGTCCCCATAGAAGTTATTCTTATTAGATAGGTAATAGTTTTTTGTTTAGTTAATAAATTAGCATAAAGACTATTATTTACAAAAAAGATTCAAATGCAAAAAAAGACCAATCAATTAGATGTATACCAGAGACAGACTATATTCAATATCATTTTGTGAAGTAAAATAAACTAAAAAAAGACTCTAACAAAGATTCTTTTGCTGCCGAGCCTTTATAGCTTACTTAAATAGTTGCACTAACATTTAAATTTTAAATTTATAACCACATTTATGTTTAAATTTTAAACGCAAAACAAGTTTTAAAAATGTAAGTTCACTTACATTTTAGTCATACTTTTAAGAAAATTATTCAAGTAAATAATTTTGACCGACAAAAATAAAGTTTTGTTTTAAAGTCGATGTAAAACATTTAGAAGATTGAATTTTTGCCATTTTATACCTCTACAAAATGTTATGAACATTAATTTTTAGATTAAAATCTTTGCAGGCTGTATCTATCCCACAGTCCACCAGTTTGCAACTCCTGATTTACAACTTTATTAAAATGGTTATATTGGATTACCCAGTGTCCATCAGTTACATTATAAAATATTATGTACTCCATACTATATATTTAATACTGTTTGCTTGTTTACAAATTTATTAATATTATTAGAATATATATTAGAATATACATAGATATATCCTATAATTTCATCATCATATCATTTTTACTAAAATCATTACATTTTAATATGAAAAGTTCAACAGTTTCTATCCTGCATTTATAAAGCACTTCAAATCTATTTTGTCATTTTTCTCTAGAATCACTTATGGTAAGTACAATTAATCAATGAACACCAGATAATAGGCCATCTAAATCCCAGATTACTGATAAAGCCCAATAGCTAGAAATGAGTCAAAGGATTTGGTGGGCTATTACCATTTGGCACTCACAGAGTTCCACAAGATAATATTTGAAGTTTTGCAATAAAATTAATTTTTTAATTCTAGTTTCAAATATATAATTTTTATTCTACGCTGTGACAAAAACAAGATTCAAAAGTAAGCTGGATGGTGTCCCTGACATTAAAATTTAACGGCTCACAGTAACATTAAATGTTGAAAGAATATTAAAAGAACAAATGCTTTCCTATTAATCACTTGTTTTAATTCATAGTATTGGTTTTCTACACTTTCAATAAATTACTTTTGATTAGTTATGTAGTGAAGTCATAATATATATATATATATGCCAACATATATACTATATATGTCATAATATATATATATATATATATATGCCAACATATATACTATATATGTCATAATATATATATGCCAACATATATACTATATATGCCAACATAAATACTATTCCCATTATATACTAAGTAAATAATTTAGAGACAGGCTTTAACCTATATCATATGTGTCTTGATTATCATATGTGTCTTGAATGTTTATAATAGTCAAACAATATCTTATTTGCGGATAGAGGGACCTCAAATGTTGACACAAGATAGCGACTTTTATAAAGATAAGAGTGACCATCTTATCTTTAACCTAACTTTCCACTTATATAGGCCAATCTGAAGCATCTTGATTTGGGAGGGTGAAGTGTTATTCTCTTCACTGTTTAAGTCCACTATTTCCTTTACAAATTAACCATCATGAATTCTTGCAATTTACAATGAGTTAATATTACGATCTTTATACTGGAAATATATAAACTACCGTAAAGCAAAAAAAATTGTAAATAAAAAATAAAAATATTTAAATTCATAAATTCAATAAATTTTACAATACAGCAACAGTCATTTTCCCATCTCAGAGTATCATACATAATAGTGATTATTTATAACGTTTCGTTGAAAGCATACAATTTTAGTCCACTTTTTTTACCCTTCCAAATTTGGATATGATTATTCTTTTGTGTAATAAAATGTTTTCAAAGTGTAAAGCCAAAAATTTTACAAAATTTAAGAAAATTCACAAAGTTTTTTTCTTAAGTGATAAAAATTATTAATTTAATAATGGTAGAAAAAAAAGAACTGTAAAATGTTCTTGTATTGTGTCAAGAAAGCTTAAAGTTCAAGGAGTTTAGCAGAGAATCTCAAGCGAGTAATATTAGATAGGAGTGATTATATAAATTCTGAAATCAATATGGACTTAAAAAGATCAAAACAACTAGAAAAGCTATAATCATCTGATATCAAACCTGCTATTACATTTTCATAGGGGAAAAAAAGTCATTGAAGAAAAAGGATATCCAAAACATGTTTAATTGCAATGAAAGTCAAATATTTTATTATTTACTTAAAAAACCATAAGGTCTACATTTTGTATGTAGTTTGGAAGTATTCCAAATTATCAGTAATTATATGGAAAGACCTTGAAAACAATTGTATCACTTCTGCTCTTCTTGAAGTGTCTCTTGTTAAAAATGTACAGTTCTTATATTATCATTAATTTTTTAATCTCTTGGCAAGTAAAATCACAACTATGTTTATCCGTCAGTTAACATTGCAACAGGGATCCAAAAATATACAGGATTTTTCTTTCAGGTAGCATGTCCATATAAAACCTGGTCAGCCATCTTATCATTGGTTAGTAAATGGGTATTTATCTATATTGTCATTACAGAATGAAGCAAAGCCAGCTTATCATTGGTTAGTAAGTGGGTATTTATGTATATTGTAATTATAGAATGAAGCAAAGATGATAAAATTGCAATACTCTATTATTTATCAGTCATCAGAACTGCTTGGTGGTATCTTGTCCACAGTATCTATTTGGGGGGGGGAGGCTACTAGAAAAACTTGCACTCTAGAATAGGTCCCTTAATAGGTATTTTACTTTTGTCTACTATCTTATGAAGAAATATTTCATCATACATGATTACAATATATATCATTTAATGCACTGATAAGATATCAAAGATGTGCAACATTCACTTTTTTTTATTTAAAAAAAAAAAATCAAGTAGCCTTATTTTGGAGAGTTCATATGAAATTTAAGCTTCAGAAGGGCTAGAACTGAGATTGAATGGAGGACTTCAAAGTCTGACACACTATCACATCACTAAACTGCACTTATTATTACTGGCATTAAGAAATAAAATAAAAAAGACTAGCTTAATGGATTGTCTTTTGCTGTTAACTAATTAAACTTGAAACAAATGGCTGAAGACATGATAAAAGAACAATAGTTTAATCTAAAAACAGATATATTAATCTTTAACATGTCTAGCCTAATAAATGATTAATAATAACCCGTAATGTACCTATGTGAAATGAACGATATCAAAGTTGTGGGTGCAGAAAGTTTGACATCTGTAAATTAAACTGTAACAATATGTTAACTTACTATTATTATTACCTAATTTTCATATATCAGACTTTACTAATACCTAGCTTAAAATCTTAATCCAGTTGACTGACGGCAGAATTTTACAAACAATACTGCCTTTATGTAATGAGCAGCATAATGGGCTGAATTCACAGAAATTTTATAACCAATACTGCATTTAAGTAATTACAAACACTGTCTTTAGGTAATGAACAGCATAACGGGCAGAATTTTATAAACAATACTGCCTTTAAGTAATGAGCAGTGTAATGTAGTATTTGAAGTTGAGACTAAACTGAATTTTACTTTCAGAGAGCTGGTACAATAACCAAATCAGCGAATTGGCCAATCATTTGCCACTAAACAAAAAAGAAAACAGAAAAAATACACAATCCAATAGGCAACTATTCTAATAATCTGATCATCGCTTAGACCTGCAATGGGTTATTTAAGACTGGTTTTCTTACCTTATCCTATACATCATAAAAGATTACCTGTAATACACTTTGTGACTTCAAAAGAATGTTCTATCAAACAATGCTTATCGAGGGAACAAAAGAATTTTTAGTATCATTAAGAATAATTTCCAGTATTTTATAGCTAATCCAAATCTACTATATAGCATTGCATACATAACTTATTTGCTCAAAACAAAAGATTGAGATATCCAGGGAAACAATAAAACTTAAATTGTACTTGGTAATTTGCTATTCATGTAAGTAAATATTTACACCTGTAAAATTAGTTACTTTTGCAAATAATATTTTAGAGCTTCAGAAAACATTACAAGTCCTATTAGATAAAAGCAAAAAATAACAAAAAAAAAAAAAAAGAAACTTAAAGATAAATGCCCAAAAGACTAAAATAATGTCCAATGACTTTTCAATAATAAAAAAAATGAAGATTGTTAGAAATGTATTAGAAGAATTTAACAACTAGTCTTGGTCAAATTAGTAATACAATAGATGAAATCAATCACAAAATTATCTTGGGTGGGGTGCTTTTGTTAAAAATAAAATTAAATGAAAAATATGTCTATAGGTTTGAAAATGAGATGTTTTTAATAAATACATTTTATCGATACTTATATGTGAATCTGAAATCCCAATATTTCATAGAAAAGCAACATAGACTTCAGACAACGCAATGAAATATGGAGAGATGTATGTCGGGAGTAACAAGGAAGGATCAAAAGCGAGAAACACGAAGAAGAAAACTATAGGTATTATTTACACAATTATGAGGCTGAAATGAAATCTTAAATCATATCTTAAGTAATCATAAAAGACCCAGAAAAAGACCACGGGTGAACTACACAAGAAAGTGATGATTCGAAGCTATGGATTAAACATGAAAAGACTTGTACCGTGTAATGGATTGATAATGATCGAAAATGATGAATATTTCAGCCAATCAAGAATAATTTGATAGATACGATATATATTTTTCTTTAAAATACCATAGAAATTTTCAATGTTTACCTCCCGCCCCCTCTCCTTATTTGCACATGAAGTTTTATAATTCATCGATTTTTTTTTCCTAATTATGTAATTTTTCTTTGTTTATCTAACTATTATTGAATTTTCATATGTAGATTATTTTAGTATCTAAAAGTATAGAAAGACAAACTTCTGTTTTAAAAAAAACAAAAATCATTATTTCCGACAAGAATGGTTTAAATTAAAAATGACGGGAAAGATGGACAAATGTTAAAATGCGTTAAAAAAAAAAAAACGTTCAACACTTTAATTGATTTTCAAAAGTTTTTTTTCGTGGTCTTTTTAACCTCATTTTCTTTGAACTTTCTTTATAACGACAATTTAAAATCAGCGGTTTAATACTTAACGCAATTGAACTTTATTTCACAAGATTCACCAGTCACGTGAGATCAAAGTCGCAGAATACTGGAAGTCTCTAACCAATAACTGGAGGGGATCGAGTTTTGTAAATAGACTAGCGTGACCCACGGCTGAAGGCTGTAAAATTTCAGAATTTGATGATGTTTTCTCTCTTATTACATCTCTTGAAAATTGGTGTTCTATTTATACCCTTCTGGGAGAAAAATCTCAATTCAAAACACGGTAATAGCTTGAAGTTTCAAGGATAATTTAACACCAGGCAGCTTTAAAAGAAGAAAAAGTGAACTGAAGATCGTTAACCCTCTTACAATGACGGGCAGCAGAATCTTCTGAATAGCCCAAATCACAGTTAGCCAAAGCTCACACATTCATATTTGAAACATACGCTAAAGACCGATTTATCAGAAAAGTAATCCGCTGAATGTAAATACGGGTTTAAATGTAAGTAATGTCACAATAAGATTACAAGTGCTGTTAAATAACAAATAAAATGCAACGGAGATCAATTATGGCCTCAATATTAATTAGCTATTAAATCTGAACAAAGCAAAACATGTACGCATAAAAATGTGTGCGTGTCTGAAGGCAAACTTAGTAATCAAAGCAGTATTGTATTCTGCTTAAGGTAGATATAAAATTAATCATCTTGAGATGTGCTACATTATTAAAAAGACCTCTTTTACGACTTCATTACGAAGAAATTAAACAATATCATTAAGATTCACAGGTGTGTGCGTATATATATATACATGTGTGTGTGAAGATTAATATTTCTGTTTGATCTCATATATTATCATCTGGGTAATATGCGGCTCAGTAGATGGTATTGCCATAGATAATGGTTCTACATCACTTGTCCTATGCAGATGATGGCACATGAGATCTAGCCAAAATAATACTTTAATAATAACAACACATAAAAGAGAACTAAAAAACTGTATTTTCCTATTAAAATCCTTTTAAATATATAGATATAATTCATACAGAAGAATATAGTAAAAAATATTAAAAGGCTAGCTTAAAATCTCAATATTATCATCAGAGTATTGCAAACCTTATAACTTTGTATATTCTGTGAATTTTAATGGTTGTCAAATATATAAGGTTGACAAAATATAACATTTATGAAATAAGTCTTCAAATGGGCATCCTGTAAGAATCCTTACTGGTCAGACCTTTTAGAGTCATTTTAATAATCTTGGAAATAATAACCTCTTGTATCAATCAATGTAATTCACTAATACAATGAAAAATGTGTGTATATACATAGTATATATGGTATCATATACAAATTATGTTTGCAATTAAGATAAATTTCATGGTTTAATAAACTGTAAGTTTTTGACCATTGGTTATATAATCAACAAGCATGAATAATAATCCATACCTCTTAAATCTTGAATGCATATAAATAGATGCAACTCTGGAGATTAATTATTTTCAGGATATCAAAGAATATGCTATCCTTCTGCATTCTCACACCTTTAAAAATAGCTTAGTGTGTTTAAATCCTTATAAGAACTTGAATTTGAAGTAACAGAGGTCCCCTTTTACTTCAATAAATTCTGATAAAAGAACTATAATAGGTTAATGGAGAAAGCTTGTTTCACCTCAGGGAGATTATCAATTAGTATTAATTGATTGTTTCTTGGCAACATCAAAAGGTAAAGTTAGTTCTGTTTACATGGATATAATCTCTAAATTTTCATTCCTTATCACATGAAAATCCATGAAAAATATAAATTCAATATAGAAGTATACGTATACTTTTATATTTGCAATAAATAATTATTAATAATACTATCTTTCTTGGTATATACTTATCAAAATAATAGTTATCATCTTGACATTAGACAAATATAAATAGTTTAGTAATTGTCCCATTACGACATAAATCCATATTGAACTCTATGTCTGATTATTAAAGGAATGCAGGATTATAAAATAAAACTTAATTAGGTTTAGAAGCTTGAGAACAACAGCTGTAGACTAATGTTTATCTTCCCGTTTTGATTCTCAATTTGCGAATTTAATAATATGAAAAAACCTAGCAAATCATAAGATATCTTTCTATCTGACATAAATAAAATTCAAGAGAAGACAAAAAATATTTTTGTGTTGCCCACGCATACCTAAAACAAATAAAATCAAGTTACAAAAATTATTAATATTAAAACATAGCTTGATGAACATTCTCTCTTTATGGTATATATATATTCTATATTTGAAACTCTAATAAAGAAATAAAAAGGAATATATGATAACATGAACAATAAGCACGTGACAAAAAGTTTTAATTTAATTACAGACTATTCTTTATTTGCATACATAAATAATTCTGGCCTACCTAAAGTGGGAGGAAAAATCTTAAAAAATAAGATGCATAATAGTTTGCCCCATTTGGTCCTAAATTATTTCATTGATACCTAAATTTTCAGGCATCAGCAAACCATATTATGTATTTTTAGCACATGGATGTATTCATACTGTATGTGCACAATTTTTCAAAAAAATATTCATTAATTTCTAATCCTTTTTTTTCTTTCTGAATCATGGATAAGTTCTACGGTAATGTAAATTTTTGATGAGTGGGGGAGGGTGCTATATAACTCAGCACAGGACCCTGCATGATTTAGTTGCTGGTGGAGTGATGGATTGAATAACTTCAAAAGTCCATGAATTGCTGCTCCAATTGTATTTTCTGGTGCTCAAACCTCATATGAATTCCAAGGATACACCATTCAAACATTCATATATTCAATCAACAGAGTCCTCGATTGTTGTTTCTATTTATTTTTCTTTTTGCTTATATATCCAGTATAGTGAATGTATATGTAAGTAGAGGTATTTGAATTTGGATTTTTGAGCATATATTCATCCTTCACTCCATCTCAAGCAACCAATACACATGACCACACACATGTGAAAAAGACAGATGATCTCTAATACCATATTTAGTGCAGAAACAGCACTCATCAGTTGGGCCAGATCATAATCTCCCAAACATATATACAATCAGGGCTCAGCCTATATTAAGATAGCAATTCCTTAAACTTTAATGGACAGGCTTCAATCAATAAAGTGGACGATTGAATAATTGGAAGAGTGAGAAGATTGAAGTCTATCCATTAAAGTTTAAGAAATTACTATATTAATGTAATCCAAGCACTGATTGTATACATGTGTACGAGATTATGATCTGGTTCAACTGATGAGTGCTGGAACTGCATGAAATATGTATATTGGGGATCATCTATCTTTTTCATGTGTATGTGGTCATGCTTGAGATGGAGTGGAGGACGAATATAGACTGAAAAATTCAAAGTTAAAATCCCTCTACCTATATATATATTTACTTTTCTCTAAATATCTTAATCTTTTTTTTTATGTAGATAAAATAGTCATCTTGACGAAAATCACATTATATATTAAATTAGCATCACAATATTTATATATAAAAGTACTAGTAATCACTTGCGACAATCATTATCAACCATTATCAATCCACTGCAGGATGAAGATCTCTCCAATCCATCTCCCATCTTTAGCTTCTCTTCTCCACCTCATCCCTGCACACTTTCTTATTTCATCCATCCATCTCACATGTGGTCTCTTTCTGTGTCTTTTACAATCTCTTGAAATCCAGTTTAAAATTTCAATTTTCCATCTATTATCGTGTCTTCTAGCAATATGTCCAGCCCAACTCCACTTCAATCTTTAATTTTTTCAATGAAGTCAGTAACACCTGTTAGTTCTCTTACCCATATATTGCGTTTTCGATCTCTTCTTGTTACTCCCAGCATGCATCTCTCCATACTTCTTTGAGTGGTATGAAGTCTGTATTGCTCTTCTATTAAGTGTCCAAGTCTCAGATCCATAAGTAAGAACTGGTAAATGACATTTGTTAAAAACTTTCCTTTTCAAACACATAGGCATATTTCCTTTTAATATCAAGTTATTTCTACCAAAAGCACTCCAATCAATTTTAATTCTATGATTAATTTCATCCATTATGTTTCCATCTGTATTATTAATCTGACCAAGGTATTTGTAACTCATCATAATCAATCTTTATTTTTATATTTTGAGCAAATCGATTAAACATTACTTTAGTCTTTTCAACATTTATCTTTAGTCCTACTTTCATAATTTCATATATATATAAAAACACAAAAAAGAAGCAATTCAAATATTTCACTCAAATTGGAAAAAAAAAAACTTGAAATATAAACTATTAACAATAAATATTAAAAATAATAATTTAATTATAATTAGATTAAATAAAAAATGTTAAAAATTATTTTAATTTGATATATATGTGTAATTTTATAAATAGTAACAGTTGTAAATGACGGTGCAAGAAATGTTAAACATTTTACAATAACATTAGAGAATTGAGTGAAACATTCGATATAAAAACATAATACATATTTTTTATATTTTACAATAAATTATTAATGAAATAATAGATAAAAAGGAGATGGGAGGGGAGTAAACAAACAAAAAAAAGTCAAATGCAAGTTTAAAATCAATTCAAATAAAATGAAATATTGGATTAATTTTTTCTATGTGTATGAGCGCATTTGTATGTATAAATATACAATTAATCCGGCAACCCAATTATACAAAAATACAAACAACAACAAAATCATTTGAAAAAGTATGCGAATATGTGTCAGCCTTATATTATTCAAAATTAACTTAGACATTTTACCACCTGGGACTTGAAAGATTTTTTTTTAAAAAAAAAAAGCCTTTTGATTTTTATGAACATGATTTTCCTCCCTCTAAAATCAAACTGTAAATCACATTCATTTCCTTTAGGATTACGTTTTGAAATTGATTAAGTATTTTAAATAATGTAATTTCAAAATTATTCACTTGAAAAAAGAAAAAAAAGTTCAATTACTGAATCTGCCTGCAAATCTCCCATTTGCTGTATTCTTTTATTTCCATTAGAAATATAAGATTAAAAAGAACATAAATCGAAAAATTGAAAATAAATGCTGATGGAATAATAAAAAAAAAAAGAATTAATTTCCCCATTTCAATACTATTACATTAGTAATATTTTTAATAAACCCTTTTATTTCTCAACTTTAGGTCCATTTCGTCCTCACCACCACAAACGCATCATAGAATTTTCAGCTAATTAATAATAAATATGAACGAAGTGATTATACAGAAAGTGAGTTATTAGTTTTTATGCTGGGTTTGGGAAAAGATAAGGGGGATTTAGAAATGAAGGCCATGGAGTTGACCAAGATTATGTTACAGAAATGGAATGGAGCAGATTATGGGAAAACTTAGGGTGGAGAATGGAAAGGGAAGGTAAAGTGGCTAACAGGTTTCTCTGGGCATAGTTGCTGAGAGATTCTTGACTCCGTATAAGAAGAAGCTACAGTGCATCACATCACATCACAATTAACATGCAAACTTTAAGCATACAATGATCAAAAACACACTGCTTATTCTTGTTGGCTTTTAAAAATTGGCCAGAATTCATACATATTCGAAGCTTTCATGTATTTTTTCCATGTGTCAAAGCATCGATTGGCCGGAAAGCGAACCCGCGACAACTGCTTGTAAGACCATTCGGCCAGCCAACGCTTGACAAGGAAGCTTTCATGTATTCTCCATCATGGGGTACAGAATAACAAGTGTATGTCATATATGTGTTGACTCTCAGTAACATATTGTTAGTGTACAGTTTATTTTGAAGGTACCAAACTTTCTGCACCCACATTTATGTCACCAACCTCTCCAGATAAAGATTTTAGCAATTATTATTGGGGGGGGGGGCTAGAAAATATCATACCACTTTTAACTGCAACGGCATGATATTTTTTAGTCTAAAAAAGTATTTATCTGGGGAAGATGATAATCACAGGTGCAATAAGTTTGTCACCACAATAAACTGCAATAATTTCATGGATAAATACTGAGTGAGGATCATGAAAATATGTGAGATGTCATCAGGGCCTACTGATGAGTGCTAGTTCAAAATGAAATGCATTGATGGATTTGCCTTTTCTGAATGTCTCTATTCACGTGATTAAAGTATAAGAAATAAAATGAAAATTATAAATATGTTGTTAATGCAATATTTGCATGAATAATTGAATAAAACTTTACTGAATGATGCATTGTCTTTAATGTCCATCTGAATCAAAAATTATGGTTGTGAACATAAAGCTAGAAAATGCAGTAGATTTAAAAAAAGAATAAGAGAGCAGAAAAGACTTGGATTAGTACTGGCATGATGAATAAAAGGGTAAAAGGTAGATGGGGGAAAGTGATGATAGAAATGTATAGCAAGATTAACAATGATTTAGGAAATATCACTGAGGAAAACTGCAAAATAGATTAAATGTTGTGACCAGGGCCAACTGACAATAAATATCCTATGGTAATAAGAATGAAATTATTAAGTCAAAAAGGTGAAACACCCTTTAAATAATCCAAACAAGGTAAGATGCTCTCCAACTGCCTTAAAAAGAAACAGCTTAGAAGGGATTGTTCACTAAACTTACCAATTGACAGCTATGAAGATATGTGTTTTTACACCTTTTGTATTATCCTTTAATTAACAGAAAAGATTAAAATACCTATTTACCTTCCAAGAGATTGTAAAAGACCCAGAAAGAGACCACATGTTAGATGGATGGATGAAATAAGAAAGTGTGCTGGGGTGATGTGGGGAAGAGAAGCTAAAGATTGAAGATGGATTGAACTTGGAGAGACCTTCATCCTGCAGTGGATTGATGATGGTTGATGATGACGAATAGACTGGCTAGGGCTATGAGTAAATTACTTAAGGAAAAAAAAATCATAAACTTGCACATCTCCCCAGCCACCCACACAAAAAAATTTCCAATTCTGACTCAAACTGGTATAAATACTAAACTGTACAATTTGCATTTGTGTTCTATCCATTCGCAAATTGCTACCATACCTATATCAAACTATATCAGAATATATAATTGATAAATTGCTATTTTTTCCCCAAAGAAAATCAAACCCAAAAACTACCTATGTTTGAAAGCAACAACAAAATAATCTAATTATTTTAGAAAACACACATGAAGCTAATATATTTTGCAAAAAGACAATAAACTGAAATACAAATATATTTCATATGTCATAGCATCGGGCGGAGGCGAACCTGCAACAACCGCCTGCAAACAACTGCTTGCTTGCAAGGCGGCTGCGCTGACCCCTCGGCTAACAACGCTTGACAAATACAAATATATTTGAAAGCATAATAAAGTAAATTAGTGATGTGGATATATGCAGTTCTATAATAAAATGAATTATAAGTATAAGAATACAAAAAGGAGATCGTGTAATTCATAATAAAACAATTCACTTCAATAAATCGGGAAGAAATTGGAATCCAAAAAAATATCAGTCCCCTATATAGTTGACGTAAAAAAAAAAAAAAAAATGGGCACGTGTAAAGTAGCAATTAGATCAAAAAATACATGAATTTAAATCACGAAGATAAATAGTAATTTAGCAACGCAAAAAGCACGTGCATAAAAATGTTTAAATCTACAAGGTTGGAAAATCAGTTACTCTTCTGGCAAAAATGTTCATTCATTTAATGCAATCACGATTATTTCTTATGCCGCATTATCGGAAACTACTACAACATTAGAGCTGACGACGAGTTTCTGACGAGTTTGAGCGCTTTTTAATCATCACCGAGTTAATATTTTTGACACCCCGTGTTATTTTGCTCTTCATTAAAACATATCACTTTCACGATTGTTTTTCTAAATAATTAATTTCATTTTCATGATTTCAAACATATTTACAGTATTTTTTTTTATTTGATTATTTACAAAAGAAGTTAATTAATATGGTGGGCTTTTGTCAAGTGTTGTTAGCCGAGAGGTCGCAGCCGTCTTGCAAGCAAGCATTTGGTTGCAGACGGTTGTTGCGGGTTCGCCTCCGGTCAATGCTATGACATATGCTAAAAAAAAAAAAAACATGGTGGGCTTTTATATTACCAAGTGTGGAGACTTTACCAACGAGTTGAGCAAACACACAATTAGCATTTACTAATTATTATTTGCCGTGATCTTTTTAATGCTATCATTAATCTTTAGCTTGGCATGGTTTAGTATAGTGCAAGAGTGTTAGATTATAGAGTGTAAAGTCCTCGAATCAATTCCAAGTCTAATACTTTGGATGCTCTGATCTCGTATGAACTACTGAGCATTTACCCTTCCACCATGCAGCTTAACGACATTTGATATTTTTATTTTAATAACATATACATAATGAAGAGCACCTCATATTTTTAAAATAATATTGCTTTGAAGATTAAAAGAAAAATGTAAATAGGTATGTGTATTTTTTCCCCCAATTTAAGTAGCAGTAAAGTAATATTTTGAAAGCCCAGAGTGGTTTAAGAGCTGTGGAAGAGCGTCAGACCCGAGAGCGAAAAGTCCTGGAATTCAAATTCTGGATCTAGCGGCAATCGAACACTCGGTACTAAAAAAAAATAGTTCACTGATCATATTTCTAAATAGCTCTTACAGATGTGTTCTCAAAAACTTTACTTCTTAATATTACTTTACTAGAAATTGTCTTATGTCATTCTCAGAAAGTTTTTAAACCTCATTATTTTATAATGAATATTAAAACCAGATGCTATAGAGTGAAAAGGGGTGGAAAACTCGTAACATATTACCATTAACAAGTTTTACTTCTCAATCATAATGTCTTTCAGTCTTTGGAATCGGCTACCTGATTTCTTGAAGATTTGAAGAAAAAAAATTCAAGACAGATGGGAGATCTATTAACCCCATTCTTCCCATCGGGAAGAAAATAAGAATTCTCCCATCTTTTCTGATTAAATTATAGACAACACTCGACAAATTAAATCTAACGGCTAAATAAATAAGGGTGGTAAAGAAAATAAACAAAAATATATTGAAGACCAATCATTTATGCAAATACCAATCAACAAATAAAACAGGATAACAGCAGATGGGGAAACACTTTCTAACGCTTACCGCCTCTCACCCCTCCTCCCCTGTCCTCCCAAAAAAAAAATTCTGTTTGCAAAAACATGTCTCTGCTCAATTTAAAAATATCAAACATTTTGTAATGTAAAAGTTTATGGGGGGGGGGGTAGTCCACCCTTTCCAATGATAAAAAACCCAGTATTCCTCAGGCTTATGACTAACTACCCTGGTAGTAAAAAATTTTCCTCTCTATTTTGTTCTCAAAGAACAGCAAGATACCCATTTACTGATAAATAAGTGAATGGTTAATCTGTTGGAGAAATTTTCAAGTTAAATCGATCCCGATGATTAAAACCTAGATGGGACCCTGGATCGGCAGACATGTTTTATACTAGATCATGAAAGAGCCTTCAATATGAATAGGCAATTACGTTTACAATCTATTTTAAACAACATAATTCACTAATACTTCTAATAAATTTTAAAAGAAAGAATATAGCATAAAATGTTCATTAGCAAAACATCAAAACTGTTTCTTTATGAGTAATTAATTGGATTAAAGCTAAATTTAAATACGTTTTAAAAGCCAATAAACATGATCACCATTTCCTAGGCTTGCTTATAACTGTTATTAAAACAGGCAAAACTCTCTATATGTATTGCCACTCAATGCAAGCCAGAGTAATCAATGGATGCCAGAAGGCTTGTGCATAAAATCCCCATCTAGTGCCTACTCATCCAATATTCCCAGATTAGTTTCTGACTTGAGGCCTCCGTTAGTGAGAAGCCATGATCTGAGAGCACTGCATCTAGATCTTAGGATCTAATGTAGCCCTCCAGCAGCCACCTTTTATCTCTACTTAACTACAAAACAATGAGTCTTAAATTGAAAACACTGTAATATTTTCAATCCAAGCTCATTAGCTTATATAGTCATATAGGTCTAAACTCAGTTCAGTACCTATACATTTTGGTGACTTTGGTTCTTTAATAACCACAGCCACCACTATCCTATTAGGCAGGATTGGTTTTAAGCTTATAAACATCACATGATAACCATTTCCTATGCTTGCTTATAACTGTTATTAAAACAGGCACAACTCTCTATACATATTGCCACTCAATGCAAGCCAGAGTAGTCTGGGGATATTGGATGAGTAGGCACTAGATGGGGATTTTATGCACAAGCCTTTTGGCATTCATTGATTACTCTGGCTTGCATTGAGTGGCAATATGTATAGTTCATTTTAAAAGCAATGGTCTCTTATTACTTAAAGGCCACAACCTGCTGTTTGCCTCTTTATACATATTCTTATCTTGTTATTATAATAAATTGTTATGTGCGCATTTATTTCATCATCATTTTCATTTTCAACTACTATCAATCCACTGCTAAAATGAAAACCTCTTCAAATTTAGTCAAATTGCTCCAATACTTAACTTCTCTTCACAACACACCAGCAAACTTCATTACTTCATTCATCCATCTCACATGCAATGTCTTTCTAAGTTTTTCTATCTCTTAGAATCCAGTTTAAGACTTCACCCATCCATCTATCATCATCTCTTCTAACAGTATGACTAGCCTAACTCCAGTTCACCCAGCAAACTTTTTTATTTCATCCATCAATCTCACATGCATTTTCTTTATAAGTTTTTCAGTCTCTTGGAATCTAGTTTAAGACTTCAACCATCCATGCATTTATTATCATCTCTTCTAGCAATATGCCCAACCTAACTCCATTTTGGTCTCTATTCTTTCAAAGATTTTATCTGTTTGTTCTCTTAAGCAAATATTTCATTTTCGATCTCTTCTTGTCCTATTACTATTTCTCTATTCTTTGTTGAGTGCTGTTAAGTATTCAAGTCTCAGATCCATAAATAAGAACTGATAAAACACATTTACCATATTAAAAACCTTCCCTTTCAAATACAAAGGTATATATATAATATTAAATTATTTCTAAACTCTCCATGTAAAGTTTAATTTCATGATAAAAATTTCATCCATTTTGTTTCCATGTGTATTAATTAATTTGACAAAAATATTTGTATTCATCATTATCAATCTTTATTTTCTTTTATTGAGAAAATCCACTGAACATTATTTTAGTCTTTTTAGTACTTATTTTTAGTCCTATTTTCTTACTTTCATCTGATAACTCTTGCAATATTCCAAAACTCTGAAGTGTAATTTGCAAAAACAACCACATCAAATGCAGAATCAAACTCAATTTACTTTTGACTTCCCATATTAAACAATGAAATATGTTTTGTACATTTGTTGTAAAAAGTTTTGGAGATATAGAATCACTCTGAAATACTCCTTTCTCAATGTTAATCTTTTTAGTATCACCATGAAATGTAAGCATTGCTGTTACATTGTGATAAATATCCCTCAAAATATGAAAATATCCTGAATCTGTATTAATGATCCAATACTTTAATCATTGTAAAAGCACTTTAGAATCAAATGCCTTTTTATAATCTACAAATCCAAAATATAATGGCTATAATGCAAAAGAAGGTACCACTGACTAGAATGTGAAGATTTGAGGGTAGTTCCATCTTCAGAATTTCCTTTGGCTAAGAATAGCTAACTTTATTCACCAGTACTGCATGACTATTTTTTTTGGATATGGGCCAAACATTGAAAAAAGTTATGTTTTATTCAGCCCAGATTTTAGCCCAGGTCCTAGATATGACTCTATATTGTGAGATCCTTGGGCTAAAATAAATACTTTATGATAATCGGTTGAAAAAAATTGTTAAACCATTTTCAGAGTAACAGAATCAATCATTCAATATAATTTTAAATCTTGCCCTGTGTGGTTAAGTGAAGTGGATTGAGTGCCAGACTTTGGAGCTTACGGTCCCATGGAACACGCCACAGTTATCCACTTCTGGTGCTTGAACTTCATATGAACTTTCAAGCATTAAACCATTCCATTATTTATTTTTAATTTAATCATGTTGAATATGCCACATCACTATTATTATTATTTTGAGAAGAATGATTGATCAGAAATTCCAGTGGATTATACCTGGAATTGTAACAAACAATTCTAAAGACATTCAATATTTAATATACGGTAAGAGAAAAAATACAAATTGACATTTATTTAAATATCAAAAATAAATAGTCATAATGATACTGAATGAGAGTCGATAAGTTTAAGCAATAAAGATGGCAAATTTGAGTAATGATCTATGGAACTTTGAGTAATGATCCACGGAACTTGAACTCTTCACTCAGACAAGATTTATAAACTTTGAGATATACTGTTTTTCTGAAGGTTTATGATCGTGTTTTAGTTGTATTTATGTTGGACTATGTCCATCATCTATGAGTATTGAATGTCTTTAGAAAAATTTAACTTAAATATTCCAAATACATTTAACTGTTAATATGCACAACATTTCGAGAGGTATTATTCTCTCCTCTTCTTCAGGTGTTGATGGCCTGATTAGTGACAGTACAAGCATGGGAATTGAACCTGGACCCTTAGACATTGAATTTTAAGGTAACACTCTAACCAATTGTGCCATCCTGCCTGACACTCCCAATAAAAATAAAAAAAAATACATTTACAAGACACTTTCTATCCATATTTTGTTTCTTATCCAACAATGTATATCATAACATTAGAACAAAAATTATGGAAGAATGTTATATAAATGTACAGAACCAATACCACTACATAACCCCAATTACTAAATATAAATATACTACACTAATACCACTTGAGGGTCAGCAGTTTTTTTAATAGAAAAACAGCCTTTAAATAGTCTACTGCAAAACAAAGGTCTCTTCAGAAACTCCTCTCCATCATTATAGTAACAATAAAAGAACAATACTCAACTTGTCAGATTGTGGAGGTTCAGAGTTTTTCCCCCAACCCTGTTTTAACCACTAATTAAGGACAGCTAAATACACATTTACTGACCAGGGCTAGAAGATTAGCTGGATTGGCTATGGTTTAACTAAAAAAAATTTCAATGTTTTTATACTGCTGAAATCCAAACCCAGGTGCAGACATAACCAATGGATGCAAGACCACTACATGACACACTACTTAATAATTACTTGTAATGCAATTTTTTATAGATTTTAATCTATGATAGTTTTGTTTTGTATCTTTAAGTTGTTACAATAGGATATTTATATGTTTGTGTGTAATAAAACTGTTGAACAGTGGAAATTGTCAGCTATTTTTTGGGTGATTGGAATAATAAAATACTGCATCTTGTATAAAAAATGTAGAAGAGTGTATTATTATTGTATACTGTATTTACATTAGTATTAATTACATTATTATTTTTCCAATAAAATCATCCTACAATAACTTATACACGAATAACATTTTTATCTTCATAAGCACAATGAGAGTTCTGAACTACATCATTTTTAATTAATGGAGTAAATCACACTTCCCTTGGACTATAAATACATAATTCTCAGCAAAAAAATCAAGAATAGACTAATCTACCCAATTTTTAAAGATTTTGATGGGATGGAAATTCAGAATGAACTCAATATATCGGCCAGATAAAAACACGGTTTTGAATTTTACAAGGATGGAGACATAATTTCTCCTTTTAATGACTGTTTTTAATAATCAGAATTAATAATTGTAAACATTAAATTAACAAGTCAATGTAAATGTAATTAATATAACAAACCATTCCCCTGCTAGATAAGAATGAATAATAATTAACAAAGTGTTAAGAATAGAATGAATCCACCTAGTTTATTTTTGATTCTTTATCAATAAATTATATATTTATATCCTGAGAAGAGAGTACTTATTCCATTAAGTACATATACATTGAGCTATGCTAAAGATGTTCACAATTACTAACTTCTGACTGATTAATAAAATAAAGTTATTAACTAATTTGGTGAAAACTCCGCCTGTCAAATTTTTGTATAGAATCTAGCGAATCTTTCGTTAAATATTCTTCCATGTTTGATATTTTATTTTTACAATTAAACCTTTTTTTTATATATTATATAAGTAAATTTAATATTTTAGTATACAAATGTAAGCTTTCAAGTGATATCAATTTTAAGCATTCAATTTTTTTATTAATATGAAAATAAATATAACGATTTTTTTATTTGTAACAATGGAGTATGGGACTATAGGATATAATTTACATATAAAGAATGAAATATTAGATATTTGAATTTTATATTATTAAAAAATGATATATTTAGAAATAGTTCTTTATTGAAATTTTAAACTGGATTCCAAGAGATTGTAAAAGACCCAGAAAGAGACGGATGGATGAAATAAAAAAGTGTGCAGGGGTGATGGGGTGAAGAGAAGCTAAAGATCGGAAAAGATGGATTGAACTTGGAGACCATTCTGCAGTGGATTGATAATGGTTGATGATGATGATGAGTTCTTTATGCTATATTTAGAAATAGTTATGTCAAAGAAAGAAAGAAAATTCTAAAAGTTAATAAATTATTTATTATTATAATTTTAAAGAGTATTCTATTTACTGTTAAGCTATTTCTTTTTATGAAATATAAAATACTTCTGATTGCCACAATGAACTTTCTAATAATTGTCTTCATAAGAATTGTCTTTTTAAAAATAAAGTATTTCCAGAAACAATCTCCTTTCATAGCCTTTGGATTAATAATAAATCTTTTACAAAAAGATTGCATCATAACCATTAATTTGTAAATTAATTACATTTTTTTTTTTTTACAAACCTATAAAATGTGATAACTTAGCTTCAGGCTACACCAATCTAAAACACACAGTCAATCAGAAATTAACTACTTTTTTTCATACCTTTATCATAACAATAAGGTACTGTTTATCAAATGTAGTATCACTGTAATGCCTAAAATGTCAAAAGTCAGAGTTGATTACATAAGCCATGTTTTCACCTGGCTAATTCTATCAACATTGGCAAGGATAAATTTGTAAAACATCAAAAGCTTAAAGAGTAGCAGAATTCATTTTATTCTTAGGTTTTTGTTAACAGAATATTATCTGAGGAGGCAGTGGTTTACTTCATTAATTATAGACCCACAGGGACTATGCTAATTTAATGTTTTCATATTAAGAAGTATATATAATTTTATTTTTCAACACAATCGATTCAAAATACATGCCCTTTCTTTTCTTTTATTTCTATATATATATATATTGATCTTGATCTCAGTTTTTCAAGCTCTCTACAGCTATCTATTCCATATTACCAACCGATACACATAACCACATACATACATGTGAAAAGATGATACCCATTATATGTATTTTGGGCTGAACCAGCACTCATTAGTTGGCCAGATCACCATCTCCCACACATATATACAATCAGTGTTCAGCTTATATTAAGATAGCAACTCATGAAACTTTAATGGATAAGCTTCAATCTTCACCATCCTCCAACTCTTCAGCTATCCATTTCATTGAAAATCTGATGATGGAATGCTCAAAGTCCTTGTTGATGCCAGTATTATTGTCATACCCATGCTGACCGTAAGTCACTCTGACCCCTCACATATAGGACCTTAACCTGTCCATTTAAATATACAGAAAAGAGGTGGCAGAATACAGGCTGTTTTATATGTAATATTTAAATATATGCATATTGTCTATACTGAACCCTTGATTCCTCTCCTGTGTATTTAAATGGACAGATTAAGGTAGGTATAACAATGATATTGGCATCAACAAGAGCTTTGGGTGTTCCACCATCAGATTTTCAATAAAATGGATGGCTGAAGAGTTGGAGGGTGATGAAGACTGAAGCTTGTCCATTAACATTTGAAGATTTGCTATCTTAATATACACTGAACACTGATTGAATATATGTGTGGGAGATGGTGATCTGAATCAACTAGCGAATGCTGGTTCAGCACAAAAGACATATATTGGAGATCATTTATCTTTTTCACATGTATGTGGTCATGTGTCAGTTGTATAAGATGGAATGCATAGCTGTAGGAGGCTTGAAAGTCTGAGATCAAGTCCCTTCTTATGACATTAAATTCAGTATAGGCAGCACATTTGCATTTAAATATTATATACTTAACTGTAAGTTAAGTTCAAGAGAAATCTAATAACTTATATAAAAACATAAAATATACGTAGACAAAATATATATATATACAAAATCATCATCATCATTATCAAACATTATCAACCACTGCAGGATGAAGGTCTTTCCAAGTTCAATTCATCTTTTCCGATCTTTAGCTTCTTTTCTCCACATCACCCCTGCACACTTTCTTATTTCATGCATCCATCTCACATATGGTCTCTTTCTGGGTCTTTTACGATCTCTTGGAATCCAGTTTAAAATTTCAATTGTCCATCTATTATCATCTCTTCTAGCAATATGTCCAGCCCAACTCCACTTCAGTCTTTTAATTTTTTCAAGATCAGTAACACCTGTTTGTTCTCTTACCCATACATACTATATATATATATATAACTAGTGGTAACCAATCAACCTTCAGACAATCCCAATAAAGATAACAATCAACAATCTCAAACTGATTCATAAGTGACAACTTTTTATACTCAAAACATTGCAATTATCCACTTGAGATAAATATATTAACGATTATTAGGAATTATTTATTAGGTTAGAGATTATCACATCATTTCTAATCCAAATAGCAACTTTAAACTCAGTTAAAGGTTAATATAGTCACTTTTTTTTTATTAAAGATAAACGTGGAATAATTCAACTTTAACTCACTTTTACCACGTGTAATATCTTTTTTTTAGATATACTTAAAAAGTCCTTCTACCTTCTATACTTCACAATCTTCAAAACATATGGATAAAGACACATGAAAAAGTTTATGATCCTTCAAAATACATTTTTCGTGCTCAACCAGCATTTTTCAGCTAGTTCAGATCACAACCTCTTACTTCTGTCTTCACAATCAATGACAAATTGTTACAATATGATTTACAGGTGTCAATTTTTCTGCACTCACAATTCTGATATTATCTATTTTGGATAAAATTTTTATTGATTATTACTAATCATTTGCTACGTTAGAGATTATCAAATCATTCCTAATCCAGATATAACCTTTGAACTTCAATTAACACTTAATATAGTTTATAAATAACATAAATAAAGTGAAATAATAAATCTAATCTGATATCCCTTTTGCCCACGTGAAATATCTTTTTTTAAATATATTTAAAAACTTTAACTTCGCCACATATTCTTGAAACATTTGTGTATAAGAAAATACACACGCACAGTTATAAAATTTATGTGCAAGTAATATCCGTAACTTTAATATTAAAAAATTATACATAATTAAAAACGTAAAAAAACATCTAACTCAAAAGTCATTCATTTTTTAAAGCTTTATGATAAATGCTTAGCCAGAGCCAGCACTTAAAATATCTCTGTTAGGAATCCCTCCCCAAACCCCTGACCATGGTTTTGTGCTTTGGCACTCCTCAGAGAGGTATCAGGGTAGGTTCAGACACTAGATCTAAAAATACCAGCCCAAAGCCTTTGCTTGGCTTTGGGGAGGGGTTCCTGACAGAGATATTTTAAGTGCTGGCTCTGGCTAAGTATTTATCATAAAGCTTGTAGAGGAATTGGCAATCCTCACTGTTTATAACTTACAAGCTTAAGAGGTAGGGTCATGTGATCTATGACTCTTATTTTGATCATTCATTTTTTGTTTTAAAAAAACTTGAATTTATAAGAAAAACACCTAAAAATATATATCATTATGTACTTAAATCCGCACATACAGATATTAATCAATAAATTTCTTATGTTCATTAAGAAATATCTATCAACATAGCATCTTATCATCTCTACCCTCATTTTACTTATAAGTAAAATTTATGTGGAAGTTAACTGAAAACCCCCCGTGAACAATATGTAAACTAATACAATTTGTCAATAAATACAGAATGAGCCAACCTGTACTTTAGTCTGGAACGTATATAAGCATTCAATTTATTGGTGTGTTATAATGCAGAGCATGAGTTCTATAGGTTAATGTAATTTCAGAACAACCAATCACAGGGAAAAGTTCATATTTAACAATCTCCAAATATTTTGCCGAATAGCTTGTGGTTGTCCTAAAATTATGTATATATATAGAATTCATGCTGTTTGTTGTAACACATCAATAAATTAAATGCTTATATATATATATGACCCAGGATAAAATACAGCTGGGCTCATCCTGTACTGTTTTGCTTAGTGACCCAAGTTGTATTACTTTACATATAGTTTGCTAAGAAGATTCAGTAACTTCTACATAAATTTCATCTACGTTTGAGCTATCCCAATTAATATTATTTAAGTAGTAAATATATTTTCCAATTCCATGTCTGCCTAGCGTAAGCTTAAGTAATCAACAGATGCCAGATGGTTGTGCTTAACAAATCCTTATCCAGTATTGTCCTATCCCTACATTCAGGGTAATTCTATTTTCTAGTTTATAGCTTTCAATATCTGGATCTAATACGCAATATGCTTTTCTTCCAGCAGCAACCAATGTTTATTCCTTTTCTTTATTACCAAGCCATTGACCTGAAGGTCAAAAATCCTGTTGAAAGCTATAAGCTAAAAACTAGTCTGGGAATATGAATTGGATAGCACTGGATCAGAGGATTTATTAAGCATTACCACCTGAAAGCTATGGATTAACCAAGCTTGCACAAAGCAGCAGAACTGAATCAGGAGAAATAAGAAAGCAATCAATATATGCACAAATTATCATACGATTCATGTATGTGAAAAGAATAAAACAAATTCCATCTATGTCCCTATCGATGTTAAACATAATTCACAAATGCTATATCAACCTCTTTTGGGTTTTTGAGAAAAGTTATGTTAAAATTCAGTTTGGGCTTTCATCCAACGTATTTGGAATCGTTAATGATTTTTCTTTTGTGGATTAGTCTAACACAAATTGTTAATCCAAAGCATGACAAACTAATAGTGCTTCGGGGTTTAATTTCAGTCAGAGCTATTGGAGGAACATTTTTAAAGTACCTCCAGTAGTGGAAATACTTTTTTGGGTTTTGTTTACAAAATTTATTAACTTTACAAATTCGGTGATCCCATCATATCCACTCCACTTGGCTTCAAACTTTCCTTTGGACATCTCAAGCCATAGTTAATAGCATTCTCCTTTAACTCTACTACAGAACTGAATGCAGATGATTCAGATTTTAGTTAGAACCCTATCTTATAGATGTTGCTATTTTTTTATAAAAAAGCTAAAGAGAAAACAAAATTAATCTTTTCAAACAAAGTTGAAATCATTAGTGTGCATGATCAACATTCTTTTATTAGATCATAAATAAGTTTAATTTAATTTCTTTACTTGTTTATTAATTTATAATATAATTGATATGTATTTCTTTTTAATTATATAATGTTTACATTGTGGTTTTGTTTCGATGTAAATAGCACAGAAATTATTGAAAGAAATATTTACATGATGTCAAATCAAATTCAATTCCTGTCAAATATCCTTTTTCGTTTATTACTAACAGAAGACTGTCCTTTGATCTATTATCTTCCCTTTATCAATCTTTTTTGTTCCTTCACAAGCTTAATATTTTAGATAATATTCTGTTTTGAATTGTGTTTTTGCTAAGCTGTAGAAAAAAAAAATTAAACAAAAACACAAAATAATTTTTATTTCTTTTGAAACAAAAGCAGAAACAGAAACAATGAAAACCCTTTAGTGATAAAAAATGACTCCTAAGGGGATAATAAACATGCCCTGCATATATACTATACATACTCGTATGATACAATTTAATCTAATAAATATACTAAGTCATTAACAAAAAGAAAAAATAATAGTTACAAAATATAAACTGTAATAAAGAGAAAAAGAGCTGACACATGACTATGTTGAATAAATGTACAAGGCAAGGGAAATGCTAATAAAAGTTCCGTGACAATGCTACATGAATACAAACACAGAATTTATAAATTCCAATTTGAAAATTTTTCACTTTTTTTTTTTTGATCCATTTAATATTCTTTCAAATTGTAAGTTAATGGAATTGTGCATGGACAGTCAATGAATACAAGAAACTATATTATTAAATAAGATTAAAAAAACAGAGCATTAAATAATCTTCTGCTTGCCATAATTAATCATTATGAATTTGAATACAATATTTTATATCCTTTTATTTAATTTAAGATTGTGACTAATCTGTAGTCTTTATCAGAACTGTTAATTTGACTAATCTATAGTCTTTATCAGAACTGTTAATTTCCTTGAATTTGACTACAATATTTTTATACTTCTTTCTTTTACTGGCAGTTTCAACTGATTTGTGGTCTTCATCAGAGCTGTTGCTCAACTAATCTATGGTCTTCACCAGAGCTGTTGCTTAATTTACTTGAATAAAATAAAAATTCAAGCAAATTAAGTAATAGCTCAGATGAAGAGTGCAAATTTAAAGTAAAATAAAGGGGGATATAAAAGCATTATATTAATTGCAGTAAGGAATGAATTTTTAAGTTTTTTGAAACAAATATTTCTCTTCAGTTTATAATAATGTTAGGTTGAGATATTTGGAATGTTATTTTTTAAATTTCATTCCTGTTTATTATAACTGTAACTGGCTTTATTGTCGATTTTAATACCACATTAGTATGTCATTTCTAAAGTCTACTGTGGAAATTAACTCAACTCCATTTTTAGAAATTATATCCTTATCCAAAAAATCTTAATGAACTCTAAAATAGAGAGTGCTTTTTTTTTTTTTTGCAGTCAATAAAATAATAGAAGAAAAAAACCAGTTATTGTATAATTTGAAAATAACTTTAAAAGCTAGGAACACCTCTCAATTATAATGAAAAATTAATAGTTAGAAAGATTGGCAGCGATCACATGATCAAAACTTTCCCGGTGGCAGACCCAGACTAAAGGTTCCAAGTTCAAATCCCACTACATTCAGACAAATAAAATTGCTATACTCAACTTCCTAAGTGAGTACTGTACTCATAAATAAAACAGTCCTACAGTTAATTAATTATTCGGAGAGTCATGTGGTAGAACAACTTAGTGGCAAATTGATCTCGATGGTTCCTTTCAATTATCAGAACTTGTTTTTTTTTTTTTTGTTTATTTTACTCATCTGGTCAGAACTGTTTCTTGAAATTCAGTTTTGAGCCTACCATTTATTTGTGCGGGCTAGTGTTCAAAGGGTCACGTGACCTCATTACACCTACACTTCCGGTTTTTATGGTTTCTTAATTTTTTAATAAAAAGAAATAAAAAGTACGTAAACGACTCATATTTATACACACACACATACATAAAAATAGTGTACGTAGAAGTCACACAAACCAAAGCAGCTAATCAATAAACATTATTTAAATAAATCTTCCGCAAGCTCTGTTGTTATTCCATACTACGTTTAATAATATAAACCTTTTTTGTTTGTTTCACAGAGTAATAAAACACAGCGTAAAATAGAGACAGAGCTACGGGATAAGAAAGCGAACTCATTATTTATGATGTAAATAACGCTTTTAAATTAACTGCTGGAGGGAAAAAGTTCATGTTTACCTTTCCGAATTAAAACTGGTATGTCAAAAATGTAAATATTTAAAAATTAAAATTATTAATTTATTAACGTAAAGTAACAAATGTGTTTGCTTTTCAATATTAAAAGTAAAAAAAAATCTTCAAAATGCTTGCACGTACAAACGATACAAACAGACGCATATACATGTATACGCATTTAATACAAAAATCTGTCAACATTATTTATTGTATTTTGCATTACTACGTGGTTTGGTGCAGCGGAAGTGACGATATGGGGTTCAGGCTTCGTGTATCGCGGCCCAGCCCTTGTCATTTTCGGTGCTCGAATTTCTTATAAATTGCGGGGCAATAAACCATTCCATTATTTATTTTTTTTAAGCATAAATTTTAACAAATTTTCACGTCTATACTATATGCGTGCAAGCATTTAATTAATACAGAAGGTATCATTTATTGTACTGTGACGTGTAAGGTTTGGTGCAATAATAGTGATGGATTCTGGATCTCAGCCTCCATGGATCGTGGTCCAGCTATCATTTCCGGTGCTGAATCTTTTATATTCAATAATATTATTTTGATGTGTTAGTTTAGAAATAAAAATATACTTCCTTTTTTTTTCCTTTACAGAAAAACTTTTTATATTTTTTATTAAAAAAGAACCTATAAAATTATTTTAGACCATTATGCAAATCTGGTAGCTACTTCTTTCTCCCATCATAAAATTGATAAAAGCATAGTTATCAGTACATCACCTAAACATCCATATTTAAAAAAAAAAAGAATCTACAAAATTTATTTTCAAAATATCATGCAAAATCTGGTAGCTACATCTTCCACCATGAAATTAGTAAAGGCATTAATATATCTGTACATCATCTACCCAAACAGTTTTTTAAAAAACAACACATTTATGTCTTTTCTTGCCGCATCGACCCCTTCGATGTTTCTTCTCATTTGCACTTGACGGATTTGTCCTAATTACTCAAACAACTTCATGGAAGGCAGCATCAACATTTAGAGGTGGATCCTTGGCGCTAGTTTCAATATATGGAATATCAAGCTGTAAAGCTAGTTCTCGGCCTTGCTCTTCAGTAACTCTGCGTAAATGAACTAAATTCACTTTAATGGCTACCAAAATCATAGGGTATGAATCCCTGTCCTTTACACGAGGAATTTGTGTAGGGAAGATTTGAATATTTTTATAACTTTGTTTATCAGGGACAGAATAAACCAGTAAGAACCCATCACCTTTCCTCCTATACTGTTCTCTCATTGCACTAAATTCTTCTTGCACAGCTGTATCTAAAACATCTAGAATACACCATGTGCCATCTATTTCAGTATATTGAATATATGAATTCTCTATGGTGGGATCATAATCAGTAACAAACAACTTTTGAAAAAATTGTATAGTAAGGGCTGATTTTCCAACACCACCATCTCCAACAACTAAATAAAAATGGTTGATTTAATAAGACAAATAAATTTTTATAATTGTTATTAAATAATATTTATTTTATAAAGTGCAGACAGTTAGTTGAAACTAAATTGAAAGGCTGCAAACCTCTCGTGCTTATTATAATACTTATCTGACAGCCAATCAGAAGTTATGATGGCTGTGTGAATAGCGATCAAACCATAAATACAAGACAGAATTTTACAAAAAAGGGTGATCCACCCTCTTTTTTTTTTCCATATGTCATAGCATCAGCCGGGACGCGAACCCACAACCATCTGCAACCAACTACTTGCTTGCATGGCGGCTGCGATACCTCTCGGCTAACAACGCAAGACTGGTCCACCTCTTCTTTACTTTAATGCTACTAATATTTCCTTTCGTAAGATAGCTCTGAATATAAAAAGATAAATTATAACTGAGACCAATCGGAAACAGTAATAAACATTAATCAAAGGATCACTAATATGGCTATATTACGATACAGTACTCTAATGGAATAAATTAACAACTCTGTCCCAAATGTAAATATTCAATACATATATAAATAATGCACAAAGTAAAAAAAATAAAAAATATATAAAACTAATTCACCAAGCGCTTTCGGTACTATATATCAGATTCATGGTGACTAATTTAAACTGAATGGTTAATATTCCAGTGCACACTCAATGGAACACTCATATTACATTGATTAATGACATCATTAGACTTAGCAATAAATCAAGTCTCTTTTAACTTCTTCTATCATTGTCTCATTGTGAATAACACTAACCATTTAAGGAAAACATTCATGCCCACTAATTCTCTTATGGTCAAAAAATACTGAATTAACCTCAGATTCCATTTTAGATTTCCTATATTGATAAACATATTCCCGCAACCCTATTGATATATTAAATTCCGTTCCCCCATAATAAATAGCTTTACAACCAGATTCTAATAGCTATTGAAGTAGCTTTTGAATGAAGCTGTTAAACATAAATTTTCAGTAATAAATAATAAATTGTTAAAATTCAGAATCATTACAATTACCTAGAGGTTAAGGTTCCAGAAACGTGGTTTGGTCGAATGAGTATCATTTTAGTTATAAAAACAATATGATGATGACAATAAGGTGCATTGTCTTTCTTACTGATGAAGGGTAGGTCAAACCCCTGCAGGCACTGAGCCTTGTTTCTCTTTTGTGATCATCATTCTAATGGCTTATTCTACAATCCTATTTGCACTTAATTAAAACAGTGTCAATGAACCCTATTCTATTTTATAACAGTTCCCCCTTCCATCTCTAGGCATGCATTCTGAAATAAATATCAACTCTTAGCTGCAGAACCCATCTTAAAATCAGTAAATATTCAATTCAAATTCACTATAATGTTTTTATGCAGAATTTCATTAAAATGTTTATATATATATAGTTCATGTGATGATGAAAAGCATCTTTGTATTAATTCAAGAAGTTGATTTAATTCCTAAAAAATATTAATTGTTGCGTGGCATGTAATATAGATGCTGACTATTTTTTTCTACTGGTGATGCCGTTTTAAAATCAGTACTTAATTTAAGATCATTAAAATGCTTTTATATAGATGGTCCTAGCAGAAAATTGAAATGGAAAAATAACATCACCCAACAGACAACATCATGCTGGGAATTTTCCCCCTGAATTTCACATGATTAAATTGATTTAAAAAACAGCTATAATGCAATCTTCTTTATGAAATATTATAATTTTGTCTTACTTATTTGCACTGCCAAATCCATGTAATATTATATCATTTACATTATTACTTTTACTATAGATGATATCTGATTGCCCCAGCAATCTTCTTCAGAGCTTCTACTTGTATTTGCAAATCTTAATTTCTATCTATTCCAGCTTTTGATTGTCGAGCGATCTTCTTCAGAACTTCTACTTACTAAACAAGGCAAAACTCTCCATACAGTAGTGCCACCTTGTGCCAACCAGAGTAATCAATGGATGTCAGAAGGCTAGTGCATAACATCCCTATCTAGTACCTACTCATCCAATATCCCCAGACTAGTTTCTGGCTTTTGGCCTTCTTCAGTGAGTAGCCTTGGATCTGAGAGCACTATTTTATCTCTACTTCACTGCAAAACCATGAGAATGAAATTAAAAACACAATAACATTTTCAATCTAAGATCAATAGCTTATATAGTCATATGGGTCTGGCACATGTACATTTTGGTGTCTTTGGCTACCATAGCCACCACTATCCTATTAGGCAGGATTGGTGTTAAATCACTAAACATCACATGATTACTATCTCTTATACTAGCACAATTGTTATTAAACAAGGCAAAACTCTCAATACAGTAGTGCCACCCTACGCCAACCAGAGTAATCAATGGATGCCAGAAGGCTTGTGCATAAAATCTCTATCTAGTACCTACTCATCCAATATCCCCTGACTAGTTTCTGGTTTTTGGCCTTCATCAGTGAGGAGCCCTGGATCTGAGAGCACTACTGTATGGAGTGTTTTGCCTTGTTTAATAACAATTATGTGCTTGTATAAGAGATAGTGATTATGTGATGTTTAGTGGTTTAACACCAATCCTGCCTAATAAAATGGTGGTGGTTATAGTTGCTAAAGAGCCAAAGACAGCAAAATGTATGGGTGCTGAACTGAGTTCAGACCCATATGACTATATAAGCTATTGGGCTTAGATTGAAAATATTGTGTTTTCAATTTCATTCTCATGGTTTTGTAGTGAAGTAGAGATAAAAGGTGGCTGCTGAAGGGTTGCATTAGATCCTAAGATCTAGGTGCAGTGCTCTCAGATCCAAGGCTCCTTACTGACGAAGTCCAAAAGCCAGAAACTAGTCTGGGGATATTGGATGAGTAGGCACTAGATAGGAATTTTATGCATAAGCCTTCTGGCATCCATTGATTACTCTGGTTGGCATAGGTGGCACTACTGTATGGAAAGATTTGCATTAATAACAATTACGTGCTAGTAGTATACACAGGGTGGCACTACTGGATGGAAAGTTTTGCCTTGTTCAATAAGAATAATGTGCTAGTATAAGAGATAGTGATCATGTGATGTTTAGTGGTTTAACATCTACTTACATTTTCAAATCTTAACTTCTATCTATTCAATTTAAATTTTGAATAGATAGAAGTTAAGATTTGAAAATATAAGTAGAGATCCTGAAGAAGATCGCTGGGCTGATTGAAACTGTCAATAGTGGGTTGTAAAAAGCATGGTGAAAGTAATAAAGAACATAAATGATATTAATATTATACAATCTAATCCTATAATTAAAAACAGTGCAAACGGGTCCCTACTTGCTATACTAGTTTGATCAATTTGCTTGAAACAAATTTTAATGTAGTTTATTATGGGATGATATTAATAAACTGGATTAGAAGAGAATGGCAAAATATTTATAGTAATTTTCCATTGTTTATTTTTATTAGTTAAAAAAAGTCTTGCATTGTTTAATGCAATGGTACGGAAAAGTACTGGAGCTCAAGGTTCGTGAATCTTAGTTCTGTTCCATCACTTCCAGTGCTCAAACTTGGTGCAGTGTTACAGAGGTGGACTGGAATATATGGTCTGTGAACCATACCATCTCCACTTCTGGTGCTCACCCTAAGTACAGTTGTCCTGAAGCCAAATGGAGTTCAAGATAATGATCCATAGCTCTGCCCAATCACTTTCCAATGCTGCACAAACTTCCTATAAACTCCCAAACAATAAATCATTCTACCCCCCCCCCGTAATAAAATATCATATTCAACACCACGGCCAATGCTAAACATGCACCTGAAAAGAAAATCTGAAGTAAAATTTAACTCGTGCAAAAAGTCATGGGTATTAATTACTTTCATATATGAAGGACTACCTATACTGTATATATAACGAAAATATGAAGGGATGGGTGTTAAATGAAAAATATATATTTCTTTAAAAAAAATTTTTCATTTTTTTTTAAACTAATGAGTTCGAAGATTGTTTGTGAAAAGTTTCCATTCTTGGTCTGAACGTCTACTGTTCATCCAATGGAAACTTCAATTTAATTAAATGTTTTAATTTAATTTTTTAAAGTCATTGCTATCAATAGCTTAAACTATGATCTCAACAAATTACTTTAATCTGCAATTTTTTTTTTTTTTTAATAAAAGCCGCTTCTTAATGCAAATCAATTAATATTTCTAGGATTTTTTTAAATTAATGAGAACTTAAAGGACGTTAAATTCTAAAAGAACTGCAAATGCTTTTTCTGAGATATATACTTTAATAAAATAAAAAAACCGGCTTCTAATTTATAATAAACGCGTTCAAAAATTAAATTTACACGATATATATATTCTGCCTACATATATATCATACAACGTTTATAAAATGGATGGAAATAACTGAATTCAAAGTTATATCCGAGTATGGAAAGATGTCTGTTAGGAGCAACCGGGTGAGAGAACAAATAGTTATTGACATCATTGAAAGTATTAAGAGACTGAAGCGGAATTGGTCAGGATATATTGCTAGAAGAAGTGATAATAGATGGATAATTGAAATTTTAAACTGGATTCCAAGAGATTGTAAATGATCCTAGAAAGAGACCACATGTGAAATAGAGGCAATACGCTGGAGTGGTGTGGAGAAGAGAAGTTAGAGATCGGAGAAGATGGATTGAACTGGGAGAGATCTGCATCCTGCAGTGACTCGATAATGAAAATGGTGATAGTGATATCCAAGTTATCAATTTTGATTAAGACATCTGTTTCCTATCATGATCAGCTATTCAATTCTTATAACTGACACTATTTTCAAAAGTTTGAAGAATCTTTTCTTTTTATCAGCTTTACAGGCAACTTCTTGAAGATGCCATCCTGGTCATCTCATTGCTGAAACTTTATCTTCCAAATCTCCACTGATAGATTAAAAATTTTTATCAGCATCGTATGAGTTCTAAACTTTCACAAAACTGGATCTTTCCACTCATATAGTTTGACTTTTTTTTAGATTGCAGTTTCACTGGACATCAAAATTGAGGTCACAGATAAGGCTGGAATATAAAAACAGGGTCAAAATGTGAAAAGACTCCTATTTTCGAAAGTTTGGAAATTTATTAATACATATGATTTTAATGGCAATTTTTAAAATTCACTAGGGGCGTAAAAGCTAAAGATGTGGTAATGAGAATGATTAGATACAGCAACTCGAAGAAATCACATGTAAAGCAGACCAAATCAAAAGGGTAGATTTCTCGAACCCTACTTATCTTCAATGACTTAATTTATGTTAACTCCCAACCATATGTAGTATTTTTCCTTATCTCCATTTGAAAATAGCTTCAATTTGGAAGAACTGCATGACTGATCATTTCATACAATGATTTATTTTTTTTAATCAATGTCCATGAAAATATTTCATTACTCAGATTGAAGTTGACAATAGATTGCTGAAATTCTATTGGTTTGTTTAAACATGAATGCAGATATAATGTAACTTACATTTACTGACCAGTTAGCTGTTGGTTCGTATGACTCTTTATATATATCATCATCATTTTCAAACATTATCGATGCACTGCAGGATGAAAGACTTTTCCAGTTTAACCCATACCTGATCTCTAGCCTCTATTCTCCACATCACTCCAGCACACTTCTTTATTTCACTCATCCATCTCACATGTGGTCTCTTTCCAGGTCTTTTACAATCTCCTTACATATATATTTAAAAAAAGATTTTCATAGGCTACAGATACAAATGAAATGTATATATATATTTTACTACAATAAATTATACACAGATGTAAATGGTTAACATTTCATTTATATATATATACTGAATTATAATTCATTAAAAATCAGTCAACACTTGGACAATTCTAATATCAATAACAATCTCAAACTGTTGTCAAGGCAACCCCCTTTTAACAATAAAGGTGGAATCCCACCTTCCTTAATTTATGGTCCAATATATTTCCATGGATTGTTATTATTATAAAGAATGGAAATAAGGTCCTATATGTGAGGGACCAGAGTGACGTAAAGTCAACATGGGTATGACAAAAATATTAACATCATCTTTAACCTTTGATATTATCAAGAAATTATCAATTAACTGACAATCCCTGAAGCCAAGGCAGTTTTTTCATTAAACTTAAAATAGTTCTTTTGTTTGAGTTTTTTTATTGAAACAAAAAGGGTCATTTCTATTCTTTATTTTTATTATTATTACAAATATATATATATGTCACTTTGAAAAAGTATTAATAAAATTTTCACATCATAACATTAAATTTGTTTAGAATGTTTATATCATCAAACTTCAAAGACCTCATTGTATACTGATTAATGAACAGATCTGATATATTCACAACCTGTGTTTGAATCTGGATTAAACCTGGAAGATTTTTTTAAGGTTCCAAAAAAACTCTTGAATTCTTGGCCTTCGGACAATTAGATGGCTTTTCAAATTATTGATCAGAAAACATATAAAAAGCAGTTAAGTAGAACAGACTTGCCAAATTTCAAGATATAGTTTTGCCAACTAAGACTTGACTCAAATCAAAATCCCCATTCCGAATGGTCAACCAAGAATCTATAAATTGAAGAATTGTGACCTAAAATAAAGGACTTCTTGCAATGTTTCAAACAAATATTTTTTTTCTAGATCTCATAATAAAGCCAGTTGGATACGATTCTCTCATCTGCTTTATAAATGGAATTTAACAATCCCTGATCTATGTAGATATGGATAAATATAAACCACATATTTAATGATTCAAATCTATAACTACCGTGGCAGAATCTAAGGATTTAATGAAGCCATTTGTGAACTTATCTCCTGGTCACATAATCTCTAAAAGTTTTTTTTATGATATGATGGATCAAGCAAAAAAAAACTGCTTTGAGAGTATTTTCTACATTACTTTTGTGAACAGAAATGCTTTCCATGCATATATACACACAGTATATATGTACACAGAATATATATACAGTTACAAGTAGAAGCCAATCTAATCGTACCTATCATTTATAAATTACGAAAAACAAGCAATTACAGAATAAAAGTTGAAAAATATTGTAATCTCACTGGATTTGACAAGTGACAAGTACGTACTTACAGGATAAATCCCAACTTAAAATCTTTTTTTTTTTATTTCAGTCGTTCAATTTAAATTTTTGATATAAACAAAAATTGATTTTTAATCACAGTATTCCTTTACGAGAAATGGATTGATTTTTTATTCTTATCAACAAAAATGCAATGTGTCAATTTTAGCCCCGCAATGTGTCAGGTTTGGCGCAAACACTGTAGGTTGGCCATCCCAGATTCTAACTATTCCAACATTTTATAAATATAATGCTTTTTTTGATATCCAGGACTGTCTGCTTTTTTTTTTTTTTTTCAGAATTCTGGAAAAAACACAGACATTTTTATTTTTAACTTTTAAATCTGACATACGGATTCATTTTTCTCAAACTACAACTGTTTTTAACTATATATAAGTATGCACGCACACAAATTATATTACATACTGTAATGCTAGAAAGAAAAAAAATCGTAAGTATATTATTTGAAATAAAAAAAGCATAGACAGAAAAATGAAAAGGGCCATTTTTTTTAAAAAAAAAAAAAAGAGAAGAAACAAATACATATATAAAGTCTACATCATGTATTATATATAAAACTGCTCTGAAACTGAGGCGCCAAAAAAAAAAGATAAAAAGATTGTAAGCAATGGCAAAATACAACCGATAATAGTAGTTGCTTGTAGGAGTACTCTACTATTTTACAAAGTAGTTGTTTTGGGGCAGAGAACTTAGACTTCAAACACTTTTTAGCAAAAAAATATTTTACTGAATATATATACACACACACAATCTAATGTTTCGACTGTCCTGCAGTCTTCCTCAGAGCCACTCCTATTTCCATTTCTTAAAAATGTCAATTTTTTAAAAATAGGAATAGTTCTGAGGAAGACTGCAGGACGGTCGAAATGTCAGACTGTGTGTGTGTGCATATGTACCATAAAATATTTTTTGCTAGAAAGTGTTTGAAGTACATGATGACAGAAATATAAAGGAAGTGATAGATTTAGTGACATTTGGAAGAATTTACAGTTGTGGCTAGATTTATTTTAAACTTCTATTTCATTGTGCAAAGACACCGGTGAAAGATGTTTGACACCCAGATACATTTCAAACTCTTCAGTTGGCTCAGTTCATCATTGTCAATCATGTTTTCCTCATTTTTGTTTGCTATTTATCAATATCAGACTATTGCCATTTCCCCCACTTACACATTTGATACTATTTTGGATAAATTTGTGATAGTTATTACTAGCCATTTACTAGTCTGGAGATTAGTGTACTATTATATGTCCAGATGTAAACTTCAAGCTAAATTAAAATTTTCTACTTAAGGGAAATAGGTTCAAAGAGTAGACAAGATAGTGGTTGAAATTACATACCCATTCTAAGAGCAAAATTATAATATCTGCCCCTTCTCTCAACTCGTCAAAAGTTTGATGTTACAGGAGAATAAACTAAAGAATATACAAAAAAAGTAAACATTTTAAATTGGGTTAAGAAATTATATATAAATAATAAGTTACGAGTATCATTTAACAAGTTTTTGATTTCTTTAAGAATAGAGTTACCGGTAATGTTTCAGCAGAATTTGATTCCAAACCTTGAATGAATGCTTAACACTGAATTCTGCATAATAAATTGGATAAAATAACAGCTCCATACTCAATTAATTTAATCACAGTAATTATATCACAATATGGCAGTAGAGATTCCTAAATTACAAAATATTTCAAGAAAAGTAATGTCAAAATATAAATCAATAATCCCCTTCCCTTACATTATACACATATTGGTTTCACCTTCATATAGAAATAAAATTAATGTTAACATAAGACTGAAAATATTTAGTCCATAATTTGCCTAAAGAAAGATTATCGAAACCAAAGATGGAATAATGTTGAAATAATATAAAAATATGCATCTTAATCTTAGTTACCTTATTGAACAACATAAATTTCATTCATCTGAGTTCCTAGTTATTTTAATATTTTCTGCTAAATAAAATATCAAAAACCATATAGAGGATTCATTAATGTTTATGATGTAATCCTAAATATTTAAATATGTTTTAGCATAGCGATAGTATGGCAGATTCTGGAGATCAAGAACTGTGGATCGCAGCTCGTTTCCATCACTTCTTATGAACTTCAGAGCAATAAACCATTTGATTACATATTTAAATATGGATAGAACCCCATTCAACTAAAAGCCTATTATTCAAAAGTTATAATTTCAAAAATTATCTTCATGATTTATGACAAATAAATTTCATATGATCACCATTCTTTATGTTTACACAACCTGTTTATACAGAGGCAAAACTCTCCATACAGTAGTGCCACTCAATGCAAGCCAGAGTAATCAATGGCTGCAGGAAGGTTTGTGCATAAAATCCCTAACTAATCCCTACTTATCAAATAGAGGTTTTAGGCACAAACCTTCCTGCATACAATGACTACTCTGGCTTGCATTGAGTGACGATACTGCATGGAGAGTTTTGCCTCTGTGTAGACAAATAAACTTGGTACACCCATTTACAACAAATTTTTTTTTTTAAAAAAAAAAGTAAATATCTATAAATTAATAAGCGATATGAGTCGATTGGTTTTTTTCCCCCAATTTTAACAGTTTGGTTTCGAATGAAGAGGTTGGATGATCTATTCTTGAAATCCGAATTAGCCAAGGAACCAGGGATTTCAAATTAATAGTGTTTCACCTCTACTGGAACACAGTGTGTCAAGGAAGCAGCAAGCAGTAGCAAACTGCTACCACAGATAATCAACTGTCATTTCTTGGTGGCAATACTAATGCAGCCTTCAAACACAGAACCTAAAATACTTATTTATTATAAGATTAGTAAAAGTGCAATTCTTCTTTCATCTTTTATCTCCTTTATGCATGGATTAATTTTATAAAATTTATGTATCTTCCTTTCTTTAAACACTTTAACAATACAATATTTTACATTATAGATAAGTGGTTATTATGTATATATTAATTATACTGATTAAATAATATATATTTGTATATTCATGTAGATACATATATGTTTCAGCTCTGAAGAAAGCTGCTGGTCAGTCGAAACAGTAAAAGTGATCAAGCAAAAATAAAATGTAGCATTGGTTAAAGAAAAAAAGATTTATAGATTTGTTTTTTAAAAGTATACTGTAGCAACATATACACTTTTCATAGAATTCCCAATATGTCACGTGTTCAGATGACCCCCCCCCCCTTTTTGAATGAACTCGTAAAACAAATGAATACACACATATATAATATTTTTCTTTATAAAGTCTTTTTTTTTCTTTTCAAAAGATTTTCATTTCTATAATGTTTTGAAGCCAAAAAAAAATGATTTTTTATCAATTTTTGAAATATTAAAATGTGTCATTTGCAAATATTGCATTTCTAGGCATTAATTCTAGAAAAAAAAGTATATTATTTATTTCTTTTATTATTAAAAAGAAACAGTAATATGCAGACAAATAAATAAAAATATATTATTTTCCGATATTTTTAGGATTCACTTTAATGCAAAAAATTATTTTTAAATTTTTAGCAACATCAGAAAGTGCGGAAATATATATATGGATCAATAATCTTCTATTTATATGTAAATAAAAATCAAATAGTTAATTGCTCAAGATTTCATAACAACATGGAGAACTAGAAGTGGCAAAATTTGACTGCGATCAGTGGACCTTGAACTTCAGATACTGCCACATGCTGGGAACTCAGACGGAATATAGTAATTGAATGGTTTAGTATTCAGGATACTCATAAAAAGATGGAAGCATCAGAAATGGCAGAGGTGGATTGCGATCCACAGATCTTGAGCTCCAGAATCTACCACTGCAGCAAAGCATGCTGGGAACTCAGAAAGAATACAGTAATTGAATGGTTTATTAATCAGTTCATAAACGTTCAAGCATCAGAAGTGACAGAACTCGGCTGCAATCCACAGACCTTGAGCTCCAGAGTCTACCACTGCAGCAAAGCATGCTGGGAATTCAGAAAGAATATAGTAATCGAATGGCTTATTATTCAGTTCATCAGATGTGACAGAGCTGTGCAGTGATCCAAGGACCTTGAGCTCCAGAGTCTGCCACTCCATCACTGCAGCAAAGCATGCTGGGAACTCAAAAAAGAATATAGTAATTGAATGGTTAATTATTCAGGAGTTCATAAGACGTATAAGCATCACAAGTGACAGAGCTGGGATGCAATCCATAGATCATCATGAACTCCAGAATCTGCCACAATACCATTGCAGCAAAGCATTCTGGGTACTCAGAAAGAACATAGTAATTGAATGGTTGATTAGTCAGGAGTTCATAAGAAGTTCAAGCATCAGAAGTGACAGCTGGACTGCAATCCGTGAACCTTGAGTTTCAGACTCTGCCATGATACCACTGCAGCAAAGCATGCTGGGAACTCAGAAAGAATATAGCAATTGAATGGTTGATTATTCAGGAGTTTATAAGAAGTACAAGCACCAGAAGTGACAGTTGTAATCCATGGAATTTGACCTCCAGAGTCTGCCACTCTACCACTGCAGGAAAACATGCTGGGAATGGTAACTGAATGGTATATTATTCAGAGGTTCATAAGAGAGTTCAAGGACCAGAAGTGACAGAATAGGGCTGTAATCCATAGACCTTGAACTCCCATGTCTGCCATCTACCACTGCAGCAAAGAATGCTGGGAACTCAAAAAGAATATAGTAATTGAATGGTTTATCATTCAGGAGTTCATAGGAAGATCAAGCAACAGAAGTGACAGAGCTGGGATGCAATCCATGGATCTTGAGCTCCAGAGTCCACCACAATACCACTGCAGCAAAGCATGCTGGGAACTCAGAAAAAACTAATTGAATGGTTGATAATTCAGGAGTTCATCATCAGAAGTGACAGCTGGACTGCAATCCGTGAACCTTGAGTTTCAGACTCTGCCATGATACCACTGCAGCAAAGCATGCTAGGAACTCAGAAAGAATATAGCAATTGAATGGTTGATTATTCAGGAGTTTATAAGAAGTACAAGCACCAGAAGTGACAGTTGTGATCCATGGAATTTGACCTCCAGAGTCTGCCACTCTACCACTGCAAGAAAGAATGCTGGGAATGGTAACTGAATGGTATATTATTCAGGGATTCATAAGAAATTCAAGCATTGGAAGTGACAGATCTGGGCTGCGATCCATAGACCTTGAACTCCAGTGCCTGCCATCTACCACTGCAGCAAAGAATGCTGGGAATTCAGAAAGAATATAATTGAATGGTTTATCATTCAGGAGTTCATAAGTAGTTCAAGTATTGGATATAAGATTGGCTGTGATCCGCAGACCTTCAGCTGCAGTCTGCCACTTTATCACTGAACCAACTCCACAGCACTGATTAACCAAGCTAACAACACATAGATCTAGGGCTACCTGCTGTATGGGACCATGGATTTAAACTCTGACTTTCTTAATAATAACTGATGTTATTATTTGAAACAAATTTTATCCAAATTGATCAAATACTACATATATTCCATTATTATTATATTTTATTTCATTTCATCTTTATGAATTCTCACTCGCGAAAATAATATAATAACTATATAAAACAAGCAATAAATATTTACATTAAAAACATTTGAAAAACTGTTGGACCACTTTCCATGATCCATAAACTTGAACATTTTTCTAAATTTATATACTACTATATTGTCTATAGATAAGTTATTTTACTTAAAAATATTGAAAAATTTAGGTCCTAAAAATATTTTTGTTTTCTACTATCCATTTTAATAGTAAAAATTTATTTTACTGGAGGTCAAAGTATCAGCCATAGGAGTGGTTATTGAGGAAGTCATCCAAGATGGATTTGCTTGCAACGTTTTAAAACAATCACAAAGAAGATTAACTATACATAACTGGTTTATTGTAATTCAAATCCATTTTATAACTTAGTTGCTGTATAATTTAAAGATTTATTTTGTATAATCCTTAATGTAGAATTTTGAATTGTATATATATCATGTGTAATTTTACTGCCATAAATTGATTTATAAATACCTAAAATAACTTTTTTAAGATCACATGATCGCCATTCCCTATGCTTACCCAAATTGTTATAACAGAGGCAAAACTCTCCATATAGTAGTGCCATTCAGTATAAGACAAACCTTCTTGCATCCATTGATTACTCTGGTTTGCACTGGGTGGCACTACTGTATGGAGAGTATTGCACCTGCTTTAAGACCTACAATGAATATCTCTGTGATAAAATGGTAAAATAAGATGAAAAGCATTGACTCTTTTAACCATATGGCAGAATGATGATTTTAAAAAAGGTCATGTGAATGCTTACAAATATGAATGTGTATGTGAAATTGAAGACATTTTTAGAAAATATTGTGAGATTTCATCAAAATATTAGCAGCCTACTTTGGCAGAGAGAATTTCTGTATCTGTGGATCGTAATCCTTTTGATGGTTTTAAATAGGATTCTTTTATTGTGGATCACATGGAATTTCTTAATACCGAAGACTGATATACAGTATTTCCCAAAAATTGCTTTAATTTCAAATTTTAACAATGCAAATATTAAGCGTTGTTAACCAAAAGGTCATCGCAGCTGCCTTGCAAGCAGACGGTTGTGGGTCGCATCCCGGCTGATGCTATGACATATGAAAAAAAAAATTCATTATATACATTAAATCATGTGTACTAATTAATGATTAAGTAGCAACTGTATAAATAAATTATTTATCAAACAAAAAATTTAAGTAATTAGCCCAATAAAAAAAGATATAACAAATACTTATCAATTTTGACATTGTGGAGATGATTAGCAATCATTTTTGATATGATATCAAAGTTGGTATCTGTTACACATAAATTTATTAACTAAATAATTTGGACCTTTATTGGGTGTGTCATTTGTTTATATATATAAAATCTTTAATTAAGACTTACATCTGGGCTAGGGATAACCTATAATTCTATAATTTAATAAATAATTAGTAATAATCATTAATATATTTATTTAAAGTGGATGGTGTCCAAATAATGAGCACAGAAAGTTTGGCACTAATAAATCAAAGTGTAATATATAGATATATAAAAATTATAAATTTCACGTGTTTAAAAAACTCCCTAACCTTGTATTGTGCTTTTTTTGATTTACAAAGAATTGTAAACTATAAAAAATATCCCATTTTCAGTTGTTTTTCTTTTCATTGGAAAAAATTATTCCAACTTATTACAATTGATGTTTTGGCCAAATCTCATGGGCCATCTTCAGAATTAGCTATTATTTATTATCTAAATAATTTTAGAATTGATCTTGGCAATTTGCAACAAATTTAATGGTAAAATACATGCTGAATGTGGCTCGATGCAGTGGGAGACTGGTATACTCTAGCACTTAAGGTGCATGCATTATGACCAAGTCTTCCACCCACATCATTCAAAACTCTCAAGCAGTAAAGCCATTAGATTATTGTTATTTAGTAAAATATTTTGCTGTCAAATGTATCAATTACTTTTGTGCATTAATCTTCTATTATGATTTTAAAATCTTCCCACAGAGTGTCTAATTATCATTCTGAAATCTGTTCAATAAAGACTTTATGGTTCTTGGGCACTTTCTCCAAAGTGGCCACTCAATGGTGTTGTTGCTTGCAAAAATAATGAAATGTACCATTACCGGTGCTTTCTGTTCTGTGACAATTTTTAAAAAATTTACGAACCAACATTATTTTATAAATTACATTTTTAATTACATTATGCAAACTAAGCTTTCAGCGCATAGTACTGGAATGCGCGGGTGGGGATCATATGGTTTGCAGATCCGAGGGACAGCCAATACATACACTCATATGAGCAAACAAAGCTTTCAGCGTGTAGTGCTAGAATGTGAGGGTTGGGGGCAATCTGATGGTTTGCAGATCCAAAGGATCAGCCAATACATGCGTTAATCTGAGCAAAACCTTTCAGCACATAGTGCTGAAACATGAGCGGGGGGGAGAGGGAAATAATGGTTTTGCTATAAACAGTCAGTTTATTACTCTCGTAGCTCTTCTCCCACAAATGTGCCTTTTCATGTGACTTATGTTAAATGGTTCTCTGACCTACCCTTTTGCAATTTTTTCACTTTCCAAGATGTGTAGGGAGATGGGCAATGGGCTTAAAATTATTAGTATGTAATAATACATCAGGTAAGTTTTAAGATCATTACTTCGAATGCACATTAAAACACTTATGGCCAGTTGAAATCCATACACTCTCACATTGTATGGTAGCAAGCTGTGAAGTGTGCGCTATTTCCATAGTGATGCCAAGCATATCAGCAGGCCGTAATATTTGTGGGCAACGCCATCTAGACCTGCTAACAGCTAATATGAACAGAACTATTCTATAGGCTGCGTAAACAGCATATTTCTGTGCTTTTGCAGAGAAACAACGCCATCGAGTGGCCACATTGGACAAAGCACACAACTACCAATTTTATTAAGTAGTTTTCACAATAGCATTTCACACATCTAGATAGATTTTTCCATCTCTATTTTCTCCGGTGAAACCTGAATTAAATTTTTTTCTTACTAAAAAGTAATTGGGTTGCAGAGTTAACTGCCCCCAATATGACCGCTGATGAACAGATATATAGAATAAACAGAAAAATAGCATGACAACTGTTTCTTGTGCGAAAATCAAAACAAGTGTGCTAAAAAAAAAATACTCCAATCAACAAAATTCAAGATATAAATATCCGAAAGCACTACTCATGCTATGACTCTGAAGATGAGATAGAACTAGTTATACTGATAGTCCAGTGGGAAAAAATGGAATTGAAATTGAGATCATTAAACTCTCTGCTAGACTAAACTACAAACAAAAAAAATAGGTAAGACTAACTCATGTTAAGGAGGGGTTCAAAATGGCAAACTATCACTGACAACGATCAAGTGTTAGTGTTCAGTCACATTACTTTAATTATTAACTACAATATTTATCTATATGTAAAGAACGCTTATGTAATTGTTATACATACTTTGTGACATTTGGAATGCTATGTGAGGCTCAGACAATCTGATGAGAACTATATGATCAAATCCCCATCCTTAATCTATGGCAAGCTTTTTTTTTTAGATCTGCAGTAATTAATTATATGTAAGTAGTGTCATAAAGAAATTATGAAGAAATTATGGCAGGCTCTTTCTCTCTCTCAATCTGCTGCAACACCCTTTTCAGGTGGAAACATAGTTTAGATATTCTCCATGAAAATTTTAAAGCACTAGCATGTTTGAACCACAAGTTACGATATAAATGTGACTGTGTGTTTCACACCTTGATTGATCCTCTTCAATGCTCTAGCTGCTATCATAAAATGTTGCAAACTAAATGAAAGTGATTTTGTGACTCATGGCTTCACTGTCCTAAACAATTTGAACCATTTTAAGTGTTTTAGTAGCAATTTTGCCCAATTTATAACCAAAATTTAGTACAAGTGCATCATTCCACTGTAGGTTACGATATGAAACATAGTGTCACATTTCATGCCATAACTAGTTTTCCAAACACATAGCATTCTAAAAGTTTTTGATGATCACCACATAACCCATCCATTGATTCAGAGATGATGCTACAACAGTTTGCAGGGAAAACCAATCACATTTTCACTGGTACATTGATCATCATCATTGTCATCCATTATCAATCTACTGCAAGATGAAGGTCTCTCCAAGTTCAATCCATCTTCTTTGATCTCTAGCATCCTCCAACAATTTCTTATTTCATCCATCCATCTCACATATGGTCTCTTTCTGGATCTTTAACAATCACTTGGAATCCAGTTTGAGATTTCAATTGACCATCAATTATCATCTCTTTTAGCAATATGTCCAGCCAAAATCCAGTCAGTAACACCTGTTTCTCCTCTTACCCATACATTGCATTTTCGATCTCTTCTTGTTACTCCTAACATGCATCTCTCCATACTTCTTTGAGTGGTCTGGAGTCTCTGCATTGCTCTTCTATTAAGTGTCCAATCTCAGATCCTTTAAAGTAAGAACTGGCAAAATCCATTTATTAAAAACCTTTCTTTTCAACCACATAGGATATTTCTTTTTAATATTAAATTATTTCTATCAAAAGCACTCCAATCAATCTGGGATTAATTTCCTCCATTATGTTTCCATCTGTAGTAATGATTTGACAAAGGTATTTGTAGTATTTATATATTAATCACACATATATAGTTATTTATTTTACGATATGCAACTCTACCATCAAAACTTATTACTATTTACAATACATTTATAGCTACAATCAAAAATTGTTGTAAATTTAAGCAATAACAAACTAATAATTATTTACATACGAGTAAATGCTTCAGTTAGTTGCTTGGTAACCCATTCTAGTATTATCTTGATTGTGAAATCTTATTTAGGCAAAGTATGTACATGATTTATGTAATTCTAAAGCAATAAGTAATTTGCTTACACAGAATGTTTCTATATGTAACTAGAGGGATTCGAACTCAAGAATTTTTCCGTCTATTCATCTTCCACTCCATTCTCAAGCAACTGATACATATGACCATACACATGAGAAAAAAATACCTGATCTCCAATATATGTATTTCGTGCAGAACCAGTACTCATCAGTTGGTCCCACACATATATATATAAATCAGTGCTAGGTTTATATTAAGAGAGCAATTCCTCAAACTTTAATGGACAGGCTTCAGGCTTCTCATCCTTCTAATTACTAATTTAATTTATTTAAAAAAACTATAGGCTTAAACATTTTGAAAATGAACGAAATAATTAACGAAGGTAATCAAATAGTTTATTGCTGGGAGATTCACAAGTCTAAGTTCGAACATGGGAAGTAATAGATCTGAGTCCTGATCCAGTTCTACTCTGCCGCTCTACCAGCATATTAAAAGGAACTAAGAAAGATAGGCACACAAAGATAAATATATAAGCCACCCAGAATGAATGCCATTTACACAGTCTACAAGAGAGAAAGAACGTCGATTCTCATAATAATACATTTATACCGTTAAAATTTCTACAAAAATTCGTTTGAAAGGAATTTTTTTAAAGTAAACAAGTTTCAACTATTTTCCAAGCAAATAATTCCTTTCAATATATGCGTGCATACAAAAAACGATCAAATCGAATCGGCTAATATTTATATATTTTAAAACGTAAACATTTATACGTATTCGTCACTAATTTAAATACATAGCAGTCTTAGCTCAATAGTTCAAAATTTAAATTCTACATTCTTTAGAGCAAACCTTCCCACAATCCTATTTAGTGTAAAATATTTGTTACCTAATTTAAATATTACATTCCTAGATTTTTACTACAGCGAGGCATAAATTAAAACTGATATATATGCACGTATATACCGTATACAATGCACATTATACACAATTTGAATAGAACATCAGAAAAGCAGAATCTTAGAAAATGGGACAATTATGTTTTTAATTAAGTTGTAGGGTTTAAGCCATGGTCCAATATTTGATTACTGAATTATTTTTCTACGTAAAATTTTAAGCTGATGTTAAAATAGCAACTTAATAATTGATCCTTGGCAGTACCCATTGCAAATTAAATCTAATAGTTTTAATTCTGTATAGTAAGTAGCCTTTGATGACTATCTATTGATTTGCTATATCCAAATAGTTTTCATATTAGTTTTTCCAAGATTTATTTTCGAAACTAGTATTTCATAAAATACAACTTTTATTTTCTTTGACACATTATTTAATTGTATGAGAACAAATTTACTGTTAAATGAATAATCATTAATACTTTTTCACCATACTGCATTTTTTAATCAGATATTCTGTTTCTACAACAGCTTGCTCTTTTTTATTGGGGTGGCCATTATAGTTGCCTATTAACAATTTACTTAGCGAATTTTTTGGCAATATATGTGATTTGGCTCCATTTCTGTTGTGTTTATAATGAATTAATATAAACGCAGGCGCATGTAATTACATTTTAATATATATTTATTAATAATTCTGAAAACAAATATACCTTTAACAATAATTATGCAGAGGCAAAACTGTCCTTACAGTAATGCCACTCAGTGCAAGTTAGAGTAATCAATAGATGCAGATGCTGCTGGAGGGTTGCATTAAAGCAGTCAAGATCCAAGAGTGCTCACTGATGAAAGTCATAAACTAGAAGCAAGTCTGAGTATATTGGTTAAGTAGGCCCTACTAGATAGGGATTTTATGCACAAACTTTCCTGCATCCATTGATTACTCTGGCTTGCAATGAGTGGGACTACTGTATGGAGAGTTTTGCCTCTGTATAAACAGCTTATGAAAGCATAAAGAATGCTGATCATGTGACATTCAGTGGTTTAATACCAATTCTGCCCAATAGGATTATGGTGACTGTAGTTATTAAAGAATCAAAGACACCATAAAGTATGGATGCTGAACTGAATTCAGATCTATATGACTAGACAAGCAAATGAGCTTGAATTGAAAACATTGTTTTTATTTTGTACTCAAAGCTTTATAGTTAACTAACAAAGTAAAAAGTAGCTGCTGAGGGTTACCTTAGATCTTAAAATCTAAATGCAGTGCTCTCAGATCCAAGGCTCCTCACTGATGAAAGCCACAGCTAGAAACTAGTCTAATGAAATTGGATGAGTAGGCATTAGATAGGGATTTTATGCACAAACATTCCTACATCCATTGATTACTCTGGCTTACACTGAATGGTGCTACTGTATGGAGAACTTTGCTTCTGTATAAACAGCTTGTGTTAGTATAAAGAATGAAAATCATGTGATGTTTAGTGGTACAATGAGTGAACTGTAGAAGGGACTTTGTGTGCTCTTATAGTTTTTCTACCACTTCCAACTGTACCGTGACAGCATGCCTCATAAGTAGATCTGGCTGTATATGATCACTTCCTCATGTCGACATTTGTTTCTATCAGCTTCCAGTCTTGAATGTGCACTCGCCTGAGTTAACCATTTAGCTTAACAGTTATTATTGTCTGAAGAATGTAATTCTATCTTACAGCAATGTAACAGTAATTCTCTGACCTTACCTACAAAAAACTTGCTCATTTATTGCCAGATCCCCATCCTTAAAAAAAACATTCGAATTAAATGGGCATCATCACTTATTGGCCCATTCTTGCCATGTGTTATCTCTTTGTGTATGCATTGGTCAGAGATAATGAATGCTCAATCCAATCTAGATAAGATGGGATCTGAGCTAGTCTATTATTTAAAGGCAAGGTGAGATATAATAATTTCCATTTCACTTATTTTATAGATAATGAGTAGATAATTGCCTTTTAAAAAAATGTTTTACTTTCTATTGTGATATTTAAGATAAAATTTATCTGCTCTTAGTTGCATTTGGTTACAATTTCTATAACTTCACTTTAATGCATCATTTGGATAAATTCACTATAGAGCAAGCAATCAATGAATAACAGTTTGGATTTCCCTGCTGGTAATGGTAGAATATTCATTGCAAAGAATTAAAGATGTTTTTGCAATTCACAAAGAATAAAAACACAATAAATCCACCTATATGGGAATTGTGACATCAGCGTGAAATATTTTGCAGAAATAAAAGTTGCCTTTATTTCCTCTAGCATTTCTCGTCAGTTGAGGGTTTTTTTTTTTTTTACCTCTAACAGATTTATAGCCAATGTCAAGATGAGATTATAAAAGGGAGAACTCAAGAATATTTTGACATAGAAATAAGCACATTCTATTTAAGATAATATCTGGATCACGAGTTACAATATGAAGCATGACAGTGTGTTTTGTAGTGTAGACCACAATGGATCAATGCTCTAATATTAAGTTCTGTTTGTAAGTTGAGCAAAATTGCTACTGGAATTGTGATAACTCAAACTGTGTATGGTAGTGAAGCCAAAACTTTCATGAATGTTTCCAAGTTGTTTTCAAGATCTTGTGATGGGAAAAGAGAGTACTGAAGATGATTCTAAGAAGGCCCAAAATAATGTCACATTTTATGATTTAACTCACAATCCTAGCTAAACTACACTATTATATAAAACATGCATTGGTTCAGATATGGCACTGCAGGCAACTAATCACCTTTTCACAGGATCACACATGTATATGATACCACCATTAATGCAGTTAACATAGTTTATTAGCCATAATTGTTTTTTTAAAAATATAAATATATTACAATCACATAGTTAATCACTGAGAGTATGATATTCAAACACCCGTGTGGTAGATTCAGCCAGCAGCTCCATTCAGTAGACAAAATTTAATTATTTTTTATTTTACTTAGCAAAGAATCAAATCGGAAATCATCAGTTCTCGACTACATCATGTTGCTATTGTGTTAACCTGAATTGGGTACAAAATAGGTCCTATATGATTTAAAGCAATGCTATAGTAGCAAGAGCAGAGGTTCTATCACTTTACAGGCCTGAGCAGCGAATCTATTCATTAATTTTTATTGTATTGGGCAGAAATACCATTAAAACTATTTCTACAAATTATTTAAAAACATATTGTTTAAACAAAATCACTATAACATCTAGCATATTAAACTGATACACTAATTATAATATTGCTTATCAAACGATTCCATGCCATTAAACATTTATTACATTCTCGGGGATATGTTACCAAGTTGTTTTTCCCCTAATGCTGCACGTACTTTGATACAGTGGTAGTGCGGCAGTCTCAAAGATTAAAGCTGAATGAAAACTGAAAATAATTCTTACAGTTATTAATTACTAAAATAAAATGAACAATTATTAACTGATTTAAGATTTATGTTCCAAAAATGTTAAATTTAATTCTAATATTTAAAGATCAAACTCGCAAAAAAATCAAATACACCATATTTGATCTGCACGATCAGAAATTCTCAGAAGAAATTAATTGAATATCCCATAATAGTTTGCTCAAGTATGATTTACCAGTAGATATGCTATGCTGGGATGTGAGGGAGTGATTCTGTCTTTTCCTATGAAAGAATGCTTCTGCCTTCTCTGTGAAAGAATGATTCTGTCTTGTCCATAAGAGAATAGCTGTATCTTCTCCATGAGAGAATGATTCCACCTTCTCTATTAGAGAATGATTCTGCCTTTTCCATGGGAGAATGTGTCTAATTTCACAACATATTTGTAACATATTCACAAAACATTGTGTTCCAAGAAATATGGTACAAACCACTGATACAGGGTACTTAACCCTAAGTTGTCTTTGGTTATAAGTAAATTCTCATATATATAATATTACCAACATTAATTTTAACTTACACATACTACAGAAATTTTTCAAATGATACTTGATAAAAATAAAAACTATTCTCAGCTGGGGATGTTTCTGTCAACATCTGGTATCAGCAGTAGCCTGGAAATTATATGAGAGTCCAGCAAACATAGCAATGCAATTTCTATTTATTCTCAAAATGCAATGTTTAATTTGTTTGAGTAAGCATGAATTTAACTAAAGCTTCCTTTGTATCAACTTAGTGAAGAATTGTGAAAATGTCCATATTGGACATAAATTAAAATTAACAGTAAAATGGATATGTAAATAATGTTGGAAACCAAAGCAACTTTGTTAAACTCCAAATATTCTCTTAGCAATGGCTGAAAATCTCAGTGGTAGTGGACACATATATAAATATTAAATATGCATAACTTGATATATATATATAATTTAAAAATAAATAACCACATCTCTGGAAACTACATAAACAACCTTCAAACATCAATAAATACAAAGAATAGAATAGCCACTCACTCTTTTAAATTTACGATAGAGTTTATGATAGTTTTAAGCATTCATTTACTGAAGTTAATGGAAATAGAACATTTATTGATGTGTGAGTGTTGCTTATACATAATTTTATAGTTTCTGGTTATGTAGTTACTTCCATTTAAATTATATCTAGATTGAAATATATGTATGTAATATTTACATTCATAAAACTAACTCTTCTTTGATATTATGAGGTTGTTAAAAATGAATCTCTGTCCTTATCCTGTAAATATCCAATTACAATTTCAGAATGACTCACACCCATTTAAATCAGGCTAATAACCAAATTTCATGTTCGATTTCCAACAACTTCAATAAATGAATGCTCGAAACTGTCATTAGCATAAAGAATGGGTAGACCATTTTATTGTTTGCATTTATCAACAGATGAATGCTGTTCCTATATAGCTTCAGAAAATATAGTTAGTTCCATTTTAAATTACATATATACATGCACAACTTTACTGTTAAAACAATTATGCAACTGTCTTGTGCATGAAAAATAGTGAATGAATGTTAATATCTCAAGAGAAATCAAACACTCAGGTGGCACGTGAAACTGCAAGAGGTCCTACCTGTAAATGTAAATCGTGTACATTTTTCCAGCTTTGCATATATCCAACAGCCTCTTGCAGAATTATGTCATGGTTTATATTTGCAACATTTCCATAAGTGGTCAGCCAGTATGAAAGTGTGAACAGAGTAGAGTGCTGCCATCATGCTAAGATGAATAGGCACGAAACAGACCAATCCCTTTGATGTGCACTGGAAGGCTTGAGACAGTCACTGAATGTCGGATACTTGAGCCTCTCCTTCTGGGTAGTTTTTTTTACAATCCTACTTATGATACATTTAAACTACATCTAAAAAACTTATCTATACCCTTGATGATATATGAATAAGTGCATTCAGTTTTGTATCCAAAGATGATGAAATAATTAGGCAATACACTTCTGCGGACTGACACCACTTAGTACAATTCACTTTATAATCTCAATTGGAGACATATATCATATATTTTAACGAGCCTTACATTAAGGCGAACAATAATAAAACTAACTTCTTATCTCTTTTTTTTTTATAATCGGTGTGTGCGCGCACACACACAAAATGATTTGAAATATTAGATACTGCCGGCAATGAATGCCTCAAAACAAAAATAACACTGCAAGAAAATGTAATCTTATTTGCATATAGTCCAAGATAAAAAGTTCATCTTAAAGAATAAATTTCTAATATTTTTGAAATACAAGCATAATTCATATACTTGGAGAAGATTTGAACACAATCTTTCAAGCTCTCCTCAGCTATCCACTCTATCTTCATATAATCGGTACACATGTCCACACACATGTGAAAAAGATAAATGATCTCCAATATACGTATTTGTGTTAAACCAGCATTCATCAGTTGGTCCAGATCATCATCCTCCCAAACACATATAATCAGTGCTCAGTTTATATCTACTGTATTCCAACCCACCCCACCTCCCAAGAACAACGATAGCACACGCATACAAATTGGATTCGAACCTTTGGGCAGGTAAAATTTTCAAAAAAAATGTTTTCATATTCTAATTAGGCGTACAATTTTTTTTCCCTTTAACTAGCTGGTCAATACTCAATCCAGCTAATGGCCGAATATTGATCAATAAACTCAGCTAGTCTTAGAAAACAAGGATAAGGTTAGAAAAAACTCAAACCTTCGCTAATTTTGGCAAGTAGAAAGCCTGCCGAGTTCTGATTCTTTTTCTTTGATCCTCTATGAGCGGTTATCGGAGATGCCTTTGCCTTGCTGTTGGATACTTAAATACTTTTATACACACACACCCCATTCCCTTCCTCCGTAGTTTTTTATTTTTAATGTGAGGGAAATATTTATTTTGGATTGATCATTTAATCGAAGGAAAAATTTTAAGCTTGATGACAACATGAAACAAATTTTCAAGTTTTATCTAGCCAAGATTCTGCTTCAGTTCGTATATAGGTAATGAATGTACTATTATCACCCCACTTGGGGGAAGGGGGCGAATACTTTATAGAGAAAGAGCAACAAAAGTTTTGTATGGGTGAACATGAAAAATATACCAGCAATAAATAATTATTTTAAAAAAATAATAATAATACTTTACTTTCCAAACTTAATTATATTCAATAGTTAGCATTACCTTGTATTATAATAAATGGTAGACGCTTGTTGTTGACACTTCCTGTTTTCTTTCAAATTCCTGAGGTTTTTTTTCTTAGATAATTTACCTTAAAAATTATTAAATGTGTGTAATTCTTTTTATTATGCTAATGCTTTAATTGTAAGTGCATATTTCTCATGATCTATCACATACCTGTTCTATTTTTTTTTTTTTTTACGATTTTATACACCAGAAAGTTCATAGAGGTTGTATTCGTAAGATTAGAATCGCTTTCACCTGGTAGATTATTCTCTATGCCCCAATGATTTAAATTATTCAGATTAACGAGGAAGTTAAAAATATATATCTACATACTTTTCGTTTATTATTTATTCAAGTTATTAATGCTACAATTCTAAGAATAGTCATTTAATAGTTCACTGGAGAGAGGCAAAAAACCGGTAGTCGGTTACTAGGAAAGTCGGAATTACTAATAACTGAATGGTTGCTCTGCGTGGTTTAATGGATTGTTGAAGTATAAAACCCTACAGCATAAAGTACTCGGATCAGATTCTGATCTGGCACTTCCGGTGCTTGAAGTTATGGACTCCCAGCAATAAAGCCATTCGACTATATACTTACTGAATAATTTACTGCTTGGGATTTCATAAAAGGTGTCCACTCTGGAATTAACATGACTGGTATGAAATCCATAAAGCTTACGCTCTTAATCTGCCACCAAAGGCCAATTACACAGGACGGGGACATCGGTGACATTGGAGCACAACAATGCTGTTTAAATAACTGCCCCCCCCACCCAATTTTATTCAGCTGACAATAGATCCAGATACTTCTTTGGGCAGATTTTCATGCAATAAACAATGCATGTGAAGAAATGCCGTGGTAAGCTGCAAAATCATAAATCCAGTAAAAATACAACACCGTTAGATCTCTTTATCACTCTATACTATAACAACTATCTGATTATGCCATGATGCTAGTGTGATTATGCCATACAGTAATTATGCTCTGTGATTCTGTCTCTTTTTTTAAAATTAAATAGGCTCTTCACATGTCATTGATATGTCAGTTAAGTAAAAAATGTCCTGTTGGTTTAATGCAGTGGCTAGAGTAATACAAGAAGTAAAGGTACCTGAAGTTGAACTCTAGTCACTGCCAGGGGTTGAATGTCTTGTGCTATTTGATTTTTCTGCAACATGATTTAGTGCAGTGGAAAAATAATGACTAGGGGAATTTAAGGTTCCTGTATTGAAGCTTACCTGTCATTTCTAGAGCTGGCATATGATCTCCCAAGCAAAAAAAAAAAAAAGAATAATCTAATATTTTGCTTATTTAAAGTTTCACTACATAATAGAAGCTTTCTTCGTGTTTTGTTCTAAGTGTAGATCATCATCATCACTTTCAACTATTATCAATCATTGCAGAATGGGGTCTCTCGAAATTTAATTCAGTTTATCATATTCCTAGCCTCTCTTCTCCATATCACACTAGCAAACTTCCTTATTTCATTCATTCACTTTACATGTAGACTCTTTCTATGTCTTTTACAATCTCTTGGCATCCAATTTAAGATTCCAACTGTCCATCTATAATCATCTCTTCTAGCAATACATCCAGTCCACTCCATTTCAGTCTCTTAATTCTTTCAATAACACAACTGATATTTGACAGTTCTTAAACCAGGTATTCATTTTTGATCTCCTGCTCCTAACATCATCTCTCCATACTTTGTTGAGTCGCTGAAGTCTTTATAGTGTTTTTCTATCTCAGATTTACAAGTAAGAACTGGTAAATTACATCTATGAAAAAAAATCTTTTTCTACTATGTAAGCATATTTCCTTCTAATACCATGTTATTTCTGCCAAAAGCACTATTGGAGTTTAATTCTCTGATTAATTTCATGTACGATGTTTCCATCTGCATTAATAATCTCTTCGAATTCATCATTATTAATCTTTATTTCTTTCTTTTGACAAAAACCACTAACATTAGTCTGTTTAACATTTATCTTTAGTCCTGCTTTCTTTACTTTCATCTGATAATTCTTGCCGTACTTCCTAAAACCTGAAGCATTATTTGTAAAAACAATCGCATTATCTGCAAAATCAAGATGACAAATAAACTCTATTTACTTTTATTCTCTTAGTTTCCCAATTTTAATCTACAAAATTATTAAACTGCTGTAAAATGTTTTTTGGAGATAGGGAATCACCTTGTCATAAACCGTTTACAATGTTAATCTTCTTAGTATCGCCACATAATTTAATCACTGCTGTTGCATTTTTATATTCTTCAGAAAATAGAGACTATTCTGGATCTATATCTTGATGCTCTAATGTTTTAATCATCATAGAAATGCTTATAAAATAGAATGCCTTACAAATCCACATCGCAAGATCTACAAAAAAAAATAATTCTTACACCGATTCTATTCACCAAGAGAAAAAAATACTCAGTGTTACAAACACTGACATAACATCACATAACACCTACGTACACATTCTTATGTATAAACAAATCTATTTTTCCTATTTCAATTCTGCCATCTTGTGTAAGCTAGAGTAATTAATAGATGCTAAAAATTGATTATTTGAGCTTAATGCAAAATGATGAAATTGTAAAAAGAGTAATACATTTACTGCTTAATATTAACAAAAACTTGCATGGAAAATCCTTTTAACGATGTTTCCTAAATTAAACTAGTTCAGTCAGAAAAACTAATAAAGAAAAATCCAAACAAACATTGCATATTTTCGCATTTCTTCTGGGAAAAAAAAAATTAGAAATTTAGCTACCAGTTCCTGAAAATGACATCATGACTGGTAAAGTGCCTTTTAACTGTCAGAACAATTGTCAATATTAATGACCACCTTTTATTAGGGGAAATTTAGAAAAACAAACAAGACATTTCTACCCAAAAATATGATTGCTTCTGAAACAAAAGGAGTGGCTAAACAGTGGAAATACCATCACTACTACCATTCCTGAAATCAAAATTCTGTTCTGCATAGTTTGGTGTAATGGTGAATGGCGTGATCTGGAGCTCAAGGTTTATGAATTACGACCTAATCTGTCCCTTCTATTGCTTGATGTTCTTACCAACCAATTGCAATACCCAAAATTGTTCACAGCTCCATAAAGAAATTAAAGCGTAATATCAAATCCACCATGCATGGCAATCAAGATGACTGAACCATTATTACCAGAAATTTGAACAATCATGTAATGCCTTGCAGAATTGGCTAATGGTGTCCACAGAAGTTGTAGTGTCACTACATTAACTCAGTTTCCACATTAGCATACACTAATATTTGCACTGATGTCCAAACATCTTTCTATAATATCAATTGCAAATTACTGGAGCCTAAAATAATCTGCTATAATTTCTTATATGTCTATCATCACTGTCATCACAATCCACTTAAAGTAGATTCGGTCTTTCTCTTATATTAATAGCAATCCTGTTTGTGCATCATATTGTTTATATGTATCCTGTGGGATTTTGTAAGTAATACTTGCATCTTTATTATTTTGATGATTCTTCATCAACTCTTACCCTGCATGGTTTAAAGTGGCAGTAGCAGCCGAATCTACAACTCAAAGTCTACAGTTCAGATCAACTATGGAAAAATTTAGTCATATGATTTTTTTTTTTTTGGTTTTCATGGTTTAATGAAGTGTTAGTGGGGTGGACTTAGGATCATGGCTCAGCTCTATCGCTTTTCATGCTCAAACTTCTTATGTAATCGTGAACAATAAATTATTTTTTTCTTGCACCGTTTAAAACAGTAGCAGAATGGCAGACTTGCCAAGTTCATGTATCAGGGCACAGATCTTTCAGTTCCAGTCACAAACTTCAAGTGAATCTTTACATGAACTCATGAGCAATAAAGGATATGACTGTTTCATTCATGCATGGTTTAGAATGGTGGCAGAGTGGCCAACTCTAGAGCCTAACTCCATGCATCGCGACCCTGATCCCTCAATTCCAGTGAGCGGACTTCCAAGAGAATCCTCATGTGAACTTATGGGCAATGAAGCATTTTACCGTTTCTTTTGTGCAAATGGCGAACTCTAGGGCCCCCAAGTCCATGCATTGCAGTCCAGACCTTTTGGCTCCAGTGTTGAACTTAAAGTGAATCTTCATGTGAACTCATGTGCAATAAAGCATTTGTCTATTCTTTTGTACGTGATTTAGAATAGTAACAGAGTGGCTGACTCAAGGGCTGTACAGCGGCCCAGATTTGCAACTTCCGGTATTGAACTTTGAGTGAATTCCGAGCAACAAGCTATTCAATTATTCTATCCGTAAGCTAAATAAATGTCGGAATTTGTAATATTCATATCTCTATTTATGCGGATCAAAATGTACTGCGATTTAAAAGATGCTCCGATTTTCTTAATTTCATTTAATGGATAGTTTTTATTAACGTGAATAAAGTTTGTTTTCATTTCAAATCGAATGACCTCTAAAAAATAACACTACCTCATATAAAGCGATATTTTCCATTCTGCTTTGAAAAAAGTTAAAACATTTAAACAAGATTATAAATATCGAAATATTATATTTTTAAAAAAGGGGTGCTTTAAAAGCCACCGATATTTACATACCAACAGACTTTAAAATCATAGTTTAGGAGCGAAATTTTAGTATTCACTAGTAATATATTAACTGCGAGTACCCTATGCTATAATTTTTCCCATTATTCACAAATTTTCTTAAGTAATCCGTTTTTATAATCGGACTGCCTTTTCAATAAAAACTCCACAAAAATTGCTTAATGATTGTATTTAGCAGCCATGGAATTTTTTTTTTTTTTCAACACGTTATGACCCATTAATAACTTAAAATGCAGAATAATATTTTGCAAGTTAATTATATAATTGTTAAATACCAGTAGTTCAACCTCTGTCACAACCAGTGAATGAAAAAAAGCTAATTAAAAATGGCTATTGAGGTTTGTTTCAAAATGACTATTGTTAATGAAATCTTACGTGACCACATTCGTGATGATGACGCTAACCGCCATCATTTCTTAATAAACCACTATACTAAATTAATACAATATATATTCTATTATATTTACATATAGCCAACACTCACAAACGAGTACGGCCATTTCCCCTCCAAGGAATGAAAAAACTACCTTAGAAGTGTTTTGCAATGACTATACAATAAACTAGTCTGTGAAACGCAAACACGTCCACATATAGAATTTGCTGGTCCATTTTTCTGTTGATATCGAATTAATAAATATAATAATTTTTATTCTGGTATAGTAATATTCTCTCCCATTATTAGTGAAAGTAATTTCACAAAGAAATGGCATTGTAATTTATCTCATGCGTTGATTATATCTGTCATCCTATATTTCAATCTGGATTGGGTCTTTCACCTCTTCCAACAATCCTTATTACATTTCTTTAAATCAAAAATTACAAATAATATAAAAGATGAATTTACACTAGCAAATGAATCTTATTGACATTGGAGAAATAAATATGCATTAAGAGCACACATCATGCATGTAAAGGATTTCAATTTCCACAAAGCTTGAACAATGTATCTATCTATAAAGTATGTTTGCACCATGGATTTATGAAGTATGTATCACCAGTGTAAAAGAAAAAAAAATGAAAAATCCAGAAAGAGTGATGGGATTAATATAGAAAAAAATTTAGGTATAATTAATATTCTGGATTAATATGGCAAAATGCATCTTAAGGGGGCATTTGTCTTTTATTCTAACTTTATGCACAAGTTTTCAAAAGAATGTGTTATGGTGTTGAGATTATTGAATAACTCCGTGTGTTGTGTGTGGGTTCAATTTATAAAAATCAGATATATTAATCTTTAATAGGGATTTAAAGTTTATATCTAAGCTAGTAACAATCTCTAGTTTAAATGATTACTGTATTAATTTATCTACAGAGGATTGTGTAAAAGTTGTGGGTAGTGTGTTTGACACTTTTAAATCAAAATGTAAAAATTTAGTATTGATAAATACCGTGCGTATGATAAAAATATATATGAAAGATGGTGGCCTGGATCAACTAGTGAATACTGGTTCAGTACAAAATGCATCATATGTATATTTTCAAAAAAATGTGTGAAGGTTATTATCAGATTATCAATAGGATGGATGGCTGAAGAGTTGGAGGGTGGAGTGGATTGAAGCCTGTCAATTAAAGTATGAAGATTGGCTATCTTAATATAAATCTGAGCACTTACTGTGTATATGTGTAGAGATGATAATCTGGACCAACTGCTGGTTGAGATAGTATGGAGAGTTGAGGGTTGTGTGAGCTCAAAGTACCCTATATATTACATTGATTGCACAGGTATATATATAGCCTGTATATTGGATATTAACACATTTACAAAAAAAATAATTTATTCATCTATATGAACACTCATATACTTTACAATGTGTAAATATGAGTATGGACACACATACACTCACGTTAAATGTTTTTATACATTCTGCAGAAAAACCATTAAAAGTATCTACATCTACTTTATTAGTCTGTAGATATGATGCATTCCTGTTCCTAACATGTACCTTGTCTTTTTTTTTTTATAGCTATTCTGAGAGCTTTAATCTCTCCCTGTGTATGTGTTGTTCTTTTCTCCGTAAATGTAAAAGGTGTGAGATTATTTTTGAATTTACTTCAAGAAATGAAAAGTTTTACACCTATATTTGAAGTTCAAATATTTTAACCACTTTGTTGTATTTATAGTCAAAAATTTTCAAGCTATCTTCAACTCCTAACTTTATTTTAGGTATAAAACGTTTGCCAAATTGCATACCTTATCAAACAGTCTAATTTAAACATCTGTCTTGAGTAAATTTTTTTTCATTTTAAAAGTATAGTATAGAAATTGTGTGTGTTCATGTTTGTTGCACCATAATTCATTATTTTATGTGGTTGCCTAATGCTTAAGGTCCTAAAGCTTAGTAATGTTCTAACCCAGAGATGGACAATGTCCAGACTGCAAGCCAACTCCTGCCCTCAAAAGTCCATAATCTAGCCCACATAAGTTTTCAAAATATATAGTAATATGATCCTCAATAAAATGCATAAATTTTTAAATTGTCATGTCATAAAAAAAATATGCATTGCATATAACTATTATGGATAAAATTCTACTCGTGATGACGGTATCCAGTTACAATGACACAGCCAGTTCTTTAATAAAATGTATCAACTCTTCATTTATTTGGCAGTGAAATAACAAGCCAATACAGTTAAACCAAGGTTGCTCTATTTTTACAGGAAGCTCCAAGCTGGGGTATTACAGATAACTGCATTTCCTCAAAGACCTTTGTAATAAATCGACTTGAATGGTTGTGTAAATAGTAAAGCATAGTTACTGTGCAAAACTACAGTTGTGTTTCCTAGATGACACTCATAATAAATCAACTAGAGTAGTTGTGTAGTGGATGACATTCATAATAGACCGACTAGAATAGTGTGTAGTAGTAGAGTGTAGGTACTGTGCAAATGCATATATCATGAAGTTGTGATAATTCTGAATGCATTGGTGGCAACAGTCAATAATTTTACATCATTTCTACATTCTTTTATTTTGAGCCTCCACAAATTATGGTCTTCATCTACATCAGATAAGTTTGAGTTGGTCCGTCACTGAAAAAGATTGTCCATCCTTGCTCTAAATATTAGACATAAAGGGATCACACTGAAAAGGTAGTAAAATTTTTGGGGTGGCCAGTTTAGCCTATTAGTAGGAACAACTACTAAAAATTTGTAGATTGATTTCTGATAGTTAGACAAGTGATAATGTGTTATTTGGGCATCAGATGTAATAAGTTGAGATTTGATTCCAAGAATGGTTAGTTCATGGATCTGCCATGGCTTCACTTAGATTAGTCAATATGGAAGGGTCTGTCACTGCTTCTTGATTTAGTCAATATGAAACTGTTGTTATACGCCTGCAGTTTTGATCCTGGGATGTCATGTGACCTTCCGAGCAAATGAACATATGATAAAATAAATATTTTACTAAGACTAACAATGAACACAAAATTTACAACAACCAAATTGGCCCAATAGTCAAAGTAGCTAATTTAAGCACTAAAGGTCTTTGGATTGATTCGTTGATAAAACAATAATTGTACAAGATAATTGGTCAGAATATTATATAGTATTTAAGCAACAGAAATAACATGATAAGTTTGGATCCAGAAATTCGAGTGTCACACCCCCCCCCTCAATTTAATCAATAACAAAAACATTAAAAGAAATATCCAAACAGCTTTATTGCTCAAGAGTTCATAAAAAGTTCAAGCACTGGAATTGATCCAAAAAGCCTAGAGTCTAACACTCTACCACAAATGGAAATATTGTTATCCTTAAATATTATATGATCTTCTAATTATATGGTCATATGATAAATACTAAAATTATCCTACATTTACACATGGAATTCCATTACATATTACCTCGCCACTGAGCATGGTTTGAAGGCTGACAATGATGAAACCCAACACTAACCTAAATAAATTAAGACTGCAAATGTAGAGACAGAGACAAAGAACAAAGTTTTGTCTGTGTTAGAAAGTCATCATCATTTTCAATCATTATTGATCCACTAAAGAATGAAGATCTCCCCAAGTTTAATCCAGAGAATGAAGATCTCTCCAAGTTTAATCCAGTTTCATCGATCTATAGCCTTTTCCCCACACCATCCCTATACATTTAATCCATCTCACATGTGGTCTCTTTGTAGGTTTTTTTACAGTCTCTTGGAATCCAGATTAAGATTGCAACTGTCCATCTACTATCCTCTCTTCTAGCAATATGCCCAGCCAACTCCATTTCAATCTCTTAATTCCTTCAGTGATGTCATTATACAAATTGTCTATACATTTTCATATATACATTCAATGTGCAATTTCACATGTGGTCTCTTTCTGGGTCTTTTACAATCTCTTAGAATCCAGTTTCAATTTCAACTGTCCATCTACTATCATCTCTTCTAGCAATACATCCAGCCAACTCCATTTCAATCTCTTAATTCTTTCAATGGCATCAGTAACACTTGTTTGTTCTCTAACTAATGATCCAACATCTAATCCTGAAAAGCATTGGGAAACTCTTTTATAAACTAAAAATAAAAATTTAGTGGTTAAAGATTACCTCTTACTTCACTTTCTCATTAAGACATCAGCCTCAGCCTTTTAACATATTTATAAAAACAATATTATCTGTGATATTTGATAATTTTTAACACAAAACAATAAATAACCCCACTCCCAAGATGCATTTCTGCTGAACTAACATCCTCAGTTACTCCAAGATATACCATCTCAAGTATCTTCTCTAATTCACCAGTAATTGTTAAGAAACATGGTGTTGATACTTCTATAATATTGTAGATACATTATTCACTAAGTGAAACTAAGTATATATTTGGGTTAGAGATAATGTGTAGCTTAATAAAGTCTTAGTAAAATATATTGCCATTAAGTAGTCTGTTTCAAAATTATGAGTGCAGAAAATTTTAAACCTATCAATTAAACTATAGTAATTTGCTATCGATATATACTTAAACAAATAATGAAGATATGTATAAGAGATTGTAATCTGTGCCAACTGATGAGTGCTGGTTCAGTATGAAATGCACAGCTTAAGTATCATTATGTCTGCCACATGTCTTTGATCATATATTTCAATAATGTGTAATGGAATAGAAGTTTGAAATATATTTTTAAAAAATGTTCATGTGAAATAAAAAAATTTGTATGCAAAGATAAATTGTAATATGTGATATATATCTTTCTCGAAAAAAGTAGTGAATGTTTCAAATGCATCCAGAGTGAGAAAGGTTGGCATGATTTCTGGGGTAATGGATGATTGTGATAGGATTGAGCTCAAGTGAAAGATGCACTGATAAAATCAAAAAATTGCAAATATATTTATCTTTAAAAAAGGATGGTAATTAGTATTATAGTTATGAATAATTTAATGCAACACCAAATAAGATGGATACATGCCACATAATGAAGACATTGTGATGGGATGGCAATCTGGGCTAACTAACTATGCTAAATCATCAAAAATGCATCTGTCTGATATCTTTCTACATTTCTTAAGGTGTAATAATATTAAAAAATTGTCAGATATATATTTAATATTACATGTGAATGAAAAAAGGATGGCACTCCATAACAACAATGATGATGATGATGATAATACACTTTGATGACATTCAGGATCTCAAGAATAATACGATAGCATTGATGACCATTCCAGAAAAAGTTCTAAAATTGCTTTGAAGAATGGTTCGGCATTGGTATCACTGTGTAGCTTTCTAAGAGCAGTACTTTGAAGATGACCATAATGATATTCGGCAACCAGGTATTTAGCATCTTTTCTGGAATGAGTTTGTGAACTTAATAATTAGTCAGACCTCTACATATGAAAATATTAGTAAATTATATTCAGGCATTGATTTGGAATTTTGATCCAGCATTGTAATTCTTCGGTCAAAATGATTTTAAATATATAGAAAATACAGCAATAGAACAAAATAACTAAAATTCTTGCGAGAAAACTTTTTATTGGAAAAAAAAACAACAGAAATGTCTAGAGCTTGAAATAGACAATGGAAAGGAACATCTATAAACACAAAATGAGCCAAAGCGGTCTATAATTTTTTGGAATTATAGTTTCAAAAATAATCTTCCATTCTTTGGAAAAACATAAGAAAAATGGTAAATGTTATCTTCCTTGAAAATAAAAAGAAGCTTAATGAGTATTAATAAACCAGCCATACTAACACGTGGTTCTAATGCTGTCGTCAATACTAAAACCAAAAAATGATAAGGTTAAGACAGTATTTAAATTGATTATGGTTCACTCGCCTATCAGCATTTCACTTTATTTGGATACAGTCAGATAATTGGGATAGTTTTAGGATATTTGCAATTTAAAATCTCTACGACTATTGGGAACCTTTTCAATTTTTGTGCACTTAATGGCTTTGAATAAATTCTTATTCCTGAATATTTATTTAAATAATGCTCTCATCACCAGCTTCATACATTAGACTCCTCCCAAATCAGGTGGGTCAAATGGAGTAGCCTCATATTTCTTTCAATCCTTTTTAGATACTCCGATCATTTCTAAACATTTCCAAGGTCACTGCTTTTCTAAACAACTGGCTACCTTTTGCTTTATTGCATATCAAGTTGCTCAAATCAATGTTTTTTTTAACTCCTGCTATTCGACACTTTATATGGAACTCTTGTTTTTCTGTTATATTCGTTTTTAAATATATATGTGTGTGAATGTCAAGCATTGGCGATCGAGAGGTCAGCGACGGCTGCTTTATAAACAGTTTTCCCGGGATAGTGGGTTCGCTTCCCAGCTGATGCTATGACACATGAGAAAATATATATATATGTGTGTGTGTGTTTTATCTTCTAAATAAAACATTATGTCAAAAAACAATTTTTTTTTTTGACCTCTCAATATTTAAGAAAATTGTCAAAATGTTTAAATCATGCTTTCCATTGTTATATGTATTTACAAGGTGGTAAAGAACACAGCATAATCGAAAGCACTACTGATTAATTAAAATATATATTTTATTATTTTTACCGATAAAATTATTTGGAACTTAGATATATATATTGAATTTCAAAGATTATATATACATTGCATGGATTCATATAGGAAATGAATGATTTTTAACATTTTCAACAATTCGCTGTTCATTATATGTTTCTATTTTTTAACAGACATTATAATAATTTACAGTCTTTACTTGTTTCAAATTCTAAAGCTGTGGGCTGGCTTTGGAAAGATTTTGCTGTTAACCTGACAAGATTTGTAATTCAACCACAAAACATATAATCAAAGGAAGAAAAAACGAAATATATTTGCTTTTAAAAAAACTAATAACTTATTTCATATAGATTTTCTAAAAAAAAGAGATTTAAACATTGAACACATTTTATTAAGAAATACATGTATATTTACATTTTACTGAGAAATATATATACATCTATAATATACTATATTACACTGTAATTTGGAGCTCTAATCCAATCTCAATAAAACTTAAAATTTCAAGTTTAGTATATTCATATGAGTACCAAAGTCTCCATACAGTTAGTGCCACCAAGTGCAAGCCTTCATAATCAATGGATGCAGGAAGGTTTGTACATAAAATCCCTATCTATTGCCTACTCATACAATATTACCAGATTAGATTCTAGCTTATTGCTTTCATCAGTGAGGAGCCTTGGATATGATAGCACTGCACCTAGATCTTAGGATATAATGTAACCCTCCAGTAGCCACCTTTTACCTATTTGGTTAACTATAAAGCTAGAAGCCCAAGTTTAAAACACCATAATGTTTCCAACCTGAGCTCATTTTCTTTTATAGTCATATAAATCTGAACTCAGTTCAGCATCTATACAATTTGGTGTCTCTGGTTTTGTCCCCATTATCCTATGGGCGGGATACGGTATAAAACCATCAAAACATCACATGATCACCCTTTCATATGCTTACATGTGCTGTTAATAGGAATGCAGGACTTTGTAATCAATGGATGCAGCTTTATAGTTGACCAAAGAGGTAAAAGGTGGCTGTTGGAGGGCTGCACTAGATTCTAAGTTCTAGGTGCAGTGCTCTCAAATCCAAGGCTCCTCACTGATGAAAGCAATAAGCTAGAATCTAGTCTGGGAATATTGGATGACTAGGCACAAGATATGGATTTTATGCATAAACCTTCCAACATCCAGATTATGAATGGTTGCACTTGGTAGCACTACTGTATGGAGGGTTTGGTACCCTTATTAACAGCATGTGTAAGCATCATGCGATGTTTTGATGGTTTTGATTTCATATTCACTGAACCTTTAATGAGTCTAGAATCCCTCATACAACAATATGCTAAACTGCACATAAAAGCATTGCCTAATCACATCAGTACTCGAATGGCACATAACCCCCTGAGCACACACTCAATCATTTAAAAAAAAAAAGTGACCAGATAATAATTACATGATAACAAATCCTAAAAACATTAGCAAGCTCTTTCACAATACTTTAGAAACTTATTATGCACGTATTATTAAATTTACTCTTTCATTTAAAAAAAGAGGAAAATTTCTCTGTATTAAACTCACCTGGGGCAAAAAAAAAGTTAATTACTCATACAGATGCATGCTAAATATAATTACCTGTCATTATACTGCATATCAGGTCTTTTTATCTACAAAGAGCAGTAAATGAAGTCAACAGACTTACAGTAATATATCCACATATAGAAAGCTATATTCAGCTACAGACACACCATCAACTATAAATAACTCTTTCATTAAGAAACTTTTCAGTCACATAACAAAATACTCACCTTTGCTACTATATGTTTAGGCTGGTAGAATTAAATATTGGCAAGCATATGATATAGCAAATAAAATGGAACCCATTAAGTTCTCAGTCGTTACTTAAATTTTTCCAACAGCCACATAATTAAAAATATTAAATTTTGTTATCTTGAGCCAAAGTATTTGGAATTCATGATTAAAATCAATCTAGGAGTTCCTCCTACAAATGGCTTTTTATCCAATAAACTGGTAAATGCTAAACTTGTATAGGATCTGTTTCTTATGTCAAAGTAGAGAATAAATTATAGATCATTTCCTCACTCAATGTCCAGCTCTACAAACATATCACCTTTTTATAAACACAATCATTAAATCGTCAACTACTTCAAATTCCATATTAATAAACAACATCTAAGCAGAGAAATTTCCAAAAATTAGAATTATTACACTTTTATTTTCACTTTATGGTATCTGAGATGCCGTTTCTGTTTCAGTCTGACATCTCAAAAGTTATCTTCCTTTTATTTTAAACTAGGGAAAATTTAAATCCGGGATCAAACCCTTGCACCTGCTGACATTTTTGCAGCCATGTGGAACTTAAGTGTCATTTCCCCCAGACCTGTAGTCACTGAATTCTATCCATAACAATTTACAATATTTCTCGTTAATTGTAAATGTAGTTTAATCTTATCTAGAAGTTAATAAACTTTCCTCATTAACATCATACATAATGTTAAATGTGAAGGTACTCCGATTCCAGAAACAAGATAAAGACATTGAGAAAACAAAAAAGACCATCTTATTTTCAAATCTAAGATGCACTTATATAAATCAATCTTAAGTGTTCTGAAATGAGAAGGTGATTATATTAAATCACTAACTTTACATTCATTTCTTTGGATAATTTTATTAAAGTAATTATAATATACTTCATACTAATATTAGAAGATGTTAAATAATGTAATAATCAGTTAATTTTACTAGACACTCAAGACTGACCTATATAAGTGCACTTAGGTTTGAAAATAAGATGGTCTTTATTTTGTACCTGGAACAAGAGTATCCCTGCATTTAAAATTGCTGATTTAATATTATATATGGCACTAGTGAGGAAGGTTACTCTTTTAAATAGAATTACAATCTGACATTGCACTAGTAAAATTCATTGATTATTATATGGTTTAACATCTGATATTAGTTATGAAGTAAATTTAATATTTCTTAAGTGTTAATAAGATTGTCAAAAGAAATGGATGTGAAGTGAATAGTTTAATATATTCATGTTTTTGTTTCAAGACACTTAAGAATGGCCTACGGCTTTAACTTTGAAAGTAAGATGGTCATTCTTATTTTCTCATAGTCTTTATCTTGTGTCTGGAAGAGAATACTTTAGCATTTAACATTGCTAATTTAATATTATGTATGGCGCTAGTGAAGAGGGCTAATAAAATTCATTGTTTATTATCTATTTTAGTTGTGAATCATTTCTTATGTCTACAAAATGTATCATAATTCATTCTGTCAACAATGTAATTATTATGCACAATTTAATCATTATCATTAATGTAATCGTTGTTAACATACATAAAGTTTATTTTAAACTAATACTAATAGTAATAGTAGTAAGTAGTACTATTATTATTATTGCTAAATACTACTACTATTACTACTATTCTTTATGAAGTATTATAAGTTTATCTTTCCAACTGCATTGCTAAATCAATATAATATATTCTATATTACTTTTTTAAATCTAGAGATATCTAGAAGTTCTGAAGATGATTTCTGGGACAATCGAAACTGTCATATTAGATTGTACCTTTCCTACTGCATTGCTAAATCCATATAATATTCATATCATAATATATTCTATATTACTTTTTTAAATCTAGAGATATAAGTAGAAATTCTGAAGATGATTGCTGGGACAATCGAAACTGTCATATTAGGTTGTAAAAAAAAGGTATTGTAAAAGTAATAAAAAACATAGTTGATATTAATATTATATTACTATTATTATTGCTACATTATTATTGCTAATACTACAACTACTACTATTACTAATATTATTATTTATACTATTGACTATTGCTTTAGAGATCCCCAAAATAAGATAATATTAGCCTCAATCCTTAAACTAATAATATCGATTGCTCTAAAATCAGAAAAAACTTTGCCTAATCACGTGTCAAAATATAAAAATATTGCAGTGTATTAAAATTGAAAGAGGTTGATAGTACATGAAGACTAGTGAGAAAATAATAATAATCTCGACAGCTTGAGAAAAATGATTTAGTATGGCATGTGCCATTTTATGAAATGTTCTTAAAGCATTTTACCTTGAAGGCAACAAGCAAATGAAAGATGATTTTTTTTGTTCTACATGGATGCATGTTATACTAATATTACTTGTGTCAGAAGCTTACTATTCCAGAGGCTAAAAATTAAAAAAAATACTATAATACTTATGATATACATTAATAAAAAGAAGAGCTTGATATTAATAGTATACTCAAATGCTTAGCTGCTTAAGAGATTATGGCACATATGAGCATCAGAAGTGATAGGTTTTGGACTTCAATCTGAGAGCTTTAAGTCCTCAAATTATTAATATATCACAGCACTACACTACACAGAATGATACTGCCCTGAACATACTAGCATTACAGAGAGCAGTGAAATCAAGATCTGAAAGTGACTGCATTGATGCTCAATCTGTCCCTTTTGTTGCTTAAACATTGTGTGACTTCCAAGAAATTGATCATTCAATTACTTTTCATTATTGATTATTTTAAAGCAAATAAGAAAGATAGTATATCCATTTAAAACGGTCAAGATTATTAAGCTTTTTTTATTTTGGTAAATTCAGTATTAAATTCGTTAGCCATGATTTTACTAAGATGAAGCCTCTATGCCCATTATTATATTGTGATTTTGTCGTAAATCCTTTAAAATGAGTCATAAAGATTATATATTTTAGTTTTAATTTTAGTGATAGCAGAAGTTATCAGCATAATATACATCCTGTAGTTCAATGGTTAGATTGCAGAATTCAGTTTGCACAAAATGGCACACTTGTTCAAATTTTATTTGTATAGTAGATAATTTTTTTTTGTTTTCAGATTGTTTTTGATCATTTGAAAGCTGTTTTTATTTAATAAACATAAAATATATTTATTTTTTATAATTATATGCTGTTTTTATAACACTTAAAATTTACATCATGGATTCTAGTTATCATAAAAAGTGATCTTTGTTTTTTATTTCCTTAAATAAATTTGTAACTTTTATAAATTATTTATTCTTTTAATAATATTTAAAATTAATTTTATTAAATATTTTATTAGAAAACAATTTTATTTGGACAAAAACATTATTCAAACTGAAGGTCAAATGTATGAAAAATTAAATTTTGTAAATTTAGCTTCAATTCGATTATATTATAATGTTTAATTACAGAACTCAGTTTGCTGAAAATCATGACACTTGTTCAAATTTTATCAAGCAGAAATGATTATAAAGTTTTTTCTTTGTTTTTAGAGTGGTTTTTGATAATTTGAAAGATGCTTTTATTTAATGGATATAAAATATACTTATTTTTATAACTATATGATGTTTTTAAAAGTACTTAAACTCGTATCACGGTAAAGAAGAAAAAGTTACACTATTCTAGCTATCATAAAGAGCTTTGTTTTTTTATTTCTTAATCAACAATAGTTACAATTAATCTTGTTAAGACTATAACTAGCATATGATATTGCTAATGAAAGAAGTATTATTTTAAGGGTCCAAATGGACATTTACAATAAATAAATAAATAAATTTAAAACAATTTTAAAATAATTTTGTTTTAAAATAAAATAGAACATGTTTTGTTATCAAATCTATAACATTAAAATTTCTTTTCATCAGATTTCAACATTTCAGTTTCAAAGTAATATTCATTATCCATTTCCACATTATTATTATATCCCATGAGCTCATAAACATTATTATCATCATTTTTATAACCTAATATTCTCAAATAATCTTCCAAAGAATCATTTAGATCAGGGATGGGCAATTATTTTGGCTCAGGGGCCACTTTGTGGAAGCAGAGGTTAGTGGAGGGCCGCACCTTTTTTCATGACATAATAAACACACTATTTTATTCCCTCTATTACCAAAGAAATATTTGTTTGTCCATTCTTCATTAAACACATGATTTTCATCACCGATTTTATATTTTTTTGGAGGGTTCATGATATATTTACTGTTGCAAAGACAAAATTGAAATTAATCAGATCAACCAGAAAAGCACTGTGCATTGTATCAACATTGTGCATGCTTATTGATGTGGCCTCTTAGTGGAAAATATGAGATGAATCTTCGGTCACACATGGGAATGAAATCTCGGTTCAAGGCGGATTTTTCTGTCTGTCTTGGTAAGCTACAAAAAACTCTTAGTGGGCTGCATGTGGCCCACATGCTGCTATTTTCCCACCCCTGATTTAGATGCATTTTTGTATAAAAATTGTAAATGTGAACACTTTATTTTATTATAAACATGGCAGCTCTTAAGTTTTATGAAAACACCTATGAAAGCCATGTAGTAATGATGCATAAAAAGCAACAGTGCACAAAATTTTTAAGGCCTTGTAATTGAGTTTAATTGACTGCATTTTTAAGCAAGTATTGTAATAAAATAGATTTTGATTATTATAACCTTTATTTATAAAAAGTAGTATAAGAATTATATTTAAAAAGTAAAGAAAAAATTAATTGGAAATTGGAAAAAAACTGGATTTTTTTTTTACAATTTAGATTACAACTACTATGGCATACTGCTAAGCTCCGAAAAATAACAAAACTATATTATGTGAGCTAAATTTACACTGATTTTTGTAAAATAGACATAATTAGAAGTACTGAGAGAGACAGCTGTTCAATTTTAAAAAATAATATGGAATAAGAACATTTGAAAATTTGTGGTGGTATCACATATCCCTTGAAGGCATTATGGCTTAATTTTTAAAAAAATATTATTCAAACTGAAAGTCACATGACAAATTATTTCTAGCATGAAAAACACACTATGAGAATACTTTTAAGCTTTGGGTGCTATTAAAGCACATGATCTATTCCTCGGACGAAGTTCTATAATATATTTATAAAATGCTAATGGCTTTATTGTTGGAAATTTATAAGAAATTTGGGTGACAGGCAACAAGCACCAGAATCAATCCTGGTACTTCCCAATCTCAAGCCATCCATTTTCTCAACAGCACCAAACTACACAGCATAGATAATATATACTAAAGACCAAAGAAAAAACTAAACAATAAGAAATAAAGTGTATGTATTTCATATTGTACAGTGTTTAAAAAAAAAATTATGTTAAAATAAATGAAACTAAATAAATTTAAAAAACATGGAAAAAGATTGGATACTGTTAGTATTATACATTTGCAAAGATAATATCTATTAATTTATTCCTTCAAAAAGACAATTACAAAAATAAATAACAAATGACTTTATCACTTGGGAATTCAAAGAAGTCTGAATGCCAGAAGAGCCGGAACTGGAATCTATTCAAGGACTGTATATTATGGAGTCTGACCTGACACTAAATTCATTGGACTCTATTTACTTTACTTTTTTTACATGTACCAGACTACTATTACAATTCAATTTACAGGTGTGTCATTACTTGAGTGCCATCACTTTGATGCCTTTAGGGTAAACGTTAAAGATTATTTACTAATAATTTTTTTATACTATTGTTTATTTTTTCAGTCTGGACATCAACTTTTAACTCAATTAAACATTAATATATCAATTATTAAATCCCAGCATGAATACTATTCATGTAGCATTTCCTTGCTGACTCATGGAGTATTCAACATATAATAAAATTTCTAAATGTAATATTCTCTTAAAACCCATGGATAAAGATATATATAAGAGGAAGATGCTGGGATTTAGGGTGTTATACTAAGTTTAATTATAGCTAGGCTGAGAAAATAAATAACAATAATTGATAACCTAATAAAATTAGTAAATAATCTTTTAATATTTAACTTTAACGTCTCCAAAATCAATGTGTTCAATTTGTGTCTATTTGTAAATTGGACTGTGGACAAACACTAAATTATGAAAATGAAAACCCATCAGCAAATATATGAGCTAACTTAGAGAGGCTATTTCTGCCCGAAGTGCATTTTGGAAATCACTTGCTTTTTACGTTTGTCTTTATGCATACATTTTAAAAGAGCAATGAGTTTAGAAATATTACTGTTATATACTACTTCTGTTATTGCAGCTATCGCTGCTATTACTGCTATCACCATTATTATATGCCATCAAGTCAACATTGACTCCTGGTGATCATATGAATGACATCCCATTTGAAATTTCATCTGAAATGTTATTTGCAGGCTAACTTTATTTATAAAGAATATAATGAACACAATCAGAAATGCAATACTTGAAACATGATTTATGGTGAATTTGAGCATGGTTCTCATGGGAGAGGTAGACCCCTTTTTTAAAGATTATCTCAAACACATTCTACACAAGTGCAACATTGATTGTTCCATCGGGGAAAATATAACAAAGAATACATTGGAGATGTCCAATTAGATATGGTGTTGAAGTATTTCAGAAAGAAAAGTTTTCTGCTGCAGAAATTAAAAGACGTGGCAAAATATCAGAGAAATGGGTCAGCATGTCTACATATTGGTTTGGTTGTATAGTCATCACAAAACTCATTCCTAAAGCAGTTTTTTTTATTCAAGTTGGAATGGCCAAACTGGTTTCAAGTGGCTGTTATATTCAAGAACTATGTGCAATATTGCATGGGGAACCCAGTCCTAGAATTCCCATGATGCTTTGCTTTCCTTAGCAAAGATGTACGTGTGTATAAACAATATATTCCCAATTAAATTTGTAATCTTTCAAAAAAATTAAGAGCATCAACATTAAAAAAAAATTAAACACACGTAAATAAAAATTTGCAGCTTACATTTTCTCCATTGCATATGGCGGACTGCCGCCGCACATGAAAAGGGCAGGTCATTATTCACTGACATTGGAATGAAAAGATTTATCTCGCGTTTTTTTAATTAACTATGATAATCATTGCTCTGCTTTAAAATAATTTATTCTACTTAGAAAATCATTAATAAAAAACTTTTTTTGTTGTTTAATCTCTAACATAAATTCAAGGATTCTTGAATTCCCTTTTCAAAACAAGTTACATTTTGTTTAAATAATTACTTTTATAAAAGTATTTATTATTCATAGTACCTTAACCTTAGCGAATTAGAAAAAAAAAACATACGTTTGATTTAAAAAAAAGATTTTTATCACCAGATTCTATTATTTTTATATTTTTAATTAAAATTTTTTCACAAAGTTTCTCCACAATAATTATAATCTTCAACAAAACATGGGGGGGGGGGGGACTTTATATTGATTTATAACACATTTTGTGATTGCGGTAAAACCCAAATAGAGATTATTTAAAAAAATAAAAAATAACGAATCTAGTGAATTTTTAAACAATTAATTTATTTTTAATCATTAAAAAAAACTAACACCTGCCAAGATGAAAAAAAAAGTCTCACCAGCACTCACTACCCCTTCAGATTCCGGTTAGAATGGAAAAGTCATAAAACAAATCAACTTAGTTAATAAAATAACTTAAATTTCTTTTCTTGTTTAAAATAATAATAATAATAATCTATCGTTTTTGTAATATGCATGTAAAGTTCTCTGCTCGAAGACAAATTATAACAGCTAGGCAAATGGCTACTACGACTAAGCGATAACAATTCATTATCGTTTTTTCCAGAACTTACCCTACAATATGTATGTATATTAAGTTTTCTGCTTGAAAATGAATTATAATATCTAGGCAAATGGGTATTACGACCAAGCGATAAGAATTCATTATCATTTTTCCAGAACTTATCACTACAATACGCATGTATATTAAGTTATCTGCTTGAAAATGAATTATAATATCTAGGCAAATGGGTGTTATGACCAAGCGATAACAATTCATCATTACTGGAAGTACTTTGCCAATATTTGCCTTCTCCTTTATGCCATAATTTATTCAGACATCTCAAATGAGAAGCTGCACTGCTGTAAACAAAATGGCAGTTTCTTCTATCTTCAACTGCGGACGAAATACTGAACTATTTTATAAACTTTATTTTCCAACAATAACTAACTAGTTAAAATGTATAAATTTGATGAATAAAAAAAAACATCGAATGGTTTATTTCTCAGGAGTTTGTAAAAAGGTATACGGCTTTATTGCTTGAGAATTCATAAGAAGTTTGAGTACCAGACGAATGAGCACCAGAATTGATCCTAGTTCCTCCGGATCCCAAATCAGATGCTCTACCAACTACGCCAAATCATGCAGCAAAGGCACTTGGGAGTTCATAAGTTCAAGTGCCAAAATCGAACCTGTGACCTCCCAATTCCAAGACAGCCATTCTACCAATTGCACCAAACTGTGCAGGGCGAGAATTCGTAAGAAATTCGAACATGGGAAATCCATTATCTTGAACAGTGATCCATGGGCCTTAAGATCCAGATTCCATCATTCTATCACTGCACTAAATTGCCACTAATGGTATTTATTAATCTTATCGATGAATAACCTATTTTAAAATTATGATGGGCAGATCCCAATTTTCATAAAGCACTGCATTTAGTCATCATCAAGTTTACTAATTGTCGATATCTGTATTTTCTGATTGTATTATCCAGATGGCAATCAATTCATCACTAGTTACCTATCAAAAAAAACTGATCTCACTCATCAAACTGGACCACCTCCCCAAGTCTTTTCTTATCACATAAAACTCCTGATTATTTTATTTGATAGTGCAAGAAAAAAATCCTATATTTAGTCTTCTAAAATAATGTATCTATGGAACTTGAAGTGGAGTGGTTAACACATCAACACCTGTCTCACCAATTTGGATTGACCCCTCTCACCAACAAAGTGACTTTAGTGATCAGTATGCAATGCACTTGATCACTGTTGCAAAAAAATTTTAAAAATATAAAATTATTTGCAATATGTTGAAAGTTACCAAAATATTTTTATTGCGTGAGAATATTCTGTATAAATATAACAATTTTTACAGATGTATCTTTGGCTATTTTTATTAATGCTTTTATCTCCTTTAATATACTTTATTCCTAGAATCTCAATTATGGGATTATGTTTAAGAAATCCCTAACTATATAAAAGGAAAAACAAAAATCTCCCTTCGACTGTAAATAAAATATTAAACTGTCTTCTCAGCTTTATTTTCTAACAAAACCCAATTAAAAATTATAAACTTGTTCACAGAACAAACTATTTCAAAATAACGATGAACAGACCTCAATTTTCATCAGCACTGAGCTAGAACATCACTATGCCAGCAGACCTAAACTTGCACCTTACTTCATCTGGATGTCTCTTTTCACTACACTTCCTAAGATGTTAAATAATTTTTCTATTTATTTTTAAATGTCCTCTCTACTAATCACTTTCTTCGATTTCTTTTTACTCATTTTATCAGATCTTTCCAATTCACTTCTACATCATGATCAACGATGTGAATTTTTCTGTAATGGATTTTTCCCTTTTGTTGTTTGCTCATCTAAATGATATGCTCTTTGCTATGTCAAAAGCTGCTAACAAAACTTTCCATCATATATTTTTACTTTTTAATTTTAGTGTTTATTTTCCCAATATTTTAATAACATTCCAGCTGCTAAACTTCTGTAGTTTTTTGTTTGCATTAGGAATCCATAATTAATGCAGTAACCTTTCTCCCCAATATCAACCGTATTTAGAAACAAGGCCTTCCTTGGATACTTTGTAGATAGCAATCTTATGTGTGCCAATAAAAAAAGTTACTGGTTCTCTGCACTATCTTGAGTGCCATTTCTGAATCAAAGCATATGTTTGTAACAACATAGTTTATCTATTCGTTAGAAAAATATTAAGGCATTAGAATGTCTGGATTCTAAGTTATAACATGAAATGAGAGAGTACGTCTCATAGTTTAACCCATCATGGAACAAGGCGCTAACATTACATTTGATTTTAATTGACATAACTGGTCCTGGAATGTTTGAACTGATTCAAACTATGTGTGATAGTAAACTTGTGAGTGGTTTCAAGGTTTTGTGATGGCAGAGGGCACATCAAAGATGATCTAGAAAAGTATGAAACACATTGACACATTTCATGTCATTAACCATGGTTCAAACAATCTAATACTTTATTCTACAATGTGATGATTTAAAGTTCCATTTCTAATTTAAGAATAGTTTATTAAATAGTATAAAGATACGTACTGAGTAGCAACCACTAAAGTCTACTATTAAATACAAAAATAATAATTTGTCTATGTTTTATGTAACCTGAACAGTGCACCTGACTTGGAATTGGAAATTAATTTAATATAATGTAGATGTAAATCTATTTCATTACAATCGATTAATCTCTAACCAGTAGTAAAAATAATTAAATGGCTTATTGTTCTGAAGTTCATGAGAAGTTTTGAGCAACTTATTTGATAGAGCCAAGCCATATAATGTAGGGACCTTGAGCTCTAAAATCAATCTCTCTATCACTACACTAAATTACTCAAGATGCTAATCAATACTAGTGTGCATTAAACTTTATGGACAAAAGCAGACTAACAAAGCAATAGAGTACTGCGATCGGGGGGGGGGGTGATTTCTCGATCATTAATTTATTGGTGGTATTGACCCTATATTAATGCAATTTATTCATTACCTCAACTTCGGGGGCTACATTGTAAAACAATAAAGATCCCTTTCATCATTAATAGGGCAGCAGATTCCGGATCTCAACATTCATGAATCGTAGACGTCATTTCCGGTACTCAAAACTTCTGAATTCCAGAACAAAATAGTTTGATATTATTATTGTAATTAAATATTAAAAAATTAATTTTTTCAGTATTAACTTTTAGGTGCATTATATTTTACAAATTGTACTACATGATTTATTGCTGGAGAGTTAATAAGTGAAAGAGTCGGTCTGCGATACGGACTTTGAGCTCCGGGGTCCGTCACTCTAAACCACAGCACCGAAATGTTTTTTTTTTTTTCATAAACTAAGGATTTTATAAAGAAAATAATATTTGGCTTAAAATATCTAAATGTAAAAAAAAAAAGTATTAAGTTTTACATTTTAAAATTTGGGGGACAAAAAATAATATTTAACTAAAATGCAATCTAGCGGAACGACTCATATTTCTGTTCACTTGTCCTCGGATTAAAATATTATCAGCTGCTTCGTGATTTATTTATTTTTTTCTCTACACTGCGTTCTACTATATACTTAAAATCGTGTAATTGGCTAGTTAAAGAATGAATATTATTAACTTCTTACTCAAACAATTTTAATAATAATAATTAATTTACTAATTTGTTTGTTTTTAATTTAGTTAATTTTATATTTGAAAAAAAAAAATCAAAACTTGAAATACAATTTTCGTGACTATTATAAAAAAAAAAAATTTTTCGGCAAATTTTTGAACTAATGTAAATAACCCTGATTGAAGATAAGATAAAACTTTTTAGAAAGAAAAAAGTTGTATTTCGTACGAGAATATCTAATATCCAACGACAACTACAAAAAATCATCCTTATAATAACGAGATATATCCGTAAAAAAATAAGCTTAGTGACAAAAAAAAAAAATACAAGAGTTAAAAGATATGAAAGCACTCCATCGTCAGAGTAGCTTTCATCCAATTCTAGTTAACATGTCCTGTGCGTTTTAGCAAAGTAATAGAATGGCAGACCCAAGAATTAAAAACTCCTAGATCGAAACCTAACCTATCATTTCTCATAATAAATAATCACATGATTTCTCCAGCAAAAATCTAATTGATTGTTTTGTCCTGTGCGCTTTAAAACAACGGTTCCTGGCTTGAGCTCGACCTGTCACTTCTGCTATCTGACCATCACATGAGCTATCAAACAACAAAACTATTATTTTACACCGTGCATTTTGTCACTGCTGTAGAATCGCAGACTTAAAAGTCAAAGGTCTCCGGATTGAGGCTGCTTGACCATTGTATGGTCTCCCAAGTAACAAATTATTTGATTATTTTGTTTTGTGCGTTTTAAAACAGTGGTAGAATCATGAACTTGAAAGCTAGATTCCTGATTTGAAACTCAATCTGTCATTTCTGGAGCTTAAACATCACATGACCTCCAGAACAACAAACTATATGGTTAATTTGTCATGTGCATTTTAGCAAAGTGGTTGAGGGATAGAATTAGAACTAAAGGTTCCTGGATCGAAGCTCAATCTTTCACTGTTGGGTGCTTGAACATCACATGACTCTTGAGCATCAAACTTTACTTCTAAATGCATTAATCTATTAACTGTAATCCAAATTAAACTCCACATTTAAATTGTAATAGCTTTTTGTGTTAATCTGCTTCCTATTGAGAACGATAATCTCATTTATTTAAAGTTTTAAATGATCTTCAAAGCAGAATGCTCTCTTCAAAAGGCAAACATTATAATAATGAGGTGTAGGAAATATTATACACGATTTACTTTAATGCGCGTACTTTGAGCAACACTTAATTCTGCTTTGTTTGATTTTCTGATCATTACCAAGTCTGAGTCATTACTTAACCATGCCTTTTTTATTTTCAGTTTCTATCCTCTTGGGTTTGCTGCAAATTATCTGAACTGTCTAGGCATCAAGATGTCATCCTACAATAATATCCATGTTTTTAGAGCATGAAAAAAATATACAGTCAGAATAGCTTGCAGCAAAAAGGATATAGAAATGGACACTAAAAGAAGTATGGTTAATTAATGGTAAAGACTATGTAATGAACAGACAGGTAAACAGTATGCAAGTAAGTGTTATTAGGAGGATGTTCCTATAGCACATTATTATAACTATTGCCTTTTGAAGAGAATGCTCTGCACCAAAAATGTATCTAAGGTTTTAAATAATCACTAACATCACATGATAACCATTCTTTTTGCTTACCCAAGTTGTTTGCACAGAGCTAAACTGTTCATACAGTAGCACTAGTCAGGGCAAGTCAGAGTAATCAATAGATGCTGCAATGTTTGTGCATAAAATCTCTATCTAGTGCCTACTCATCCAATATCCCCAGACTAGTTTCTAACATATGGCTTTCATCAATGAGGAGTCTTGGATGCACAAACATTCCTGCATCCATCGATTACTCTGGGGTTTGCAATGAGTGTGAATACTCACACTTTAAAATCAAATTGAGCTGAGCAATTGCTGTATTTACGTAAATTGCTGAAAATGAGACATTCCCAAAATGTTCATTCTGTACAGCAATTGACAGTTTTTTCACAAGGGATAAGTCCAGACAATGAACATTTGATGTATATTTACATATTCTAGATGCGTTAATTTAATAATTCGGACTTTTTGTAGGAAAATTATCTTATCATTATTTACGGAATACAAGATCATTTACTAATATGTATCATATAATCTTAAATTGAGTCCTAAGAGATTATAAAAAATCTAAAAAGAGACCATATGAGAGGAAATGTTTTGGGGAATAGAAGCTATGGATTAAAAAAAACTGGGTTAAATTCAGAGATCATATTTGCAACAGATTTGATAATGATGATGATATATATACCTACATATATGAACAAATATCACCTAACTCCTATTTCCAACATGATGAAACGTAAATTCAATACTATGACATTTTATAGCTAATTCACGGCTAAAACATGTGCAAATTAATATACAATATATCCTATTAAAAATAAACCTGTTAATTTTTTTTTAGGTCATGTAAATATTAAGTTGCTGCTGCATTAAATATAATACTGTTGTAAATAAAAAACTCTGCCTACTTTAAAGTTAATAAATTGTTAGGAGCAATTCTTTTCAGTTGAGTAAATTTTGAGTAGTCCGTGGATATTAGATAGCGGTGGACTTCTCAAAAATTATTTTGGGATTACGGACATGATAGCACTGCAAAAGAATATGATGTAATATATAATGGAGCCATGAAATAGTAGCCATCAATTACTCAAGCTTCCAATAGAGGACTCCTGAGTAGAGTGAAGAGAACTGCCTCAAATAGCATATGCTATACATAAGCAGAAAAAGTCATACGATTATTAAATTCTGTCTGAAACTAAACTGACTAATCAATGGTTGGTTTTTTACTTCATCCTTCTGATGGCTTTCATCATTCCATTGATGATTGTTTCTTCTACAAATACTTATCATGGCCCATATTCTCCAAAACAATTTCCATTAACTCTCAAAGCAATTACCTACTTCAACAGGCTCCATCCCAGTCTGCACTTCCTTCGCTTTTCCTCTCATCACATCTTATTAGTATTTTTCCATCTCATGTCATTTGATCTTGAAATTCTTTAAACTTTTAGTGTTAATATTTTTTTAACAAAAAGCATTGAGAAATATATCTAATTTTGTAAACAAGATATATATATTTGGAAATCATTTGTTCTTCCAATATCTTTCATCTTTTTGTAAAAGTGCTTTCAATAAACAACCTATGTTTTATCAATCATGTACCAAGTTTGAAAATTTAACAAAATGATCTAATAATCAAATATATATTTTTTTAAAAAAAGTTAAAAATATAGCAAAATAACATTTAAAAAAGTCAAAAAAAATAAAGATGAATTTATGTAACAGTTTCTGTTAATTATGCAGAAAATTTTCTAATACACTTTATCTTATTGAAAGTATTTTTGTTTCCTACGAATTCATTTAATTCTCATTGGCGAAATTTGAAGATGATCAAAATGGTTTTCTGAGAAATATTGCTTTCATCACATAATATAAAATTCATGGGTAAAACATGGCCTCTGCAACTTCTTTCCTGGTAGAGAAGAACGCACCATGTTACAATCACAGTTCTTATTTACAGGCTCAGTAACAGTATTCACCCGGGATTTTAATTTACATACAAATAGCTACAGATTCATTTTTCAATCAATATGGGGGCCGACTATGGACCAAAAGCTTGAAAAATTTTCAAACTTATTCAAAAAATCCTCAAGTACACTGGAGTATGTTCAAACTCCTCAGATTCAAAACCAGGTGAAGTTTAATTTTGAATCCCAGATCATAGGCATGGTAGTGAAAATTGTCATGAGGTTCAGGGTTGCTAAAATTAAGAGAATTAGTTTTGAGGCTTAATAATTTATTATAGCAGAGTATAGATAAGGAGTTTACAACATGTTTTATTGCATCAAAAAATATTTTGAGTCTTTTTTGCTTACTTTTCCTAACATGTTGGAAATAATTTCTCGCATTAAGACCATAAATTTCATATTTAAAAATCATCGTAAAACTTTGAAATAGTAGACGAAAATTGGACTTTATGGAAAATATTAATCTATTGTATTAAAAACTTTCTGGGAATTACAAACATAAGAACACAATACTATCCCAATAAAATTAAATTTCTTTTTTTTTTTGATCGATGTTACCGATCTTACGAAAAAGCAAAACTTTACAGCCAACAGTGCATTAGAACTAGCATGACACGAGATCTGTTTTAAGAAGAAAAAATTTTGAATGTATGTATCAATGGGATTTGTATAGCTGCAATTCTACACTTGAATTATGGACTCTGCAATTCTGATTTCAATCTTCTCATTTTTGTATAAAAGTATCTATAACTACAGAAAGCGTACAAAAATATCTGGATAGAAAAAACAGCAATGGTGGACGGGAAAAAGTCGGCAACAAACTATTAAGTGAAAAAAAGGCTAAAAGCCCAGTGTGTGATATAAGTGGATATTTTTGTGAGGGGGGGGTACTGATTTAAAAGAAAATAAATATTAGGAATCAGTTATCTTCATTTATATAATAATTGAATAATAAACAACCAAATAAATAACCAAATGTACCTTGTATTAATCCACAACAAATTCTAGGATCAAACCAATCTATATGGCAGATAAAAATGGATCCACTTCCATTTACCATCACAATCTTATATAGATTTATGATAATCTATTCAGACAAATGTCAAATCCATGGAGATATCCAAGCAGCCTTGTTCAAACTGGCTATAATTTTTATTCACAAGGCAGAGTTAATTTCTGTTTATTTTAATAACTTTGTCATTCTAATAACTTTGTAGCAATCAACCAAATATCAAATATAAAAATTTAAATTATCCTCAGTTTAAGCACTATTCTGGCCTACATGTGGTATAGAAAAGTTAGGATAGCTATACTAGTTTATGAGTAGTTGCTAACGATAAATGAATGGCTATTGGTACTAAGTCTGATGGAAGAATTTATAGGTTCCTTACAGATGATCCTGAAATTCATTTTGAATTCACATGAATGAATCCAATTAATAGCAATAAACCTATAGATTACAAAATGGTAAGATATGTAGAGTATATTTGCAGAAAAATAAAATTTTTAATGATAAAAAAATGTAACTCATCGAGTAATGGAGAATGGCCCGCTAGTATGTAAAAGTTCTTAGGGTTCAAAAGAATTCCATCTTGTGATTTGAAATAGAACTACCATAATATGTCAGCGAGAGAACTTAAGTCAAGAAAAACTAAACATCCGGCATCTCCCAAATCATACAACCTCAGAATCAGAATTTGATATATATTTGAAAATCTTTTGTTAAATGTTGCATCTCTTTGAACAAATGAATGAAGATACCAGAAAAAAGGCAAGTAATTATCATCATTAGATATGTATCCATCATATTTTGTTCCAACTTAATCCATAAAGAATGCAAGTCTTCTGCAATCTTATATAATTTAGTCTTTTAGAAAAATATGCCAATGTTATAATTATTACGCTAACGGTTGTTATATTATTGTCAAACCAGATAGAAACTTCAAACCGAGTTAAACGTCAATATATTTGTTATTATAAACTCCAATCTTCTTTTCTTTTTCCACACATCAGTTTTAATAATAATATAGCAATCTCTAATTTAATAAATAATTATTTGTAATATTGACATACTTATCTGAAAGACAGTAAATTGTCATTAATATAATAGAAGGTATGCATATGTAGATGGAATCGTAAGAAAATAAGAAGAATAAATAATGAATGACAATGATGATAGTTGAGAGAATATAACGATCTGGGCCAACTGAAGAAGCTAGTTTAAAAGAAATGCATCTTGCAGATCTTTTACCTTATTTCTGACTTCTTTATTTGTTTATTTGAAAAGATGTAGTATTCTAAAAAAAAAAAAATCAAATATATGTATATTTAAAGCAGTCCAAACTCTTCATAGTGTACAAATACCCAATGCAAGCCAGCATAATCAATGGATGCATAAAGGCTTGTGCATAAAATCCCTATCTATGCCTACTTATCCAATATCTCCAGAATAGTTTTTAACCTGTAACTTTCATCAGTGAGGAGCCTTGAATTTAAGAACCCTGCACTTAGATCTTAGGATCTAACGCAAACCTCCAGCAGTCATCTTTTACCTATTTTATTACCTATAAAGCTGTAAAATGATAATCATGTGATATATATATTTCATAGTAAATACGAGAGAAAAAAAAAGAAAATTAAAATAATGTCATATACAATTGAACTTTATAATAATAGATTTTTTGTCCTTTAACTTATTTGAAGCTTATATATCTGAGCTAATAGTGATATGATTAATTTCTAGTCCAACAAATAGTTATTCAACTGAAATATTTGTCTAAAAAATAGTAAAATATCATTAAAACTACACAAGAATTGTACACTTGAAGACTACATTATAATGAATAAGTCAGAATTGAAATTAATAAATACATTAGAATTAGTTATACAAATAAATAAAACATTTAAAATTATAATAATAATAATCAAAACTAAAAATCATATAAATAAAGATATAAGCATTGGACAGCAAAACATAAAAGCAGAAAAACTCATATCTAATTCTAAAATAAAAGTTAAATAAAAAATGAAGGTGTACTTTATAAAATTAATCGTAAAATATGTAATATAGTTTAATATATACATACAGAAAAACAGCTAAAAGGGAAAAGATCATAACTGAGAAAGAAATTAATAAATGATAAATCAGTATCCTATGTTGCCTTTTTAACAATGGCCGTAAAATAGATTGTCAAAAAATATTAATCCATTACATTATATTAAAGTTCTCAACAGAAGAAAAACTTATGAGTCCAATTATATTAAATATAACAATGAAAACAACTCACGAAATATGGAGTTATCTACTGAATGGTCATTAAAACATGAAAAAATCACTGTGTGTATATCTCCACATTCATTTTGTGCATGAATGGATATCTAAATATGCATGGCTAGGTATTACAATTGACGTATATTTCATATGTATTACATATACGTATAATAACTACAATAAACCATTCCTCAACAAGCTTTGTGATAAATGCTTAACCAGAGCCATCATTTAAAATATCTCTTGTCAGGAACCCCCCCAAACCTCTGACCATGGTTTCGTGTTTTGGCACTCCTCAGAGAGGTGCCAGGGTAGATACGAAACCATGGTCAGGGGTTTGTGGGGAGGGGGGATCCTGACAAAGATTTTTTAAATGCTGGCTCTGACTAAGCATTTATCACAAAGCTTGTTGAGCAATTCTCATTGTTTATAACTTACAAACTTAAGAGAATAGGGTCATGTGATCTATAACTTATTTTGACTATTTATAGTCTCTGCCTTAAGTCTTATGCAATGTTATATTGCTAAGACTACTAATATATGGTATGGCTGAAGATCCATCAGCCCCATATAGCTATTTGAGTTGGATAGCTGGGTTTGAAGACATGTAGATGTCTGAAAATTTCAGATTTTCCACTCAATAGATAACTTTTAGATAAGTGCTTGGCTTTGGGTTGGTATTTTTAGATCTAGTGTCAGAACCTACTTGGGCACCTCTCTGAGGAGTGCTAAAGCACGAAACCATGGTCAGGGGTTCCTGACAGAGATATTTTAAATGCTGGCTCTGGCTAAGCATTTATCACAAAGCTCGTTAAGGAATTGGCAATCCTCATTGTTTATAACTTACATACAAGCTTAAGAGAATAGGGTCATGTGATCTATGACTTATTTTGACTACAATAAACTATGACTATATGTTTGAAAAAATGCATGATTAATATTGACATGCTTTCATTTACTAGGTAATTTATTATTATTTTTTAAAAAAAAAACCTATTCACGGAATAAACAAGACCGAATATATTATTAAGATAATTCACAAACTAGATCTTAAAAGACTCATTTAAACAAACTAGTAAATGATGCCCTTTATATATATATATATATATCAATCTATTTGTCAGAAAAATGATAATAATCTTTTATTCAACAAAATAGATTGGTATAACAAAATATGGAATTATTTACAAGTTTGTTTAAATAGCTCTTTGGAAATCTAGCTTGTGAATTATTGTAATAACATATTCAGATTTGTATTAGCATATACATTTATATTCTTAGAATTACATATTTTAAAATTATACAATTATTTACATGATCATTAAAATCATTAGATTAATAAAAAAAATCTACAATTCAAAAAACAAAATCCAGACATCACTTTACATAATGCTTTATTATATACATTAGCATATACAACTGAGTAAGAAGTAACTGAAACTTCCAATGAGTTTTTTTTTTTTTTTTCATATGTCATAGCATCGCCGGGATGCAAAGCCACACCCGCCTGCAACCAACTACTTGCTTGCAAGGCAGGTGCGATAACCTCTCGGCTACTAACGCTTGACAAACTTCCAATGAGTTATATCACATTTGCAATCCAATCACAACCATTCATCAGCCCACGAGTCACACCAACCTCTTACACCATAGATACATAAGAAACATATACTTCATCAAGCAGTTCATATAGCACATATTACAATTCAATGTGTAATAATTATTTTTTATACTGTAGAGGATAGCAAAATGTTGCCAAAAGAAGTTTTTCTATATTGAATAAAATATGAGAACACATTAAGTTTTCAAAAGCACTAAGCCATATTTAATTTATAGAAATAACAAACTTCTCTATAGTTGCATACAAGTGCACTTATTACCTTCCATATATAAGTAATTATAAATTTATTTAAACACACATTGATTATGTAAGTAATATTTATTAAGGCTGTAAACCTCAAGAAAATGCACGTGAAAATGCAAAGATAGGGACCTCTACAGTTCTTAACCACAAGCTTATGTTTTGGAAGAAAAGAAGGGAACCCTTCTTTACTTCAACCTACTTTCTATATGAATAGGTGAAGCTGAAGCGGTTAGATCTAAGAGTGTGAAATTATTCAATACTTCACTGATTAAGTCCACAATTCCTATTACACACCAGCATTGATTAAATCCACAATTCCAATTACACATTAGTACTCGCGATACTAATGTGTAATAGAAATTGTGGACTTAATCAGTGAAGTATTGAATAGTTTCATGCTCTTAGATCTAACCGCGAGTACTAATGTATAATAGGAATTGTGGACTTAATCAGTGAAGTATTGAATAGTTTCACGCTCTTAGATCTAACCGCTTGAGCTTCACCTATTCGTATAAAAAGTAGGTTTGAAGTAAAGAAGGGTTCCCCTCTTTTCTTCCAAAGTGTAAGCTTGTGGTTAAGACCTGTAGAGGTCTCTACCTTCACATTTTCACACGCACATTCTTGAGGTTTATAGAAGTATAAACTGTTAACATCATTAAATATAGGTTATTATACAGCCTATTTAGATATTATTTAATTATATGTATATATGAAATAAAAAACAATGGAATCCACAATTATTTTACAACATAATCAATAAATAATATCAAAGAGGCTTACCAAATAAAAGAACGATCATTCTGCTATGATACAGAAAGCAAAAGAAAAAGACTGCATTATATACTACAAATGTGAATTATCAAAGGAGATAAAAAGCATTTCTATGAAATTGACTTAAAAACAATAGCAAATCACAAAAGCATTTTAATAAATAGATGATAATTGAGAAGTTTGCACTAAATAAAATAATCAATATACACGGGATATCATCAACATCTAAAGCCGGGGTTCCCAACCCTATGCCCGCGGGCACCATGGCACCCGCAGACCATTTTACATGTGCCCGCCGCTATCCGAACACAATAAAAAATTATTTATCTGATACAAATAAATTTAATTTTTAAGATTTCTAATAAATTATTGTATTATATTGTAATCAAATTGTAGATCATACTATACTTTTACAGCTAAACGAGTCTATCATTAACAATATCCAACTATAAATTTACATTGAAAAAATAAATGGTGCCCGCCATCTGGACAGTATTATAGAATGTGCTCTTAAGTGCAAAAAGGTTAGGGACTGCTGATCTAAAGCAAAGTCAGTTCAACAAAGTTAAAAATTCACAAGTGAGCTCAGAATTTTTTCAAATGCTAAGCCCAAGTACTAAGATTGTCAATAGATTGGTATCTAGCTATTCTTAGCAACGAGACTAGATTTTTCTTTTAAATAAATTGTTGTGGTCAAAATAAGGACAGTATATATGAGTAAAGCACTATTTCCAGATGTGGATCTAAAGAGAATCAAAAGTAACGATAAATGGAGATCCCTGGTTTTTGAGACATTCACTTTTAAACCATCAATAAATAGCAATGGAATGTTTTTCAAAGATGGATAATAGTAAACACAGATCACAGATTTCTTATGACATAAGAAGTGGACTTCCTATCCCAAATATTTTTCCCCACACATCTAACAATTTTATCTTCCTAGGTCTCAAGAGGTTTAGGGTCACCCAAGATCATCAGAACTATCTGCTTCACAAAAAAAAATTTAACAGCCTTTCATAGCGCCCTGTGTCGTTTAGCACCATGGTAGAGTAGCAAACTCAAGAACAAAAGATTTCAAGATTAAATGATTCTCAATTGAAATGTAAATTTAAAAATTTTTTGATTAAAATTTAAAAAATTTGGAGTACCAAAATACTTGCTTTACCATTTAGACTGCTTGAATATTGCGTGGCCTCTTGGTGAATAAACTATATGATCATCATTATTATTATTTACTATATGAGTTGTGGCTTAAACACAAACAACACACCATTGCTCCATCCAATACTGCCACCTGGTGTGAGCTCTAGTAATCAACTGAAGTTAAAAAGTTGTGCATAATAATCCCTAACTGGTGACTACCTAACCAAGGTGATCAAGTAATGTTTTGATGGTTTAACAGACCATTGTGTTAAGAGATGTCAGTTTATGTATATGATGAAACAAATAAGTCGTTACAAAATAAACCTCGTGTTGGAATCTTTGTATTCCTTAATATGTTTGAGGATAGTCAGCTGCACAAAACAGAAATCCAAACAAATAATGTAAATTACCACTTAATGTAAAACAACATCAGGAGTGCTCAATGAGTTGATCATGATTCATGGGTCAATCTCTCTAAATTTTGATAGATTTTTTCTCTCTCTGTCATGTCTAGTGAAATTTTATCAAATAATTTAAACGTGATAGACATTTCAAACCAGTTGATGTGAATCATGTAAATTGGAAGATGGAAATAACTGAAAATCCCAAATGATTGGTGTCCGAAATCAAATGAATACATTTGGAGATTGGCCAACAATAACTATTCCATTACCCATCTTGTTTGATCCAGTGGTGGTATTCAGATACTGGATTACAAGGTTCTTTGATCAATTCTAGTTCTGGCACTTCCAGTTCACGAACTTCTAACAACTTCTGGACCATAACACCATTCTCTTACTTTTGCCCTGTATGCTCTAGTAAAACATCAGATTCAGGAATGTAAGATCTTTGAATTGGTTCAAGTGCTTAAACTTCATAATAATGCTATATACCTTCAATTATTTATATTTATCAGATTTTCAATATGGATGGCTGAAAAGTTAAAGAATGGAGAAAAGTGAATCCTGTTCATTAAAATTTGAATAGTTGCTTTCTTAATATAAACCGCATACTGATTATATATGTGTGTGAGATGATGATCCAGACCAACTGATGAGTGCTAATTCAGCATGAAATACATGTGAGATCTTTTATTTTTTTCATATATATATGAATGTGCATTGGTTGTATACGATGGAGTGGATGACTGAAAGGAGCTTGAAAGTCTGGGTTCAAACCCACTCTAATTATATCTAGCTTAAAAATATATATAATATAGTTGTATTTAAATATTACCTATTCAGCCTTATTCTGCTCATCCCTCTTCTGGGTATTTAAATGGTCTTAAGGTCCTGTGATCCGAATGACTTGCAGTCAACATGCATATGACAACAAAGTTGGCAAATAGGGGTTTTGAACAGATTTTCAATTATATGGATGGCTGAAGAGTTGGAAAGTAGAGGATTAAAGCCAGCCCAATAAAGTTTGAAGATTTGCTATCTTAATATAACCCGAACCATTGATTATGTATGTGTGTGGGAGATGATGATCGGGACCAACTGATGTGTTAGTTCGGCATGAAATACGTATATTAGAGATCATTTATCTTTTTCACATGTATCGTTATATAAGATGGAATGGATGACTGACGGCAGCTTGAAGTCAGGTTCAAATTCTCTATAATTACATCTAGCTTAAGTATATATACTATACTTGTATTCAAATATTAATATTCAGTTTGTAACAAACTTTGTAAATAAAACAATACCTTGCTTTGGTAGGAGACTGAGTATTTCACATTTGCATTCGTTTAATCCACTTTTTTTTTATATGTTCTCAGAATTCCTCCTGAAACTTTCAGTTCTGAATCCGCCACCAACCACTGAGCTAAACTGCATGAAGCCTTTGGTTCTATGCATATATTGGGTTAAACATTTTTGCAAAATAATAAATTCTTTAATTACTAAAAATTTAGATCAATGTCTGCAATTATCCTCTTTGAAATCCGATTTTTTTTAAAAAAAATAATAATAATATTCCAATGTCAAAAATCTGTTTATCTTTAAACTTATTCGTCGATTAAAGCGTTATTTTGATTCTGTTTCTATTTCATTATACATGTTCATGTTTGACAGACGTTGCGCTCATTCTACCATCGCGCTATAACTCCCACCCCCAACCCAACATGTGGAATAGATAGCGAGGTCACTGCTAAAAAAATAAAAGTAGCTCCCATATTCAAAAAAGTTATAAGATATTTTATATGATGCTCTAATAGCTTCTAAAAGATTACCAATTTTTATATTGTAGTTCTTTCTTTTTGATCCCATTTCTATACAATTTGTAAATTTAAAACTGAGATGTATTCTTTCCCGTTAAAATGCATAATAAACAGAAATATTGTTGCCTAAAGAATTGCATGGCGAGGTAACTATGAGTCTATGAATATAATACTTTTCCAGAATTGCAATAAGCGAATACCAATTTCGAAATTATTTGTTGTCAAGTGCTGTTGGCCGAGAGGTCAACGCAGCTGCCTTGCAAGCAAGCAGTTGGTTGCAGGTTCGCCTCCCGGCCAATGCTATGACAAATGAAAAAAAAATTTCGAATTTGTTCTACATATTCCGGTGCGTGTGTGTAGATACAATATATACATGCTTACACAAACACATATTTAAGTTATGGGAATATGCATTATCTAAATAAATATATAATAGAAAGAAGAAATACCTTTCACAAGCAAAAAAGAAATTAAAAATATATACTTATTAAAATATTAATTTTTAATGCATAAAGAATAGATTTGATTATTATTATTTTAAAAATACTGGTAATTAAAAATTTATAATCGGAAGTCTAAAATTACTTAACGTTTAAAGTTATTATAGATTCATAACAATTAATTATTAACTAAAACTCCAGATTAGAAATTTAATCTTAATTCTTTTTTTTTAAATAATAATAGATTTATAATTACATATAGAAATATTATCGGTAATCAAATGCAATTTTTAAACAAAGAAAAAAAATGTTATAATGGAAATTATATACACTTAGGAATACGACAACAAAAATATTTACGGAATCATTTTCCATTATTTAACAAAAGCAAAATTAAAACTTTTGGAAAATTATGATAAACATAATCATGTTGGTTTTTTTTTTGTTCGCAAATAAATTGGAGCCAACGAATCATTTCCTTTAGTTTACAAAGCTCTTTCTAGCAGTTCTTATAATAGGTTTTTTAAAAAAAAAAAATCTCCATATACATGCTGTAACACAATAAACAATACCAAGATGAAAAGTGGCGGAGAAACCAAAGTGCGAAATAATACTCCAAATTTATTCCCTACTACAAAATGCAGGCATATTACATTTTTTAATAAACATTAAATTCAAAACAAAAAACTGTAAACAAAATTAACGGTAAATGACATGTATATAAAGTTAAACTATATCTTAGTTTAATTAAACAAAGACCAGGTGATAAGGTAAAGCGTTATAGGGAGATAAAAGACTCTGTAAAAAAGATTACTACTATGGCTATAAAACTGACACAAATATTAAAATGCTAGTATTTAGACAATAAACGTTAAACCAACGTACCAAAAATACCTGTTCGTTAAAAGTTACACGCAAAAAAGAACGTTATTAAGCCCATAAATTATTAGAATATCATATCCGTGCACTTACAACTCGTAAATACTTACCACTTGCACTGCCAAACGGAGATTCCGAAGAACCGTCTTCCAGTTTACTAAGAATCTCCTGCTTGCCGACATCACTGTCTCCAACAAGAAGAAATTTTAATAAATAGTCATAAGATTTTGTTGGGCTGCCTCTAGTAGTGGGACTCGTGTCCCCATTAGTTGAATTGTTCACATTACACATGATAGTTTTGGTAAATTGTAATCCAGTTTGTAGCCAAAACTAAAGGGTGTAACTCATATTTTTATCTCACCATATTTAAAATAAATTACAAAAATCTAATGACTGTTCGAATAGCTGCAATATTTACCGTTGAACTTCATGAGTCGTGGGATTTTGTTTAGCAAAGAAAATATACATCTGACTCAATATTTAATCTCCACTTTTTGCCATACGCTTCAAATTTGCACATGCGCATTTAATTTTTTTTAATTTTCTGAGTCGACTCAGTTAAGAGGAGGGCTCTTTAAACAGCGAACTCGTCGTGAAAAGTAATATTTTTATTCTTGTCTGGTTTTTGACCTTTTTGTTGAGGAAAGTTTAAGGCGAAAAATAACGTTGTTTTTTTTTAATCTTTTTTTTTTGTTAATTATCTTTTAAACTTAATATTACGTAACATTCTAATATACATATAATTCGCTTGATTTCCTCTTAATTTTTTGACTCTGTGCACTTTGTAAATTTTAAAACGTAATATAAAACTACATAAACTGTAATTTGAAGGGGCGTAATATCTATAATTGGAAAACTGAATGAAGAGATAAATCTAAACAATGTTTATATATATTATCAACTAATTATACTGCTCGTCTTTTAATAACTGTCATGCTTACATGCGTAACTTCGTTAGCAGCCCTTCGTAACGTGTATGAGCAGCACACACGAATATAATCCAACATGCGTGTAATGGAAATCGTAAATAATTAATCAAACAAAGTTTATACAAACCATACGGTATACGTATAGCACTATTGACATCATATTAAAATATCTGGCCAATCAGATTTCCCCAGGTAAATTGTATTACGTCGTTTGGCTATGTGCCCATAGCGCATTTCCAATGCAATATATAAAGCATTTTTCATATAAATATCAAAGTCAAGATCAATTAAAATTTAAATCGTAAATAAATTAATTTATACTCTGTTTCCAGTTGAACTATATAAAAAATTTGGATTATAGCGTAGTCAATTATTTTATAATTGTTTTGAATCCTGCTTTAGGCTACTAAACATTGAATATTGTAAGATCATGTCGTGATTATTTTGTGCTTTAAAATCTTATCAATCTTGAGTTTGGTATATGGAAAAAGCTTATTAAAAATAAATGGGACCATAAGGTTTGGACTTACAATGAACAATTGCGTTTTTGGTATAAGCTACGAACGAATTTATCTGAGGAGCTGATTTCATTGATTGGCTTATTTAAACTTTGTTGTGTAGTTAATTTATATGTATATTATAGTTTTATTAGTTAGTAATTTCTTATTATGAAAAACAGTAAAACTTGAATTATTTTTTCAAATACATTTGCTATTTGATAGAGGTGGCTTTGCATTTTTTTGTCTGTTTCAAAATTTGATTTATTTTATATACATATCTAATGAAAAAATAGTATTACATTTCATTGTTTGACTCAGTATCTATTAGAAAATTATTCCTTTTCATAATCATATATATATATTTAAATAAATTAACCAATGCAGATGTATTGCAGTTCACTTCAGTTTCATCACTTAATAATATTACTTTGTAACAAAAGATTAATAATATTGTTAGAACATCGCATTGTGTTTTCATCTTGAACTCATAGCTTTATAGTTAACTAAATAGGCAAAATGTGGCTTCTGGAAGTTTGCATTAGATCCTAAGGTCAAGTTGCAGTGCTCTCAGATCAAAAACTCCTGAAAATCACAAACTAGAAACAAATCTGGGGCTATTGGGTTAGTAGGCACTAGATATTTATGCAAAAACATTCTTGCATTCATTGATTACTAAAGCTTGCACTGAGTAGCAGTACTATATTGAGAGTTTGCTATTGTTGAAACATGTCAGAAACAAATATAACTGCATTCCTTAAATAAATGTTTATTTAAATAAATTATTACTTTACTGAAGGAAAACAATCAAGCCATAGACCAAGCTTAAAGTGTACGTGCTTCGCAAAAGGATAATTAAAAATATTTAGAATAATATTAATAAATTGTAGTTACCTTTCCTCTCTGCTAATTTTCTAAAGCTCCAACAGAAGTTATATTTATTACAAATGTAATTAAACCGAAACATTTTTAGCCTCAAGAGAAACATGCAGTTATAGCTATTTTATTAATTAACTAATTACAAGTGATTAATAAAGAACTTTGCCTTCAGAAGAAAGAGATGGAGTTTTCTATTTGGTCAGAGAGATTATGAGAATGGTCAATTCAATTTGTACAAAACTTATAAATTCTCAATTTTAATTATATTAATAAACTGTTGCAGAAAGAATAAAATAAAGATTTGAGTCCGCTATAACAGCAGCCAAAGTATAAAGAAGGTCAATGATCTTTAAAGCTCATAATATGCAAAGGTAGTAAGGAAGAAGCTGGACATCTGAAACAACAACAGCAAAATAGTTGTTTAAATATTCATAATAATATAAATAGAGTAAAGTATACTAATTATACATTTATTATTTAATAGAAAGCAAATTGAAGAAAAGTAGTAGCTGAGACCAGCTGAATTTAAGAAGAGGAAGCAATTAGAAGATTATGACTAAGCAGAATGATGGTCAAGAATCTAACCAAGGAACAAGAGAATCAGTCACTGAAAGAAATACTAAAAAGTTGTTAACACATGTTTTGAACCCTCATTGTTGTATGTATTAATAAATAATTGTAATATATATATTACTTATGATATTTGCAGTTGGACATAACAAAACTAAAGTATGATTAAAAGATAGACCAAACTAAAATAGAAAAAGACATCTTTAAACTTCTTTATTAGTTTGCTAATTGAGGGGAAATTTTACTATGAATATACTCTTAAAAAAAGCAATACTTTGCCATGTAAGATATCTTAGAAAATTCAATGAAATCATAGAATAGTTGTTACTGGGTGTTGAAATCAAGCGAAGCTCTTGAGCTGAAGTTCATTTGAAATCATTAAGTGGAGAAGAATCCTATACTAGTGATCAGAAGATTACCAACTGATTCTGATAATGGGCACTGATTGAGATGGAAGAATAATAAAATTAACTTGCAAACATTTTTTTAGTATATTCCTCAACGAAAGCTAGGAAATCTCTCATTGAAGCTGTTATGGCTTACAGGATGTTTGGCTAGATTCTGGAAATGTTGTGACTATTGGGACCGTGGTATGTAATTCTCTGAACAAAAACATAATTCCCCTTCCCCCACAATTTTATTCTTGATCATTTTTGACTAGCTTAAATTATCAGTTTAGGAGCTTTCTGGTGGGTTTATGATACTCAAAACTTAAAAAGTATTGTACCTAGGTCAAAGTTCAACCCTGTCATTTCCAATTCTCAAGCATCCCACATCTCCCTCAATTCCCTGAGTGAAGATCCATTTGATTATTTTATATGTTATGAGATCACTAAACAATTAAATGTAAGTAATATTTGTTTTCATATATCTACCCCTTTCTGCAATAGATAAAGAGAAAAGGTAAAATGTCTTTAAATAACCACCACAGTTCAAAGATGATCCTCAAGGAGCATTTTACAGAGAAACGGTGAACGCGAAGACAGTATTCATCAGGCTAGCAGAATATTGGATAACGCCCATCCCCCCTGATTTTTTTTATTGTCTATATAAGAATTGCTAGATACTCATTTACCAACCAATAATTTAATGGTTAACTGAGTTAGTTATATAAATAAAATAAAAAACATCTAAAGTATGTGCTTGTTATGATGTTAGCCTGATGGACAAATTATTGTTATCCATGAAGTTTTTCATAAAATTGCATACAAAAGATGGGGGATAAATTGATCGGGTCCACAATTGGCAGATGGTGAACCAACCTCCAAATATGACAGGCAACTGCAAATAATAAATAATGCTCAAGCAAGAATGTCTCTTGCTATTCTGTAGATATGATGTTGGCTCTGTAAAGGTTAAGTCTTATTTTCAACATGCCTGATATTTTATCGTATTGATGCGAATTTGTCACAGGTCAGGTACTATCTCTAATATGAACACTCTTCTGCTTTGCTCTTTTTTTTTTTTTACATTATTGTCTTCAGTCATATATATCGGCATAGATTTAATTATAACAAACTTTTTATGCTATTGGTTATCTCTGCATGTTTGTTCAACTATATTACCATTTGTAATTATATGTATAGAAATTTGATTGCAGTTTTTTTATATAGGAGTCTCTAAAAACTGATTGTTTTCAACTCTACCTTAAAGTTTAAGAAGACCATGTCATGATTATTTCATGTTGTAAAAATCTAATTGGACTTACAATTAGTTTTTTTGTACATTGCATTAATGGATATTAAGATGGCGACACTTCAAGGTAGTAGTGTAAACCATGAAACAATATTATGAACTGATTACCTTATTGCTGTGTTTAAATTTTGTTAGGGAATGATTAACTTATACATTGTTTTCAGTTTAGTGTGTACACACATTTGGTTTATCATATAGATGATTATTAATTAATATTTTTTAATGTTTAAATTTGTAGTTGTATTCAACTCTGCCTTTGGCTAATTTATTGTAATGTTTAAGATGACTGCATATGATTATTTCATGCTTTAAAATCTAATTAGTCATAAATTAGATATTTATTTTATAATGTGTTTATATATTTCATTAGAATATTACCAGTAAGTACTTGTTCAATTATGTCACATGACATTTCACATATACACGTCAACACATTCCAAACCAACACAAGTACTTCTCATTATTATCAAAATTATTACACAATATTTGAATAAAAACACTTATTTCATAAGTAATTTTTTTTTTCATAACTCTCTTAAAGGAATAGGAACTTCTATTTGTGAAGTAATTTATAAATTGATGAATTAGACGTGAAAGTTTTGAAATAACATGAACAATGGTTCAGAAAAACGTTATTTGCTGCATTGTAATGTTTCAATTCAGTCTTTTTTTCTTTGCACATTTTTCTTGCTTTTTATCACAGTAAAAACAAAAAATTGCATGCTCACAATCAAAAACTTTCAGCGTAAAATTTTGAACAATTGTAAAAAAATAAGGCCGAGTATGAACAAAAAGAATGGATCAAATTCAATATCAAATATTTTATAATCTTATAAAATATGAAAAGAAATTTATTAATCACATAAACAGCTAATAATTTTTAATGAGCATGTGAATAATTTTACAGCTTGTCAGATATGTAACGCTGAGAATATAAACCTATTCACAGAACAAAAACGTATCCAAATGTGTAATATATTTGGATTTATAGGTTTACTGTTTATATTATTTAATGCAAAACATAAGTTACTTATACAAAAATTGCTTGTTAAAAAAATATTTCTTATATTAAAATATTGCATAATAATTTGGAACTACAATGAAAAATGCACACATTTATAGGTATATGTGGTGTATTGAACATGATAAAATGTTTTGATTGGTCATGTGATAAAATATCATAGAACTACCAATAGGCTTTGCAACCAGATGAGGAGTCATATTGTAAGCTGTGAAACAATTGTCCTAAAAAAGCTAATTGGCTGTTAATGTGATGTCACAGCTGCTAAGAGTTTGTTATTGGTAATTTAATTGGCTGGTGGGTTAAACTTTGATAAATAGTATTTAACATATGAGAATATAAAACATTCAAATTTTCTGCATAGAGAAAACAGCTGTAGAGACAAATTGAGAAACATTGGATGTGTTTTTTATGCAGCAGTGCAAGCAATAATGAGTCATTTGGGACGGAAGTTCAGTTAAGCAAATGATAGCATGTTTGGGCAGCCCTATTCAGAATTTTGCTGCTTCCCTGTACCATAAATACGGAAGGATTTAGAAAATGTAGACTAAAAGTGGCCTTAGTCACAAAACAACACTGCAGTTTTACTGACACCATAATACTATTCAAAAAAGTTTAGTTACATAAAGTATTATCATCTATAGAACTGAGGGAAAGTCTGGTTATTATTTTTTTTTTGTACAATTTTGGTCAGTTTTTTTTTTTTTTGTAGTTATTTCTTTTTGAAATTAGCCAAAAAAAATATCAGCATCTAGACGAAGAGGTATGGGTCTAAAAGATGTCTTATTTTTTAAGGCACTTTTTGTAAAATTATTGATCCATTATTAACTACAATAAAATATATAAGCCAATAAACATCACATGACCACCACTTCTTATGCTTGTGTATAACTGTTGTTAAAACAAGCAAAACTCACTATACGTATTGCTATACCCAGCAAGCTAGAGTAATCAATGGAAGCCAGATGGCTTGTGCATAAAATCCCCATCTAGTGCCTACTCATCCAATATCCCCAGACTAGTTTCTGGCTTGTGGCCTTCGTCAGTGAGGAGCCTTGGATCTGAGAGCACTGCACCTAGATCTTAGGATCTAATGCAATCCTCCAGTAGCCACCTTTTATCTCCACTTAACTACAAAACTATGAGTCTTAAACTAAAAACATCAAAATGTATGGGTACTGAACTGAGTTCAGACCCATGTGACTATATAACCTAATGGGCTTGGATTGAAAACATTAAGGTGTTTTTAGTTTAAGACTCATAGTTTTGTAGTTAAGTGGAGATAAAAGGTGGCTGCTGGAGGGTTGCATTAGATCCTAAGATCTAGGTACAGTGCTCTCAGATCCAAGACTCCTCACTGACGAAGGCCACAAGCCAGAAACTAGTCTGGGGATATTGGATGAGTAGGCACTAGATGGGGATTTTATGCACAAGCCTTCTGGCATCCATTGATTACTCTAGCTTGCTGTGTGTGGCAATACGTATAGTGAGTTTTGCCTGTTTTAATAAAATATATAATTAATGTCTTTGTTATCTAATTTTTGTGCAACTAAGTTTGCTTTCGACACTTAATTGTGTTTTAATCATGGTTAAGACTTAACCTACCTAATGGCTGTGAAAGTGTTTTTTGTATTTTCATATATCCAAATTCCAGTACATGCTTAATTATATGTTATTTGCATGTTGGTTTATCACATCTTTTGAATCTCTGATGACATAAGTTTTGTTTACTTTTAATTTACTAAGATCAGAATATATATTCTGATTCTTATTTATGGTTCAAAATCATTGGGATAAACTTGGATTTGTGCTCTTATATTGATTAATGTGTAGTTTTGTCCATGTTTTTAAATTCTCATTTCTTTATAGTATATTTATATGTGTGTGTAATTATGGAAATCAATAACTTTTCTTGCATTGTTTGCATCTATGTGAGAATGTAAATTAATTCACTTTAAGTTTGCAAGTTGGAATCAGTCATGAAAGAGCAGTGTATTGATATGAGCAACACAGGAAAAGCTTGCCAGATCACATTATTCGATACTAATTTATGTATATGAGAAATTAGAACATGCTCTTTCCGTGAAACAATCAGGATTTACATTTGATTCTGGTAAAGTGAAAACAGTACATTAAGAATATGATAATACCATGAGGAAAATAAAAGAGGTATGGTGTATTAGGAAAAAGCCATGATGATTTATAGCATAAAACTAAGTTTTGTACTGGACTTAGATTATATAAAAGTATAAACAATGTTCTTATAATCATTAAACAAATTAGGTTTTAATCCTAGCATGCAAATGCTGAAAATATGCCAGGTTACATGAAAATCAGGCAATAAAAATTTTGTAAATAAATAATTATTTATATATACCTATAGCAAAGGTGTATTTATATTAAAATATAGATTTTTGTATATAAAATTAAATATACTTTTAAACTTGCTTACTCATGAGCTGCATGCAAGTGTAATGAGGGTTAGTGTGGAGCCTGCCTAGAGGTTTTGATTTTTTCAAGTGAAAGAGTAAAGTAACAGAATTGAATGCTTATTGAATATTTTAATTCTATCCTTAATCAATAATCTTAATGTTAATATTATTATCCAATGTTTTTACATCACTATACACCCACATATTTTTTAAATATAAAATGTGTCAAAGTGGCCTTGCAATGTGTTGATCCAATGCACAGGCTCCAAGCATTCGGAATGATTCACAATGAACGTGCACATGATTAGGGTGCATTTAGTTATAGTTCATTTGTTCAGTTAATGAGATTATGATACTGTTGTTCAAATACACATTGTGATTAATTTCACGTTATCTTTAATTGTTTCTACTTAACAAATTTTATTACAACATATCGTCAAATAATCATGCCAAATAAAATTTGAAGATGAAAAGCGAGCGTATCAAAACCAACGGGGAATTACAGTATTTGATTATAAGAAACAAAAGTAGCCATCAATATCTTACACACTTGTAAGTTTTGTTAGTATCTAAAGAATACTACGTGAAATAACATTATACTACATTACGCATTAAAGGACTTTCCAATAATTGAATATATGTACTGTATCATATTTTGGATGCAGTCCCCAGATGCTTTTTTTGATATGGTCCTTGGATTACTTGAGGTTTAGATAGCCTTGTTCTAAAATACTAACAGTTTTTAGATAAAATTTGATAATTTAGAAAAGTTATATGTTATTGCCATAAATAAAGCAGCAAAATGGAATTTCTTGTATTTCTACTATGCTTTCAAGAAAATGATGTGATATCAAAATTATTTATTGGATTATAATAAAATTATGAAGATTATTGTACATGTAACCAAAGCAAATTACAATATGGTTGAAATAGTAGGAACAAACTGGGTCTTAATTACTGAAAATTCACATTTAAATGCTAGTTACTATTTAATAACCTAAGAAATTTCTAAAAAATAAATATTCTACTAGCAATGACGTCATCATCTAACATTATATAGATGGATTCTTTGCATTTATTGGTGTGTGAGTTGTTTATTCATAGCTTTTTGGAAATGTTACTCTGTTTAAGTTTCATATAGATTAAGCTGTACACAAATAATATATACTGTAGTCTAACTAGAGTAGTGGTTACCTAAATCAAATATTTTAACACATTTTACCACCTTCAAATATATATATATAAAAAAGTTTCTATTTTATTTGATATGCATTAACACTTTTATTAACAGCAACTTTTCTAGGCACTTCATTGTTTGTGAGTTTAAAATAATAATACTTAATAACAATGATGATTACTTTCTAAATACACCTAATACATGTAATTTATTTAGTATTTCCAAATATAAGCTGTCAGTTTTGACAATTGAGCAGTCTTCTTCAGAGCTTACTAAATGTATATGGAAAGTAATTATTATTCTTATTACATATTGTAACCTTTGTCATAGCAATGCAAAGGTTACATAATAATATTTTTAGAATAGTGTGTGTGTTCATTTATGCACATGTGATGGAAGTAAAGAAGGGAAGATAGAAATATTCATGCATGTAACATGTAAATAAAGATTATTTTGTAAATGGCGCACTGATATATTCAATTAATATTTCCTTTATTAGAAGAAATTAGTTTAGAAATTCATTTAGGTGACGGTCTCAAAAATTCTAGATAAAGTAAAAATGGGTGTATACAAATGAAGCTGGTGGTATACAAATGAGATAGATTTTTTTCTCTTCTCGCCCTTTGTTATTCAAAAAGAAGAGGGAAGAATTAGCTAAAAAGGTTAAACTAGAAAAGAGTTGATTTGCAATTATTTGGATTTACTAGCTCATAAAGAAGTTATGAAACTATTACATTAGAATACTTTTTAGATATTGATGGTTAGAAAGAATGGAATATCACATTGGTTCCTACCCTAAGAATATTGGCCAGTTCTTCGTATCAATTATCATAAGCTGCTAAGAAAGAAACAACTGTACAGATAAGTTACCAAAAAAATATTTAATAAAATGAACACTGAGCAAAACTGTGTTCAGGAGCAATAATTCTAAAATCATTTAGAGAAGGAAAGATAAAAGAAAATGAGAGAATTTAAGAACTAAAATGGTAAGATATTCTGAAGAAAGGAAATTCACTATTATTTTTTAATATTTAAAAGAAAATAATATCCGGCTATTGAAGAATAATATTTAAACTGAAAATATTCAAGAAATGAATTTTGCTTTACTTCATATATCCTTATGTGAATGAAGGTATTACTATAAAAACTGTATAAAATAATTTATATATATACATATGTGAGAGGCTTTAATAAAGAGAGAAAATAAAAGATACAAACTTATGATTATGATAATCAACCTGATAAGTTTATACAAGAGGAAATCTACAAAAGAAGACTATTTTATTCACCTTTATTGCATTAATAAAGCTTTTAACAAATGTGTTTTACCAGTTCTTACTTATGGCTTTGAGACTTGGACACTTAATAGACGAGCAATACAGAGACTTCAGACCACTCAAAGAAATATGGAGAGATATATGTTGGGAGTAACAAGAAGAGATCGAAAACACAATGTATGGTAAAGAGAACAAACAGGTGTTACTGACCTCATTGAAAAAATTAAAAGATTGAAGTGGAGTTGGGCTGGACATATTGCTAGAAGAGTTGATAATAGATGGACAATTGAAATTTTAAACTGGATTCCAAGAGATTGTAAAAGACCCAGAAAGAGACCACATGTGAGATGGATGGATGAAATAAGAAAGTGTGCAGGGATGATGTCGAGAAGAGAAGCTAAAGATTGGAGAAGATGGATTAAACTTGGAGAGACCATCCTGCAGTGGATTGATAATGGTTGATGATGATGATTGCATTAATAAAGTATTTATTAATCTCTGTCATTTTATATACATACTGAGAATAAATAATGTTATAATATCATTTTTTTTTTTTTATAAAATAAACTAATAAAATATAGGCTACACACGATTCGGAGGAAAAAGAAAACCTGAGAACATGTATACGGATGAGTAAAATGTCTGGACGTTATTGTGACAGAAACAATTGATAAATAATGATATTATTGTAAATAACTTGAAGAAAACATTCTCATTTATGAAAATTTGCTGCCTAGTGTTTCAGTAAATAAAAACCAAACAAAACACAATAAAGCAGTTTCTATGGTAAAAGTCACCATTATTCTTCTGAATTATATTTTATTTATAGTATTTAAAATAAATGTTTCTATATTTGTCACATATTTTTAGTGAGGATCTAAACCTGAAATAAAATAATACCATTACACCAATAAATAAATGATATTATAAATACCGATATAATTGGCTGTATACTCGGTATCATCAAGTAATTGTTTGAATCCTGGTTACCAGTACAATGTATATATATATATATAGAGAGAGATGGAATAAAGTGATATTATAAGTACCAATATAATTGGCCGAGTATTCATTAGTATCATCAAATAATTGTTTGTACCCTGGTTACTGTTATATATTTGGCACCAACAATATTGAGGGCTCTAATATGCTTTTTCTGATAAAGAAGATTGGAAGACAACTATGTGTAAAATAAAAAGAATCTGAAATTAAAAGGCAATATTAGAATTGAATGGGGGTAGATCTGAATAACATTATGCTGGATTAGGAAATGGTGTTTTTTTTTTAAGTGTCGTAGCATCGGCCGGGACGCGAACCTGCAACCCAGGCAACTGCCTGCTAGTGCAAGGCTGTCGCGCTGACCTCTCGACCACCAATGCGTTGTTATTAATTCATGATATAAATGAGGAAAAGAATAAATTGTGTAAAAATAAGATTTGAAGAAAGAATAACGAATTAAAAATTTATAAGTATTTGTATAGAAGATACTAATGATAATATGTTAAAGAAAAAATAGTCTGCACCAAATAATTATGGATTCACCCAGTACAGCAGAAATACAAACTAGGGGTGTAGAGTCAGTGATTCAAGAGGAAAAGTTTAATGTTCAAATGCAAGAAGAGCAAAAGTCAGCCACAGTCATGTTAGAAAAATTGCTAGAAGTAATGAAAACAAAAAATGGATCAAAATAAAGCAAATGAATAAGATGAAAAAAATGAAACAAAATCGGGAAGTAATAAAAGAAATGTATATTCAAAATACAGTAGAAATGAAGCAAAATCATGAAAGAAATGTTCAAATTAAAGACAAATTTTAGGGTATGGATAAATAATATAATCATCCTGAAGAAAGATATAAGAAAACAAATAAATGAACAAGAACAGAAGAAAATAGAATTCATAGAAAAAAACCTTTGTATCTAGATGTACAAGATATGGTTCAAGAAGCTGTCAAAATATGAAGGCCAAGTTCAAAAAAATGGCCATAACGTGGATGAGAGATTAGAAAGGCTATAATTGAAAGTTGGAGAGACTTCAAATTGAGTACTCATCATTAAAAGAACTTTTAAATACTCAACACATTGCAGAAAACAAGTAAGTGAATGACATTAAGGCTGATTATAATCAATTAAAAGAGAGTACAAGAAATTGGTTTGAGATTGTAAAACAAAAAAGGCAATATCGGCATTGGAAGAATTATAATTATATTAATCAATTTATAAAAATCCAAACTTTCAGAGGTGATGCAGGAGAGATACAATCAACTTTTAAAAAAGAAGAGGCAATCCCATATAACCATTTAAACAGATCTGCTAAAAAGTGGTGGAATTCAATAATTAAACCAACCACTTATTCCAAGTATAGAAAACACTAATTTGGGATCAGAAAAGAGCAAACTATCAAATATCAGGTCATTCAGGAGAAATTCTGTAATAAAGGATGTAAAATGTATATCCAGTTTTTTAGAAGACAAGTTGTCAAATTACAAATATCTATGTGGAATCACATAATTAGAATAATGAGGCATAATTTAGCATTTCAGATAGATAGTCATCAATATAGATAGGAAGACAATTGAAGTGGTTGCTGATTTTCTGAATGATTGGATATAAGCTATCAGAATGAAGAAAATGAGCTTCCCATGATAGGCCAGCAATCATCTAAAAGGGGTGATGTATCTATTGGCAGTATTACCATTAGGCACAACCAAAGATAATCCTAGATGGGGTTAAGAGAAAAAGAAACTTGGATAGGAGTAATAGAACTAGAGTGATATTGCCTGTTTCATGTGCAAGTGAAATACCAAATATGGAAAGGCATCATAAACAGAGGTAGATTAGACCTAGGCAATGAAGAGACTGAAATCCAAATTAGTAGAAGACAATAATAACCAAGGAGATAGAAAAACATGAAATAACATTGCCAACTCCATCTCCACTTCAGGTACATTTTGGAAGATGCCAGAGCTGATATTAAAAAAATACAATGGATGGATCATTCCCTGTCAATGATTTGTGTGAAAGGACCAAAGCTGATAAAAATGATAATTTTACAATGATTTTGTAACAGAAAGATGAAATTAAAATTATTAAGACACTAATAAAAGTACCAGATTGCAGAAAGACGAGATATTATAAAATGTAATTTAAATATACTAGAGATGATATAAATAAATACAAATCAACTTAAATCAAGGAAGTCTTCATATGTAAAAAAGAAATGGAAAGTTACCATTGTCTCTTTAAAGGGAGGGAATATGTAACCATTGTCATAGCAATGCTAAGGCTATATGATAATATTTACAAATAATGTGTGTTCATTTATGCTCATATGTAAGTGATGGAAGTAAAGAAGGGAATAGTGAAATATTCACATGTATAAAATTGTTATGTAAATAAAGATTATTGTAAATAAACACATATATTCACTTAATTAATATTCCCTTTATTAAACAATTACTTTAGAAATTCATTTAGGTGACAGCCCCAAAAATTGTAGATAAAGTAAAAAGGGATTATATTTAAATTAAGCTTTTCTCCCCTTTTATTGTTGAAAAAAGAAAATGAAAGTAGCTAAAAAGGTCAACTAGAAAAAGGTGTTGATTTGTAATTATTTGGATAGTAAATAATTCATAAGGAAGTTATGAAAATATTTATTACATTAGGATACTTTTCCGATATGACTGGTTAGAAAAAAGGTAATAGCCCATTGGTTTCTACCCTAAGCAAATTTTCCAGTTCTTCATATCAACTATCATAAGCTTCTTGAACTCTGCAGATAAGTTGCCAAAAAAGATTTATTTAATTGAATAATAATACACTGACACCAACCATAACCGTGTTCAGCACTTGTTTGACTAGCAATAATAATACTAAAATCATTAAGAGACTGAAAAGATATCTAAAACAAAATGAGAGAATTCAAGGAATAAAATGGTAAGATATTCTGAAGAAAGGAAATTCAATATTTTATATATATTGAATATTTAAAAGAAAATAATATTGGGCTATTAAAGAATAAAAACATTTAAATTGAAAATATTCAAGGAATGAATTATGCTATAATTCATATGTATGTATATGAAGTAAAATATTATATAAAATAATTAATTTTTATATATATATACATATGTGAGAGGCAGAGAAAATAAAAGATATGAACTTTTGATTATGATATTCAGTTTGATAAGTGTATACAAGAGTAAATCTATAAAAGACTATTTATGTTATTCACCTTTTATTATATTAATAAATTATTTGATAGTGTTTCCCACCATGTCATGCGGCCACAAGAGGCGATGTTTCTGTGTCAACACAGAAATATGCAGGGTACAGGGCCAAAAGCAGCGATTCTCATTCCAGCCGCTAAGTGGTGCTGATTGGTAGTTGCTGGTAGCAGACAATGTAAGCTAAATGTGCTTATGCATGGTAATCAGTGCCACCAATTAGGAATCAATATTCTTGGTAGTTGCTGGTAGCAGACGAATTTGCTTCCACATTGCAATCAGCAACACCTAGCGACTGGAATGAGAATCACTGCTTTTGGCTCCATACTCTGAATACTTCTATGTGTTGACACAGAAACAGCACCTCTTGTTGTTGCATGACACAGTGAGAAACTACCAATTATTTTATTATTTATTAATCTCTTTGTCATTTTATATACATACTAAAACAAGTATTGTTGTAATAGCCCTTTTTTGTATAAAATAAACTAATAAGGAAATATAGGCCACATATACTATTCTGAGAAAGAAAAAAAACTCCCCATACTCTGAAAGAATGCACATTGATGAGTAAGTGTCTGGATGTTATAGCGATAGATCAATGGATAAATAATGAATGTTCCATCAGATTTCAATGAAATGGATGGAAGTCTGTCCATTAAAGTATAAAGATTGGCTATCTTAATATAAAACTGAGCACTGATTGTATATATGTGTGAGGATAGTAATCTGGACCAACTGATGATTGCTGGTTTAGCATGAAATACATATATTGGTGATTATTTTTTCAACTTGTGTATGATCAGGTGGGTCAGCAATATGAGATGATATGGAGAGTTGAGGGTTGTGTGAAAGTCTGAGTTTGAATCCCTTATATTACATTATATGTGCAGGTGTTTGTAAGCCTGTACAGTGTATTAATTTTACATATTTAAAAACTGCATTAAAGGTCTGCCCATCCCTCGCATATGTATGTAAATGCATATATGTGTAGAGATGATAATCTGGATTAACTGACGATTGCTGGCTTTGGCATGAAATACGAATATTGGTGATTATTCATCTTTTCGACATATATGTGTTCAAATGTATCTGTGATATGCGATAGAGTGGTGCGTCGTGTGAACGTCTGTGCTCATTTACCCTATATATTTATTATAATATAGTACAGGGGTGTCCAACAAATCGATCGTGAACCACCGGTCGATCGCAAAGCAATTTTTGGTCGATCGCGAGGCCAATCTGGCAAGAGCTGTCGAGAAACGAGTGAAACAAGTCAAGTTTTTTTGTTCTAAATTTTTTTTCAATTCTAGATTAGGTGAGGTCCACTAAGCCGTATCATTCTTGAAAATAATATTTTTAATCTTGATTTAATTAGCTAATTTGAATTAATAAATATTGTTGCTTTAATTCCCGGATATGAGTTTTTTGGCCCTTAATTAAATAATTATTATTTTATACTAGGTACATATATAAAAATAGTATGTATTTCACACCTCCCTCCACTTAGACTACGCCTATGACAACAAGTGGATCGCAACACATTTTTAAAATAAAAAGTAGATCTTATGGGCACAAAAGTTGGCCACCCCTGATATAGTATATGCAAAAATGACAAGGAAAAAATTGATTCTTCCTCTTCTTTTTTTTATAATATTAATAATTTTTAGTGTGTTTTCTAAATAATTAATTTTTATCCATGTTTTGAGCTAAGTCACAATTGTTGGGATAAGCATGTATGATATTTACATGAATTCTTTCTTAAAATAATTTGTTTTAGCATTCCCCTACTACGTAAGCCTCAAGATAAATTGATGATGTCTCTTTACATAATTAAGGTATCAAATAATATTGACAAATTAATTATTCATTAAACTGAATTCTCCCATCTTTTAAAATTCAATTTTTTTTTAAATATGCTAAAAATGATTAGATTTAATCTTCCTTGAAATAAATTCATGAGTAAGTTCAATTATAATTCCTTTTAATTAAATTCTTCATCACTATGCAAATCTTCCCAACAACTTAATGAAAGTCAATCATTTTATTTCATAATGAGAAGACATGTTTCACAATAAATTTGAAAATATTGGATTAATTCCAAGATTTGACTAATCAAATTGGAGATGAAGGTAATAATGTAAACGAAAACGGAGAAACTTAGATTTTAAATTTGATAATGGTGAGTGTGCGTGATATTTTCTACTAATGCTTTTAAAAGTTCTATTTAAATGTTTTATGCCTGTTTAATTAAGAATATAATGCTGTTTTTAAACTTACTCAAAAAATAGCTTTTATTTTTAGAAGTTGGCCCAGTCTTTGGGGATTACTTAGTTGCCTGCCAAATCTTTTTTAAAGTTTTTCTATCTTTTGTTCTGCTTTTTAACGAATTCTTTTCTTAAAGTCGTTAGTTAATTTTTTTTTTTTGCCTACTTCTCTGCATTCTACTATTCGGAATCGGTTCAACACGTTTCATAATTTTTTTTTACTTGTAAGTTTATGGTTATTCCAATTTATTTCATAATTTATACCCCAAGTTATATCTTTTTATTTAAATGTTCATCAATTCTACATTACAAATGTTATTTATCCAGTTTTTTTAAAAATTCACTTTCAAAATCCTGTGTCCAACTTTTACATAAAACAATATCCTGAGTTCGAACTCAGACTTTCAAACGACCCACCACTCTCAGTGCCATCTCATATTGCTGACCACACACATGTTGAAAAGATAAATAATCACCAATATACGTATTTCATGCTAAACCAGCAATCATCAGTTGGTCCAGATTACTATCTCACACATATATATAATCAGTACTCAGCTTTATATTAAGATAGCCAATCTTCATATATGTGTGAGGATAGTAATCTGGACCAACTGATGATTGCTGGTTTAGCATGAAATACGTATATTGGTGATTATTTATCTTTTCAACATGTGCGTGATCAGGTGGGTCAGCAATATGAGATGGCACTGAGAGTGGTGGGTCGTGTGAAAGTCTGAGTTCGAACCCCGCATATATTACATATATAAATGCAGGTTTAAGCCTGTACAATGTATAAAACAATATCATAACTATTGTGAAACAACTATGTATGAGCCCTTGGATCTTAATGACCCTTTCATTTTATGTATAATAAAAAGCATTAAGGGTACTGTGGTAGTAGATCTGCGACATGAAGAATTATAATCGTTTAATCATTAAATTAATTAGGTTATTAAATCAAAAACACATTTTAAAATCTACATTTAAAAAAACAACAACAATTTAACAAAAAAAAAAAAATACGAAAAGCATTAATGTGAAGAATAGTTAAAATGCGTGTTTAAATCAAATTGAGTGTGTGTTTGCACGTGCATATTCTGCATAATCTATTTTAATGCATTGTACAGGCTTACACCTGCATTTATACATGTAATATATGCGGGATTCGAACTCAGACTTTCACAAGACCTATAACTCTCAGTGCCATCTTATACTGCTGACTCACCTGATCACACACATGTTGAAACGATAAATAATCACCAATATATGTATTTCGTGCTAAACCAGCGCTCATCAGTTGGTTCAGATTATCATCTCCACACATATATCCAATTTGTACTCAGCTTTATATTAAGATAACCAATCTTCATACTTTAATGAGTGCTGGTTTAGCATGAAATACGTATATTGGTGATTATTTATCTTTTCAACACATGTGTGATCAGGTCCTGAGAGTTGTAGGTCGTGTGATAGTCCGAGTTCGAATCCTGCATATATTACATATATAAATTCAGGTGTAATCCTGTACAAGGTATTAAAATAGATTATGCAGAATATGCATGTGCAAACACACACTCAATGTGATTTAAACACGCATTTTAACTATTCTTCACATTAATGCTTTTCGTATTTATTTATTTTTTTGTTAAATTGTTTTTGTTTTAATGTAGATTTTAAAATATATTTTTGATTTAATAACCTAATTAATTTAATGTTTAAACTATTATAATTATTTATGTTACAGCTCTAATACCACAGTACCGCATTAAGACATATGTTATACTGTATGGCTTGGTGTAATTGTAGAATGCCAAACTGGATCCAAGATTCATAGATCATCCAGATCTCACTTCCTAAGCTGAACTTTCTATGAATTCCCAAGCAATAAACCACTCAATTATTAGTTAAGGTATATGTTAAAAATATAGGGCCCAAAAATTCCAGCTATGCCACTACCTAACAGGTAAATCATGGACTCAGCTTCTATGAGATATCCATTCACCAATAGTAGTGAAGATGTTATTACCTTATAGACATATTTTCATTCTGTAGATGGTGCATTTACTCTTATCTAACCAATTCAGATGAACATCACATGATCACCATTTCTTATGCTTGCTCATAACTGTTATTAAAACAGGCAAATCTCTCTATATGTATTGCCACTCAGTGCAAGCCAGAGTAATCAATGGATGCCAGAAGGTTTGTGCATAAAAATTCCCATCTAGTATCTACTCATCCAATATCCCCAGACTAGTTTCTGGCTTGTGGCCTTTGTCAGTGAAGTGCTTTGGGTCTGAGCTCACTGCATATAGATCTTAGAGAATAAAAATCCCCATCTAGTGCCCGCTCATTTAATATCTCCACTAGTTTCTGGCTTGTTGCCTTTGTCAGTGATGAGCCTTAGATCTATGTGCATTGCTCTCAGATCAAAGGCTTCTCACTGACAAAGGCCACAAGCTAGAAACTAATGGGGATATTGGATGAGTAGGCACTAGATGGGGATTTTTATGCACAAACCTTCTGACATCCATTGATTAACTCTGGCTTGCACTGAGTGGCAATACATATAGAGAGTTTTGCCTGTTTCAATTCAGATGAATCTTGGACTAATAGCAAATACTCATTTACAAACTAGTATTGGGTTTTTAACTAAATGAGCTATGGCCCAGCTATCTGAAGGACAATTTTTAATTTGCACCAGACATAAACTAAGCTTCATTTTATTATATATATATAAGGGATTTCATCTTTAACATATCATACCATTTATAACTTTCTTATTAATTTATATCAAAACTGTTTTGACTGTCCTGCAGTCATCAACAGAGCTCTTTACAATCCTATTTCTAAAGACCCAACTTTATTGTTAAAAGGAAGTTGTCTTGACAACAGTTTGAGAATGTTGATTGTTATCTATATTGGGATTGTCTAAGTGTTGATTGATTTCTAATGATTATATATATTAATAGGGATTTGTTTAACAAAATGAAATTGAGTGTAATTTCTATGTATTCAGAATATAAATTGTGTGTTCTTGATAACTATAAAAAGCATCACATTTAATAATTGTGTGTTTCAATTTATGCACCATGAGATAAAGCAAGTGAAATCTGTTGAATATTAGTGTTGTCTGAGTTTGACATAACAGATGAAGAATGTTCTTTTAAAACAGTCCCATGAGCCTTGTATTGTCATTGTTCAGAATGTGGGTATTAAGTGGCATTTTATGCCTTAATTAAACAATAAGCCAATAGAGGATAGTAAATACTTATAATATGAATGCAATTTATCCACTGTACTTAATACTTTTTAGCAAAAATCTTTTATTGTACATGCATGCATACACAATCTTACATTTCGACTGCTCAGCAGTCGTCTTCAGAGCTCAAACTTTCACAGCAACCATCAACCCAAAATTAAGATTGCTCCATTCTTCAGTCATTAATTTCCAAGCCCCATTATATATAAATTGTATAGCTGATAGTTGTATAGCTGATAGAAATAGGATTCTTGAACCCTCCAACCATGTTTCCTTCCAGATGTCGATTCTGCTGTTGCATCCTTGAATGTTGCAATTCCATTGTCTGTCTGACATATGAATGTAAATGATCATAGGATGGGCATTTGGACACATTTTTTGAGATGGCAGAATCCTTTTTTCTTGGAAATACGACTTGGCATCCACTTCAGTTGATTGGCAGGTTCCAAATTGTCATTAATTTTGGACTGCTCCACAAAAAACAACAAAAGAAAGCATTTAATTACAAAAATTATGCAATGGAAAGCAACACAAAAGTAGTTATTTATTCACTTACAATGAACTTAATTAAGCAACGATAAAATTGAAACAAACTGTAACTACGAAGAAAAAAATGTAATGATTGAAAAAATTGCTACTAAAATCACTCTGTTTTCAGAATGAAATCTTGACAAAAACTGGGCAAAAAAAAAAGATCGGAGATCGGATAAAGAACACGTTTTTGATACCAGAGATCAGATAACAACATAGGTTTATTTGACCTATCCACAATGTTACACATTTATTGTGGATATAAAAAGTGCAACAGACCTAATACATGCTGTGTCACAGGACTAATATACAAGTACCCTATTGTTTGGCATATCATCATCATCATCAACCATTATCAATCCACTGCAGGGTGAAGGTCTCTCCAAGTTCAATCCATCTTTTCCTATCTTTAGCTTCTCTTCTCCACATCACCCCTGCACACTTTCTTATTTCATCCATCCATCTCACATGTGGTCTTTTTCTGGGTCTTTTACAATCTCTTGGAATCCAGTATAAAATTTCAATTGTCCGTCTATTATCATTACTAATTACTAAAGATTATACTAGAGAAAACATAGTGAGATTGGAGGGAAATTGTTACTTAATTGTTATATTGTTTTAATTATTGTGCTCACATCTTTATATGCTATACAATGTTTTCTTTTAATTATTGACAACAACAAAAAAACATAGTCAGGTGAGAAATATTGGAATTTTAATAATTTACATGAGTGTCTGATAAAATGATAAATGTTCCCTCACATTTTAATCGTTTTATTTATTTATATAAGTAAACATCTTTTATTAAACACATATATATTTAATGAGAGTATTTTGTGTTTCTTAATAAATAAACAATCCCTTTATTAAACAAATTGCAAATTAAAATATTTATGTTAATTTAAAATAATTGAAAACTTGCAGCAATGTTAAAATTTTAAATGCTATGTTAACTGTATTGAGAAATGATTAAACGTAGTGACAAGTTTATTTAAAAAATTGTTTTTTAAAATTCGCATGCAATTTATTATAGTGACGTATTTGAACATGATTAATCCATGGTTAATGCTTCCAGTTGTGATTCCCAAAGTCTGAGAATTCGAATCTGTGTAGAACATAGATTTTTTTTTTTTCCAGGTGAAGGGATGAATATACATGGAAGATTTAGGATTTTTTGCAGATAGGTCTTTGAACATTATATAATTACGTACTATATTTAGAAATGATAAAACGTAGTGGCAAGTTTATTTTAAAAATTTGTTTTTAAAATTTACGCATTTTTAGTGACGTATTTGAACATAATTGATCCATGGTTAATGCTTCTATTTGTGATTCCCAAGATCTGAGGATTCGAATCTGTGTAGAACATGAATTTTTTTCCAGGGATATACATGGAAGATTAAGATTTTTTGCAGATACTTGGTATATAGGCAGTCTAGTTACACGTTTGGTTATTCATTGGCAAATGGGTATTTGAACATTATATAATTACGTACTATATTTAGAAATGATGAAACGTAGTGGCAAGTTTATTTAAAAAATTTGTTTTTAAAATTTTACGCATTTTTAGTGACGTATTTGAACATAATTGATCCATGGTTAATGCTTCTATTTGTGATTCCCAAGATCTGAGGATTCGAATCTGTGTAGAACATGAATTTTTTTCCAGGGATATACATGGAAGATTAAGATTTTTTTGCAGATACTTGGTACATAGACAGTCTAGTTACACGTTTGGTTATTGACTGGCAAATGGGTCTTTGAACATTATTATTTAGCAGATAAAACAGGAAAGTCATTAAAATCTCAGTGATAGTAGAGTAGATGGATGAGTAACGTTCTCATCTTCTGTTTTTTAAAGCTCTGGGAAAAGAGGGGCTGCTGAAAAATCATTGACTCTGCAATGAGGGATTTAACACAGTTTTACCTTTCATTAGAATAGTTAAAAATCGTTTTTTTTTAAAAATCCAAATGATTTATTGCTTGGGAGTTTATAAGGAAGTTTGAGCACTGGAAGTTGTAGATCTGTTTGCAGACCATGGATCTCTACAGTCTCCCACACTATTTTTGCAGCAAAGCATGCTGGGAAGTCAGAACGAATATAGTGATTGAATGGCTTATTATGCAGGAGTTCATAAGAAGTTCAAGCAACACAATTGTTAAAGCTGAGCTGGGATCCATAGATCTTGAGTTACAGAGTGTCCCACTCTACCAATGTAGCAAAGCATGCTGGGAACTCAGAAAGAATAGGGTAATTAATGATTTATTATTCAGAAATTTATAAAAGTTCAAGTATCAGAAGTGATAGAGCTAGGTTGCAATTTATGGATCTTGAGCTGCATTGTCTTCCACTACCATTGCAGCAAAGCATGCTGGGAACTCAGAATGAATATAATAATGGTATAAAAAATAAAGTAATATATCACATGACCCAATTTTTAACCTTGTAAATAAAAATAATGAGCAGTGCTATTTGCTCTAACAAGTTTTATTGATAAAAGCCAACAAAAGAAAGCATTCAAAAAATCTCTATCTAGAAACCACCCCCAATCCTCAGATGACTGGTTTCATGCTTTAGCACTCCTCAGTGATTCAAAAGTTTATAAGTGACAGAGCTGAACTGTGACCCATGGACATTGAGCTTTGGAGTCTGCACTCTATCAGTGCAGTAAAGCATGCTGGGAACTCAAAAGGAATACAGTAATTGAATGGTTTATTTTTCAGGAGTTCATAAGAACTTCAAGCATCAGAAATGGGCTGCAATCCATGGATTATGAGCTCCACAATCTACTTATCTATTAGTGCAACAAACCATACTACATTGTTTTTATTTTTATTTTCAATCAGAATAATAATATATATTAAGGCTATAAACTTAAGACTATGCGCCTAAAATGCAAAAGTAGCGACCTCTACAAATCTAAACACAAAATCAAATGAATCATTGCTTTGAGTTCATCAGAAGTTTGAATCTCAGAAGTGACAGAACTGGACTACAATTCTTGAATCATGAGCATTAGAATCCGCCACTGTACCAAACCAAACGACCCATGAAGCAATTAATCACCTTCGTTTATTTTAAATTTTTTTTTTTTTCAAAACAACAAAAGATTTTATGATACCGCACATGAGTTTAATATAATTTGCAAATTAGTTTTTATTGGTTTTCACAAACCTAGATTAAAACCTCTCCAATTAAGATAATTTAAACTAATTGGTATCTGCTAAAACAAATAGCAAGGAAAAAGTAACTAATAGCAAAAACATGAAATTGATTGTGTTGAAAGATTAACATTATGCTTAAAGCAGTTTTGATTACATATATATTTTTAAAAAATAGAAGCCTTTACTAGATATTTCAAATTATGGCAGTGAAACATGAAACTTTGATTCAGAAATATTAGGAGACAGTATATTTTATGCGGAGATAGTTTGAGCTCATGTAACAAAAAAGGATAATCGAAAGACTAAGGCAATTCTAAATTTAGGTATTAAGATATAAGCAACCCCCTCCCCCACAAATTTTCAGAAATAAAAAATGCCCTCAAAAAACAATCATGGATAAGTACTAGAAAATTAGTTCTCATGCTTTATAACTGCATGATGGTAATATGCACATTTGCTAATAACATATAAAGTAGTTGATAATAAAATAATATTTTTAAAAAATCCAATTGAAGAAAATACACATAAAAAGTAGGTGCTATTTGAGTGTGCATTCTATCCATCAGATGAAGCCACATTATCCATATCAATGACCAAGGAGGGAAAACAAAAAATAAAATGTACAGACTTTGAAATAAATACATTTAACCAAAAATACAAACTTTTATAGATAATGATTTAAATAATACATTTAATGTAGTTTTTAATTGCTCTATTTATAAAAATAAAACTTTTAAGTAATATAAAGTTGTAATTATAAATTTATTTAACACACAATGATTACGTAAGTAATATTTACTAAGGCAATAAACCTAAAGCATGTGCGGTTGAAAATGTGAAGGTAGGGACCTCTACAGGTCTTAACCACAAGCTTACACATTGGAAGAAAAGAGGGGAATCCTTCTTTACTTCAACTACTTTCTATATAAATAGGTAAAGCTGAAGCAGTTAGATTTGAGAGTGTGAAATTATTCAATACTTTACTGATTAAGTCCACAATTCCTATTATACATTAGTACTTGTGAAATATTTCGATTTACAGTGAGTCAATGGAAAGATCTTATAGTTAGAAATCTATTATGATAATTTAAAGTAATTATAAATTTATTTAATGCACATTTATTACATAAGTAATATTTATTAAGGCAATAAACCTAAAGCATGTGCACCTATCTATATAGAAAGTAGGTTGAAGTAAATAAGGGTTCACCTCTTTTATTACAACTTTAAATTATCGTAATAGATTTCTAACTATAAGATCTTTCCATTGACTCGTAAATCAAAAGATTTCAGAGTACTAATGTATAATAGAAATTGTGGACTTAATCAGTGAAGTATTGAATAGCTTCACACTCTCAGATCTAACCACTTCAGCTTCACCTATTTATATAGAAAGTAGGTTGAAGTAAAGAAGGGTTCCCCTCTTTTCTTCCAATGCATAAGCTTGTGGTTAAGACCTGTAGAGGTCCCTACCTTCGCATTTTCAACCGCACATGCTTTAGGTTTATTGCCTTAATAAATATTACTTACGTAATATAAAGTTGTATTTTTAATGCTTATTCATGAAATTCCAAAAAAATAATCATTAAATGTCAACTGTGAAGTTTGAAAATGATTTATTTAGTCAAGAAATACGTTTTATATACAATTTTAAAATTAAACTATTTACCATACAGTTTATGTAAACAATATAAATTTGTATTCTTGTGCACACTCGTGAGATCTCAAAAAGTGATTACTATATAGCAACTGTATTAAATAAAAACGGTAAAATGATTTACGTTTTTTTTTTTTTCCATATGTCATAGCATCTGCCGGGACGCGAACCCACACCCCGTCTGCAACCAACTACTTGCTTGCACGGCGGCTGCGATACCTCTCGGCTAACAACGCAAGATATGATTTACGTTTTTACAAAGCGAGAACTAATCCCTGACAAAAGCTTTGTTAAATGAAAGCAGTTTTTATTACTTAAAATATTTATTTTTATTAACATAGCAATAATAAGCTGCGAATATATCAATTAAGCAGTACCAGATATTTCGTTGGCCCCGAAAAGAAGAAATTTAGTAACAATTGAATTATCAGTAAAAAAATGCACATTTTGGGGGGCTAAATAATTTACTTTCAAAATTATTATTATTGGCATTAAACATCAAAATAATTAAATTTGTCAATCGTTGGTGGCCGAGTAGTCAGCAACGCTGCCTTACAAGCAGTTGTCCCGGGTTTACAGATTCGCTTCTCGGCGATGCTTTGACACATGAGAAAAAAATTAAATTAAATTTAGATCTTTAGCTAAAAAAAATTATGTTACAGGTGATTATTTTGGTTTGTATGGAGCAATTAAAGATATAAACTGGAAGGAAGTTTACAACAGTAAGGATGCTTCAATAGCAGGAGAAATATTTCAAAAATTGTTATTTGATGTAGTAGACAGATTTATTTCAACGAAACATGTTAAATCAACTAAATATCTAGAATGGTTATCAAACAAACTTATAAAATGTATAAAGAGAAAGCGGTGTTTTTATAATTTGTTCAAAAAATATAGATAGAATGTTTTTAAATAACTTTAAAAATTATACATTTTTAATAAGAAAATTGGAAGATTTTCATTTTTCTATGGAAAACATGCAAAATAACATTAATAAAAATCCAAGGGAATTTTGGGATATCATGAAAGGACATCTTAAAGTTAGAAATAGAAAAACAACAGATATTAAGTCCGACGATTTTATGAGATGTTTCTCATCGCAAATGATTCTTAATAATGTGTATTCGATCATTTCACTAATAATCTTATAAATAATAATAATGTAATAAGTATAACTAGTCTGAGAGTGGATGAGATTATAATAGCATCGAAATCTTTAAAAAAAATAAAAGAAGTATTGCACATGGTGATATACCTCTATTTATTTATAAAAGTTATATTGAACTTTTAGCTCCTACTTTAGTATATATATTTAATTGGCACTAAAAATATCTATTTTTCCTGACTGTTGGAAAATTGAAAAAATAATTTCATTTTATAAATTTGGGGAAAAGTCAGATATATCTAATTTTAAATCTATTTCTTTGTTGCCAATTTGTGGTAAAATATTGGGAAAATCAATTTATAATAGAATTATACATCAATTAAAAATATTATTCCTTCATTTATACATGGCGTGGTTTTTTACCAGGAAGATCTATAGAAACAAATTTGCCACACATATCAGATGTTATAACAAAAGTTATTTATTTTCAAAGTCAACTTAATGTTATTTATTTTGATTTATCTAAAGCTTTTGATAAGGTTGATCATAATATTTTACGAATGAAAGCAGGTAAAATTGGATTATCAAGCAATCTTTAACAAATTTTAGTCTTCTTTTATTAATAGAAAAAATTATGCGTATATTAATGGAGAATCTTCTTTCATGGTTACTTAAGGGTGTGAAATACCCCAAGGAAGTCTTTTAAGTCCCATTCTTTTTGCCATTTATACTTCAGATTTAGCTTCTGTCAAAGCTGGGGAAAATATCTTATGCAGATGATATTAAGATCTTTTTGGAGATCCAACATATAAATGATCATAAAGTATTGCAAAATTATATTAATGCTTTTTGTAATTGGTGTCATGTGATTAATATGCAAATAAACATTAAAAAATGTACTTTGATGTCTTATACAAAAAAAAAACTGTTAGTAATAGTCACTATTGTGTTAATAGAAACAGAATTGTCATAACTTTTAAGCAGAAAGATCTGGGTATTATTTTCACAAGTGGTTATACATTTAATGATCATATTCAAACAGTGTTTAATAAGTCTCTTAAAATTATGGGCATGATTTTGAGATCAAATATTCAATTTAAATTAGAAATATATAGGTTACTATTTGATACATTAATTATGCCTGTGCTGCATTATGGTTCTATTGTTGGAATCCATACAATCAAACAAATATAAGTAAATTACAAAAAATGCAAGACAAATATTTATAAAAATAAAACATATATTAAGAAGATAAACAGTACGTATAAAGAAGACTGTTAATAGACATCATTTTTATTTAAAATTAGAGCATGGAATTGTATCCTTAGAATATGCAATTACAAGTATTTTGATTAGGATTCCAACTTATAATTCTAGATGTCATGAATTGTTTTATTTAACACACATTGAGACATTCCATTAATTTGCCATTGCATAGATTGCAACTGGAGTATAATAAAACGTTTTCAGATATTGATATTTTATCTTTAAACTATACACAATTCAAGGGCAAAATAAAATCAATCTTACATTGCTATTATTAATGTAAATAGTAATTTTAAACACATCTATGTAATTTTATAATACCGACATGTCCTACTTTGTAAATGCTTGAGGTCTCTTTTGAACTGTTTATTTATGAATAAATTGAATTGAATTATTATTATTATCATTGTCATCATCATCATTGTTATCATCATCAATATTATTATTATTTGCAGAATCACTTAATATTTTAGCCAACCAATTTTCTTCAGAAACAAGAACTTACTTTATGATGAATTTTGTCTCTGTTATAACAGCTTGCGTAAGTATAGTGAATGCTATAATTATACTTAGATATGTGTACGCAAACAATATTCACTATTACATGTTAATAGTGTTAGATGTATTGACTATTATGAATCAGATGATGTATTTATGAAAAAGTATTTACAGTAAAGTAAGTATTCTCTTTTCCCAGAATCAGCCACTCTTTTTTGCTCTGGCTAGGAGTCGTGGTAATTTTGACTCATTTTCATGTTATTCGTCGATGATGCATTTGCAATTTTTTACTCCAAATAAAAAAATGTTTGATCATTTTGTCTTGTTTGACTCATCCCCTGTGAACTAATTGAGCTCACACTCTTTATTTTTAATTTTGGTTTTTATATTATTTTCTTTTTGGGCCACACTTTATCAAATGCTTTCTTCTCAGTCTTCACATTACCGATGCTTCTGGTTTCGATTAAATTCGATTTTATTATTCCACAATGCATGATTCTGAACATAGTTCTGTGCTCAGCTGATTATTCTTATAAATTAGAATATAACTCTAACTGCTGATATAAACACATTCAATCCCATTAATGAATAACATTTCTGTAGTGTAATCTTCACTACATTACTGTCACGCAAGGTAAGGACTGATTTCTATCTGCTTTTAACACCTTGTAGAGGAGTCTAATCATAAACATATGACCAAAAATGCATGAAAAAAAATATATGATCCCCAAGATGCACATGTCAAGCTGAACCAGCACTTATCATTTGGCCCAGATTACAATCTCTTATCCATATCTTTATCATTGTTCAGTATATATAGATAGCCAATTATTACAGTTTAGTTGCTAAAAGTCAAACTTACTGCCCTCACAACTTTGACACAATCTACTTGGTGGAAATATATTAATATTTTTTTATTCATTTATTAGACTAGAGATTATCCACTTAATGAATAGTATTCCTGCAGTGTAATTTTTATTACACCATCCCTCCGTGAAGTGAGAAAAACAGATAGAAACCAGTCCCTATCTTGCATGAGAGCAGTATAGTGAAATTTCACTACAGTTATATTATTCATTAAGTGGATAATCTCTAGTCTAACGAATAACTAATAAAAATTATTAATACACTTTCATTAAGTGATTTGTGTCAAAGTTATGACAGCAGCACATTTGGCACATTAATTAATCTGTAGTAATTGTCTATCTATATTCTGAACAATGATAAAGATATGTGTAAGAAATTGTGGTCTAGACCAACTGATGAGTGTTGGTTCAGCATGAAATGTGCATTTTGGTGATTATAGATCTTTTCCACATGACTTTTGTCATATATTTATGATTACATCCTTTCAGACCCATATAACTATATAAGCTGATGGGCTTGAATTGGAAACATTAAAGTGTTTTCAGTTTAAGACTCATAGTTTTGTAGTTAAATGGAGATAAAAGGTGATTGCTGGAGGGTTGCATTAGATTCTAAGATCTAGATGCAGTGCTCTCAGATCCAAGGCTCCTCACTGACGAAGGCCACAAGCCAGAAACTAGTCTGGGGATATTGGATGAGTAGGCACTAGATGGGGATTTTATGCACAAGCCTTCTGGCATCCATTGATTACTCTAGCTTGCTGTGTGAGGCATACGTATAGTGAGTTTTGCCTGTTTTAACATCCTTTCACAATGTGATAAAAGAGGATAGAAACCAGTCCCTATCTTGCGTGAGAGTGATGTAGTGAAAATTATACATTACAGAAATATTATTCATTAAATGGATAATTTCTACTCTAATAAATGCCTTAAAAAATTATTAGTATTTAATCCTGATACCAAAACAAAAAAAAAAGTATTTATCCTATCGCGCTCTTTCTATCTAAATTTGTGCAGAACATGATATTACAAAATATATCAATATTGTAATTTTTTAAAGTAATGAAAGGCGGATGGGGGGGGGTAACTTGATATTACAAAGTGAAAAGCGGGGGAAGGGGGGTGTCTTTAAACGAAGTAGTTTGAGGGTTAACAAGAAACTTGATATTACAAAGTGAAAAGCGGGGGAAGGGGGGTGTCTTTAAACGAAGTAGTTTGAGGGTTAACAAGAATTACATTTCTGATTATCTGTCCTTTTCCAGTAAACTCCGGATTAAATGCACCAATAAGTTCTCGGTGGAAATAAAAATTATTGGAAAAAGAAACTAGAATTACTTTCAGAGATGTAAACATTTACAAGGACAAAGACGAGCAGGCTCTTTTGTTCATTATCTCGTGATTTATTTTTTTAAAACTCTATTTAGAGAAAAATCCGTCCAACTGTTGTAGCATTTGCAGCGAGGTCATGTGACAGGTGGCTAGCAAACAGCACGCTACGTGAAGAAATTATAAACTGTTGTTGATTATAACCAAATGCTGACGGTTCCGTATTGAAATAAAAATAAAATATCGAGACTGAGAATGTAGGGCAGTGGGGAAAATGCCAATTCCGACTAGCTCCTGTCAAAGTACGAAGAAAAAAAAGAGATCTGCTGCTAATCGGTAGGAAATAATAATTATTAAAGGAAAAAATGTTTTAAAAACAAATTTAATTAGATAACAAATTTGATTAATAAAAACCAAAACAATTAGAGATTTAAAAACGTTTACTGTTCTCTTTTGTTGTTGTTTATATATGTTATTAGATTAATACTACTGGAAAGAAAATGTATAGCAACTAACAGACATGCGATATATGTTGCTTTCCATTGGCACATCTGTTTGAAATAACAATGGTAGGCAAGAATCGACAATGATTACTTAATAACTAAATATATATCCGATATAACTTTTATGCAACCTTGACGATTTACCGACTTTTAGTAATATATGTCAGGGTTCTAATTCGTGAAGTACAAGAGGCAAACGACTACAAATAAATGTGGTAATATGTTGGACTATTTCCATCATCTATCAATAAATGTATAATAAATTTTAAAATTTATTTAAATTTTTCAAATGCAAACAACTTGTTAGTAAACACATACAAACAGATAAACAGGTTTGTAATTAAACACCGTTTCGAGTAGTAGTATTTTTCACTCTTCTTCAGGTGTTGCTGGCCTGATCTGTGACAATATTAGCATAGGAGTCGAACTTAACACCTTTGGATTCTTGAATATTGAATTTTAAGTAGGGTGACCAGACTGGTTCGATCAAAAATCGGGACATAACCAATCATTTTTACGATATTGCATACTTTTTTTTTTATTATATAAAACTCCATTCCTGTGTATATTCATCACTTCCTCTTTGGCATGTTGTCTATTGTTTAGGGTTATTAATATTCATATTAATTTTATCACTAGAGAAAATTAATATCAACAAAGAACTAATAAAACTACACTGTCAATCAAAGCATGTGCAAGCGCAGTTCAAATTTTAGCCTATAAAAATCCAACTGCGCATGCTCCAAGGTGAGGTTGGACACAATAACGCTTCTAGCTTGAGAACTCGGCCATATAACATAATAGTGATCTTTGTTTTGATGTTGGAATTTGTCTGAAGTTTTTATAATATTATTGTAGAGACTGAAATGGACAGAGAGGGCCAAGAAACTATAAGACAAATAATAATTATGAGTAGAGAGGGTGAAGAAACTATCATTTTTGCAATGAATTATTTATATAAGACAAATAATAATTATGAGTATTTGAAAATTGGGACATACGATGGTTTCAAAAAGACATGTCGGGGAGACAAATACCAAAAAATCGGGACATCTGGTCACCATAATTTTAAGGCAATGATCTAATCAATTGAGTATTCTATCAAAGGCAAATAAATATCTGCCTTGAATAGATTATTAATACACATGACATCTTGGTGCTTGAAGTCAATCATTGAATTAAACATGGATGGAGTGCTTTTGATAAAAATAATTAATATTAAAATGCCTATGTATTTGAAAAGGGGGATTTTAATAGATGTTTTACTAATTCTTCCTTATGGATTTGAGATCCGGACACTTGACAGGAAAGCAATGTAGAAAAACTTCAGACCATTGAATGAAGTATGAAGAGATGTAATTAAGACTAACAATACAGGAATGAGATCGAAATAGTGGTTGAGAGATCAAACATATATCATTAAAAGAATTAAGAAATGGTGCTGGAATGAACTTTTTTCATGCAGATGTTTTATTAAAGGCTACAAAATGATATACAGCTAATGAAGTAGTTCATATCATTGTATTTCCTGAAGGTTTGTGATGATGGTGTTTTTGTTGTATATTGGATTATTTCCATCATCTAATATTAAGTATTGATCTATGAATTATCATGTGAATGTGGAAAAACGTATATTGGTGAAACCAGTCATCCTATTGAAAAGTGATTCTAAGAGCCCAAACAGATGATTAGAAGAGGGAAAACAAATGTGTTTACAGTGGCAGAACATGTACGTACCAATGAACATATGTTCAATCAGGAAAATACAGAAATATTGGATAGAGAGGAAAAGGTTCAAAGAAAAAAAAATCAAAAAAGCTGCTCATATGACAATGGTGAATAATCCCATATTCAACCAAGTGTGATTATTCATAATGTATAAAAATGACTAATCAACTTTGCTCTTTAAAAAAGTGGAAAAATCAGGAGGTAACACAGATAAGTATATGCAATTTCTACTGACTGTTGCTTTTGACAATGCCTCAGTTAGTTAGAATGTTATCTTAAAATTCAGTATTCAAAAATTAAGGATCTAGGTTCAATTCCCATGCTAGGTCTGTCACTGGTCAGATCAGCAAACACTGAAAAAGAAAGGAGAACAATAACTCTCAAAATGTTGAACATATGCCTATCTGTCATTACTAACAGTTGAATGTGATTGGAATATTTAAATTAAGTTAAATTTTTCTAAAGACATTCAATACTCATATTATATAATGGAAATAGTCCAATATATAAATACAATTTATATCATTGTCTCTTAAACATATAAATATATGAGATACACATTATAAATTGTTTATGTTAATTAATTTATTTATTTTTACTCCATTTTCAAATCACCATATCACAATATTAATATCTCTAATTCTATTTATTTTAATACACTGAAACAGTAAGATTCGTATTCGAATCTTAAGTTTCAACTTTTTCTATCATCTCTCACTCATCGTTCTATCTACCCAAATTTAAACTTTTTGGTATCGAATTGTGTGTGTAACAATATTAAAAATGTATAGATATATGTAGAATTCAACATAAACACGCACACATTTCAAACTCAAATTTAAGGCAATAAATAAAGATAAATAATATAATTTAGATTTCTTTTAGTTATATAAAAAATATATATTTTTAATCATTTATTTTAAATTGTAAAATCCGTTATTTATTGCTTTGTTTAAATTTCATTTAATAATAATTTTAGAAATCTGATGTAATATTTAATTAAAAATAAAAGTAATCGTATGTTCCTTTTGGCTTTGAAATTTTAAAAGCATCAGTCGGTGAGAGATAATAGATTAATTAAAGAAAAATTCCCTAAAATCTAATTGTAGAAATAAAATGTAAATGTCAAACAATAGAAAGGCAGCTGTCTCTAAATTAGAATTAATAAAAATGCATTGATTATCCTCAGGGCAGATTAATTGGAATCTAAAAATACACTAACAAAAATGTGAAAGATAAGATCTAAGAAGAGAGGCCATCTTAGACTTGCTAGAAACAGGCACTTTAACTTTAGCTCTGCTCTCAATCAGTTGAGAGTCTCCAAAATTTAAAATAAATTGTTCCTGCCACGGTATGACCGAGTAAAAGCACCCAGACTATTCTCCGCCCGGGAGATGACCTATCGAATGCCAAACCTTCCATTGCCCTTCATAAATTCAACCATGAAGATGTGCTGCCTAAAATAATTTGAAAGCTGCTGCTATTAAATTCTACGAATCACCTAAATGCTGTAAAGAACTGCTAATGCTACAGTCATGAACAATTTGCTACTGATCACAGAATCGGAAAACTTCTCATAAACAGGTACCTGTGTCCAAATTCTCTAGAGTACTCTACTAATATGCTATAGCTCATTCTTCATACTACTTATATAACTTATAAAATGTAAAATTATCATTTGTAAAACTAAAATTTAATAATTAATCTATTGTGTAAATTTCTCTAAGAATCTAGCTTACCTCACTCTATCTTTCTTGGGTACGTATTTCTAAAATCTACATTTTATTATATAATTATCGCATGCTCAAAATTTTCTAAGTTTAAATCTATGATCGCTTGAAACAGTGAATGCGTGTCAAATTTTCATTAATATTTACTTTCATAAATAACTTAATTTTCATATAAATCGACACACATTCAATGCTTCATTTATTGTAATGCGGGGGGTCTACTACTTCGCAAATGGCTGGCGTATTAGTTGTAATAATCACCCAGTTTATATATGTTTTATATTTATTAAATCTTAATTAATAATTCCATAAAATTGCATTTCTTTGAGAGTCGCCAACGTTCTTTATTAAATGTTGATAATGTAGGGCTGAGTTAGAAAATATATTTAAATCTTACCAGAATCGCCTATACATTATACATGTATTGCATTTTAGAGATGCGATGACCCATTTCAAGCCGTTAATATTCCAGATTCTATAGGGTTGAAATTAATCCCAGTCATCCTACATAAGCTGACAAATAAATGTCCCGAAGGACTTGATGACCATCATGCAGCCAGCAGGCAAATCACGACATGGACCGCTTGTCCCTGGTTATGCTTATGTGACACCTTACTTCCTTGGGCCGATGGCAAATGCCAGCCCGTCATTCTTATAAACTCATTCACGGCTTTGCAGTTTCAATATACTGCCATTCCATATCACCTTTCTAAAACATACCACGTGTTTCTTTAATTAACTTTATTATTCTATATATCACTCCGTCCCTGCATTAGTGACATAACTCGCTCTCAAATAAATGTTTGCCCCAGTTGCTAGTAAATATTTTAATTAAATAAATATATGTCTGCCACTACTCTTATAAATTTTACTTTAAACTCTTATTGCAAAGGTATAAATCCCTCAAGGCATGCCTTAGAAATACTTGCTCGAGAATTTTAGGTAGCTACATTACGTCATCAAATAAATGTTTTTCTTTTTGTAAACATTACCGTATCGGAAATACCGCTACTGAGGTCTTAAATATAAAATATGTCTAGATAAATAAATGTATTTCTTTAATATAATAGTATCGGAAAATCCCGCTACTGAAACTTTAAATCTTAGCAAATATTATTAATAAATAATTTTATTATTAAAATATTTCAATAAATAATTTCAAACTATACGTCTGCAATTACGTTTTATTTATTTGATACCCATTCATTATGGTTCCTTGATTTGTAAATATAAGTGTTTAATTAATATTAGTGTTATTATTGGCTAACTCGGAATAAAATCATGAATCTCTTGCAAACCCTGACCACCATGCCTAAAGAAATGTTTACTAATGTCGCATCAGATGCGTTGTTTCGTAGATTGTATTGTGGAACTGATAAACTATGTTCGAACTCAGTACTACGGGTGGCTTCGCTACCTTGATGGTGCTGCCATTCTGTGTGGTGGTCGAATTCAGCACTATGTTAAACGAGTCACACGTTTTCTGACTTATAACACCTTGCTGGTTTGCTTAACCGGAAGTTATTTTATGTATATTTTTAAATGATTCCATTCACAACAGTCGCAATACTTTAAAAAAGTCATAGAAATTGTTGCTAGAAGAAATGATAATTGTTGGATAATTGAAATTTTAAATCAGATGCCAAGAACTTATCAAAAGACCAAAAAAGAGACCGTGTGTGAGATAGATATAGATGAAATAAGGAAGTTTGTTGGCGTGATGAGAAAAAATAAATAAAACTTCCTAATTATAAATTACAAAAGAGTTAACAATTATAAATAGCTTGATCTTATTACTACTGCACATGGAAACCTAATGGATGATATTAATTTTAAAATTAAACTTGGATGGAGTGCTTGCAATAGAATCAACTTAAAATTAAAAGGATATATACTATGCATTTAAAAAGAAAAGTTTTTAATAGATGCCTTTTACCATTTCTTACATAAAGATCTTAGATTTGTACTATTAATAGAAGAGCAATACAGATTTCTTAATGAATTATGGCAAAATGTATATTGCAAGTAACAAGAAGAGATGAAAAGCAACATATATGGGTGAGAGACTATCATTGAAAGAATTATAAATTCTGAAAAAGGGAACTAGACTGGATAAATTGTTCCAAGAGATTTAATGGATAAATAGCTGAAGTTTTAAATCAGATCCCAAGAGATTGTAAAAGACCTAAAAAGAGATCAAATGTGAGATAGATGGATGAAATAAGAAAGTTTGCTGAAGTGATGTGGAAAAGAAAAATTATGAATCAAAAAAATAACATGGAAAGATCTTCATCCTACAATGATTCCGTAATGGTTGAAAATGACGATTATAAAAACAAAAAGATTATTAAAACTTTACAATATTTAGAATATTGAGATAAAATTTGTACAGATCCTTTTTAATACTGTCCAATTTATTATTAGTTTCAACTTCTGTCAAAAAGTTTCCATATTTAGGTAGTCAAAAAGTAATTTAAGACTGAAAATTTATTTACGTATGTGATGTGATGTACTGTGGCTTCTCATTAAACGAAGTCAAGAATATCTCAGCAATTATGCCCAGATAAACCTGTTAGCCACTTTATTTTCCATTCCCCACTCTAAGTTTTCCCATATTCTGCTCCATCCCATTTCCACAACATAATATTTGTCAACTCTATGGCCTTTGTATCTAAATCCTCCTTATCTTTTCCCAAACCCAGTATAAAAACCAATAATTCACTTTCTGTATAATCACTTTTTTCATATTACTTCATTTCGCCACCTAGTGTAACTTTTAGGAATCAACAATGTGAATGCTTGTTAAATCTCTATCTAGTGACGCCCTATCTATATATCCAAACTAGTTTCTCACTTAAGGCTTTTGTCAGTATGAAGTTTGGGATCAAGTCAGTTTGAAGTTTTTTTGGACTTTACGCTTTTTCTCCCAGTAGCCAATTTTTATTCACTTTTGTACTACCAAGCTACAAGTTAAAAATTCAAAATCGTCTTATTGTTTTGAATCGTTGTTTATACTGTGTAATGTATATAATTGAATTTTTGATCATTGTTAATTTTTTCTCTCATTAAAACTTTTAATTATAAATATTTATAAGTAAAGATGAACTGGTTTTTATAAGGTGAATGTTAAATTATCAAAATAAATGACATTAGTAAATATTTTTGACATTTATAATGCAATAACAGGAAATGTATCCAGGAAAAATGCAAATAGTCTTCGAAAAATCTTTCTTCCTGCATTAGTAAATAAATATCATTCAATTTAATATTATTATTTCTTTATACATAAGTAAAAGTCAGTAAACAAGATACAAATAGAATATCTGTGACAAGTTATCCATGTGTCACAATAGATGGCAGTACAATCTAGGTAATATATATGCAAGTGTTTTAGTGACTGATTTCAGTAATTAAAATGGAGAATTAATTGAGGAAAGCAGTGCAGAAAATAATACGGTGTATTTTCCTTTAGATCTTCCTGTTTTCAGGGATTAATATACTCTCTGCAAAAAAATTTTGTTTCTAACAAGAAATGTTTGCGCAAATCACACTATAATGAAGCCGCAAACTACACTGCATCAAAATACGTGACTTCAATTTTGCACTATCCAATAAAAAATGAAAGCAACGAACAAAAATGTAAATAGATAAACAAAAAAACAAACATTAAAATTTGTAAATTTAATACTCAAACAACAATTTTTTCATTTCTGAACTGCAGACATATTCACATTTAAATAAACAAAAAGTAAAATTTGTAAATATATTTTACAATATATCTCAAAGCATAGTGCACATCCATATTTATTAATAATATTTCTTTGGATTATGTTATAAAGCATGTACATTATCATTTCATAATTTGATGTGCAGTATTTTGCATACTAAAATATTTCCTAAGTTTGATGCTAAAACAAAATTTTAGAATGTATTAAAAATTGACACTGACTTAAAAACATCAAAACAATTAGAAAGATCCTAATTTCTTGATAGTAAAATCATTATCGTATTTCTGTAAGAAGAAATAAGTTATTGAAGAAAATGAATATCATCCAGAGCATATTTAACACAGAAGCAAACTCTCCATACAGTAGCGCCACTCAGTGCAAACCAGAGTAATCAGTGAATGCAAAAGGTTTCAGCATAAAATTCCTATCTAGAGACTACTCATCCAATATCCCCAGATTGTTTTCTAGCTTGTGGCTTTCATCAGTGAGGAGCCTTGGATCTGAGAGTACTGCCCCCTAGGTCTTACAGCTTTATAATTAACTAAAAAGGTGAAAGCTGTTTTCTAGAGGATTGCTTTAGATCCTAAGATCTAGGCACAGTGCCCTCACATCCAAGGCTCCTCACTGATGAAAGCCACAAGCTAGAAACTAATCTGGGTATATTGGATGACTAGGCACTGGATAGGGATTTTATGCACAAACCTTCTTGCATCCACTGATTACTCTGGCTTGCACTGAGTGGTGCTACTATATGGAGAGCTTTGTTTCTATATTAACAGTTTGCGGAAGCATAAAGAATATTGATCCTGTGATTTTTAGCATATTTAATGGTGAGAAAGTCAGCCATTTTATTCTTACTTTATTTAAAAAAATAAAAATACAATTAGCTTTTTTTCTTATTGTTTCAGTGAATGAATGGGTGTACATATAATATACATAAATGTGTCCCCTCAATTTATTATTAATAATTATATTATCTTAATTTATATATGTGTATTGTACACATAAAAAGCATCAATGTTATATATATATATATATGCACATGTAGAAAAGTCCTGTACAAAACAAACACTAATGGTTTTATTGCTCAGGATTCCTTAGAAGTTTGAGCGCCAGACCTGTAAATGCCAGAATCGATCCTGGGCTTCCCGATCCCTAAGTCAGATGTCCTACACATTGTGCCTAAATGCATAGGGTAGTCATTTACACTGGCAATTCATATAATAATATGTACATATTCTATTCTAATCAAAGTTTACCAACAAAATATGAGCTATCTATAATGTCTGTATGCAGGAGGAGAATGGAGGGGGGTGGGTGGAACAAAATATAATGTAGTTCATGGCTTTATTATACTTATAAATGAGAAAAAACCCTCTCACAAGGATCCTCATAACTCATAATGCTGTATGAATTAACAAAATAAAGACAAAAGATTTTTATGCACTGCTGGTTTTAAAAAATTTGTAAAAAAAATGGATTATGCATATCAATATTGATAGGATTACATATAATATCTTTTTTTATTTATATCTTAACTACTTGAAATTACATTTACTAATTTTACAGTATATGTATGAATTTCACAATAAGTAATTTAGTAAAGTAAAAATATTTAAGAAAATAAAAATACATGAAGGATTTATTGATTAAAAGTTCAAAAGAAATTCATGGACTGGAAGTAATGGAGGAGCCATAATAAAGGAACGTAATCTCCAGAGGCCGCCACTGTACCATGGCACTATAATAATAGTAAGGAAGGTAGTTTATTGTTTAAGGTTCAAACAGGATCTTTAGCAACAAGAGAATATACACGTAAATGGAAAAATATGGGCGATTTAATCTGCAAATTGTGTAAGGAAGGTATCAAAAATATTAGGCATCTGTTGATTGAATGTAAATGCTTGAAAGCAGAAAGGGTACAAATAATGAAGTTATGGAAGAATAAATATGAACAAAGTGATTATACAGAAAGTGGGTTATTGGTTTTTATGCTGGGTTGGGGAAAAGATAAGGGGGATTTAAATATAAAGGCCATAGAGTTGACAAAGATTATGTTGTGGAAATGAGATGGAGCAGATTATGGGAAAACTTAGAGTGGAGTATGGAAGGGGAAGGTAACACGGCTAACATGTTTCTTTGGACACGGTTGCTGAGAGATTTCTGACTCCGTTTAAGAAGTCACTACATCACATCAGCAAAGATTATGTTGTAGAAATGGGATGGAGCATGATAGAGAAGAATATGGGAAAACTTAGAGTGGGGAATGGAAAGGGAAGTCAAAGTGACTAACAGATTTCTCTGGGCAAAGTTGCCGAGAGATTCCTGATTCCATATAAGGAGGTCACAGTGTATCACATCACACCAACACAGTGACATCATGATATGTATTGTATCAATATACACTACTTCAGTTATAAGCTATCCAAAAAAATATAAATAAATGACAGTAAAATTTATAAATTTAATTAATTTTATGAAGAACAGCAGGTCTCACAATTTTTCTCTCACAAACATGAATTTTAGCATGATTTTGTAAAAATCAGCTTACACCTCCCCTTTGATAATTGATTAAAGTGTCACCCTTGACTAGAGAAGTGGGCCAAAGTTTCCACAATTTTTATTACCTCATACTACATCATTGGATTTGGAAAATGACTTGGGCATGTGAATTAGAAGACTTGACAGTCTCAATTACAGACACCCTCACAAAATGGTGTAGTGAATTTAAAATGGGATTGTTTGTATAAACTGCATAGCACAAAGTTCACCGTAAGTAGCAGTGGTTGCTGCGACAAAATAGATGTGCTATTTCTGTGATGTAAATACCATATTGAAATTTATAAATGGGATTGTTCGTATAAACTGTGGTCGAATAAACATCCTATTTCTGTGCTATAGCATAGAAATAGATACCGTAGTGAAATTTAAAATGGGATTGTTCGTATAAACTGTGTAACACAAAGTTTACCATAAACAGTGGCATCTGCTGCAGCAGAATAAACATCCTATTTCCGTAGTGTAGCATAGAAATAGGCAACACAGATAAGTCTGTGCATTTGCAAAGAAATTTCACCCTCAAGTGGTTTCAACATGCTAAGAGTAAACTACTATTAAAAGATTATGGTGTTTCCCATTTGAAGCAAACTGGTCAATGAAGATACCAACAAACACACTATCCAGAAGGAAAACCATCATGGCCAATAAGATCAGAGCAACATCAAGAGTGATCAATTCAAAAATTTGGTGAAAAAGGATGCATAATACTATTAAAAAAAGGAAAAAAGGAATTTTAAAAAAATTGATTATTAATTGAATAGTAGTAGCTGGTTAAAATATTTCATAACTGCATTCCAGACTCCATAATGTAGGGATCTCACAATAGATTTCATTTTTTCTTATTTGTGCCGACTGAGGTAGCTTCCCGAGAAATCATTCCTGAATAAAGGGCAAGCAGCGGTTTCATCTCCTATGTGGAAATCTATAAAAATGTGATAGCTAGGGGATGGACTTCAATAAACCTGATGCAATCTGGAGGATTTATCATGATATAACATGGGAAGTATAAAACCATTGAATGCAATAAAAACTTTTAAATAGCTAACTTAAACAAATTTTCAATTAATAAACCTATGCATAATTTCTAAATAAGCTCTTGTCTGACAAGTGAAAGAAACTCTAAATTATTTATTAATTTTTTTTATGTATAACATGTTTGCTATAAATCACTTCCATTTTTGTTAAATTAAATTTAAAGTTGAGTGTAGATGGATGCATAGATTCATTAATAATGTTAGATTATGTAGGGTTAATTATCTTGTAATTCAATCGATGTTGGTGGAGGGTTGTACGGGTGTTTAATGTCAATGTAATCTGTGAAGGCACATTGGATTCTCATTCCCTTGTACTGCATTAGCATACAGGGCACAGTACCCACATGAATGCATGGTCTAAAAGTGTAGCCATCACATTGCCAATGGTTGTATATGTATTTCCTATGCTACTGATCTTCTTATGCTCTGGTTGGAACATTAAGAAGGCAATGACTGCTATCCTCCATTTTAGAGAGCATGTCTAATATATATTTCCAAATGATTACCTTGCCAGACAGACGCACATTCCTGTACTGGATGAGGGTCATTATTTCTTTAAAGATATCATGCTACAGATGCACATTCCTGTCAGCATGGTTTTTTATGCTAACATCTTCATTTTGCATTGATCGCGTTGACATAGCAGTAAGCTAGCATGGGTTTAAGGGTGAACTTTTAGCCTGAGGTTAAATAATTTGAGAGTCTTTAAATGTATATTCTATATAGTCTATTTGCACTTAACACAATATGGAAATATTAAATTATATGAAATTTCATCCATTTGTGCACATGAAGATTAATATCAGGATTTAAATCTATCTAATTATAATAAAATAAAGAATCTAATCCTCAAATCTGTTTTAATATATGTTATGTGCCTAATAAATGTTTATCTTATTATTGCTGGCAGTGACTAATTATTTTATCTTTATAACAATATTTTGAAACAGATAATTAAAAATAAGTTTGAAATGTTATATTATAAAATTCAGCTTCTCCATGAGCTAGTAACTAGGGCTATCGGTCAAATAAAAGATGAACCTTACCCATATGTATCTGCCTACTTCATAAATATTCTAGGTTCAAATAACCTAGTGGTGCCCTGGTATGGCAGACAGGGAAAGTTTATGCTCAATCATTATAATATATATATATATATGTCTGTTACATATATGTGGGTACTGAAAAGTACTATACCCTTGCAGTTCAATAAAAAATATGTATTCTATTTTAATCAATGTTTATTAACAAAATATGAGCTATTATATAGTATATACATGAGAGGAGCTTGCAACAAAATATAGGGTATCTCATAGCTCCACTCTATCTTTAAATATGCTCCCTCAATTTATTAATTAATAACCATATTACTATTTCTCTAATTTTGTTTGTAGTATAATTTTAATTTATATATGCATGCTATATATCAGGGGTGTCCAAGATGTTGACCACGCAATTTCTTTTTTGTAAAATTTGCATCTAATTTATTTTAATACAATTCTAAAACAACAATTTTCTTTTTTTTTTTGCTTTATATCTTCTTACATTTTATTACAAATTCAGGACCAGTTCTAAAAAATTATTATTTATAGGTAATTTAAAATTGTAATTTAATAAATATTTTATAAAGTGACATGGACAAATTGTAATACTAGAGGGAGCTGAGGTAATTTAATAGAAGTCATAATAAAATGTCTTCAGACAATTCATATTTTTTAGAAAAAAATTCATCCGTTGGTATCTTCTAAAAATATCACCAATGCTTGTGAGTACTTAAAAAGCCCTTATAAAAAAAACACCTGTCAAGCATTGTTAGCCCAGAGGTCATTGCAGCTTCCTTGCAAGCAAGTAGTTGGTTGCAGACAGTTGTGGGTTCGCCTCCCGGCCGATGCTATGACATATGAAAAAAACAACAACACCAATTTGTAAGTACATTCTAAAAAAAACAAGACTTTGAACCATTATTTTTTTCTGTTCTGGCAAAAATCCATTTTTTTGTTTTCAGTTTGAAGCTCTGAAACAAACATAGTCAGTCTCAGGTACCCTTTCACCAAAAAAGTTGCCCCCAATGTCTAAAAGTTTGACCATTCCTGCTATGCATGCAAATAAAATTTAATGTTTTATTTTTTTGACAGAATTCTAAATAAACCTTTAATTTAATTTTCAAGAATTGTAATCATTTTTAAGAGAAATGGAGAAAATAGAATTGGGGGGAGGGAGTTTGAAGTCATATTATTTTTGGAAGAGTAGCACATAAAAGCTTAGGACCAACTGGCAATGTATACAGAATTCATTAGGGGTTGGGATTATATATATCACCATATGTCACAAATATCTAAAAGTCTGACATGAAATTTTACTCTTCCTGCAGATAATTTTTCTTAGAGCATCAGAACATATTTGCTTAATGATGCAGTAACTGATGATATGAACTGGACAATACCTAGTAAAATTTAAAAAGAGAATTGTATTGCCTTCACAAAACTGCATTAATAGAAGACACTCATGCTGTTCTTTTTCAGAAGTGATAATGATATTAGAAAAGTCATTATTAAGAGCAAAAAAAAAACAGAAGAGAAAATAGAATTTCTTCTTGGCCATAATAATAATAAAAAGTCTACTCCACATTCCAAAATAAAGGAAATATAAGTTAATATAAACCAGATAAATATATTCACAATTATTTAATTATACATATTGTACCTGACCAGATTAGAGCTGTATATCACAGTATATAAAAAAATAAAGTTTACTAATCTTATTTAATTTCACTCGATCTATGGATAATGGAGGTCTTGAAGTATAAATGTTAATTAGATAACCATGGCAACCTAATATTTTAAAATAATATTGTTTACTATTGATATTAGTATCAAATCACAAATTGGTTGTGATCAATTTTAAGGAAAATATAAATAAGTGAATAGATAAATAAATATGAAAAAATTATTAAATGAATCATAAAAAGATCACTTGAATAAAATCGTTATTACTAATTATTACATACTTTAATTTCAGTTACTACATTCCCCAGAATAACATAGTCATTACAAAATCAAATATAAATAGAACTGCAATGCTTCAACTTGACTCTTATAAATTTTATCCTTGCTTAGAATGGACATTTTTATATTCATCTTTAAAAATTATTGATTTTACTTTTGTTAAAGCAATTAATTTCTGAAACCATGATAGAATAAAAAAGTTTGACTGTCTGACCATTCAATTGGGGCAGTTTATTGATGAAATTCCAGAGAAAATGACAAAATGTGTTATTAAAAAAAAGTATTTGTATGGCAAATAAGCTATAAAATATTCCATTGTTAAAAATATAGCATCTATTTATTTGTGATGAATACAAACAGCATGATGCATATATGGATGACACATTTCTAGTCAGTGAATTCTACAAGATTGATTAATTCAATTTCTATGTGATATTAAGCAATCAAAATTTCACTTTACTGACTTGGAAATACTATTTATTATTCATTTGGATGTAACTGAATTTTGTCAATGGAAGAATGTCTCATTACATATCATTGCAAATAAAAATAGAATACTGGTAGTGTATACGTCACCTCATTTAACCAACTAACTATTCTTTATAAAATAGATTGGACATGTATCTGAATGAAAGGGAAGGATATTGGAATAAAAGATCCTCTATTATTATTCAAGCTTGTTCTCTACTTAAAGGAAAATGGTTTCTATGCATTGGAATCAGAAGTAGGCAAACCTGAAGCTACAATTAACCAATGGGTAAAAAGGAAGAATGAAACTTCATTGAGGTAGTATTATATTTCTGTGCAGATTTTTTTTGTTAAAAAAAAGGTATGTTTTGTTCATATTTCTATTTTAAAATATAGGATCAAATAATTTGTGTATGTAATCATAATCTTTATTATTTTTGTTTTTATTCACACAATAGAAGATCAGAGAGATTCATTTTTATATTATTCTTTAAACTCTTATCTGATAACATATATTAATTTATGACCTGATGTTTTTCGAATTTTTTTTTAAGTTTTAACTCGGGGATATTCATATACAGAAGGGTTTAAATACAATAGCTTTTTATGTTGGTTTAATTACTTAGAAATTACATTAGTGAATAAATAAAATCAAGTTTAGTTAATCACTTTTTTTTTTATCATTATATATATATATATTCTATTTAAAGTCTGGGAAAGAGACTTGGAACCTCTCCTTCAGTTTATATATATTATTATTGTCGTACAACACAATTTTGAGTTTCATGTATATATATATATATATATCTTTATTTATTATTCATTATTGATTTTTATATAGTAATAGACTATCAAATCAATTATATATATTAAAGAAAATAGCATTGTATTTTTCAACTGGCTATGATTTTAGTCTATTGCATACACTGTTTGTTTTTGTTCTTTTATTACTATCATTATTAAGTTTTATTATAAACCAATAAATTTAGAGTTGATTAAAAATCCGTCTCTGTTTAATTATTTCTTTTTAAGTGGGCAAGATAATTTTTGACACTTAGATTTTGATTCAAGATCAAACAAATATAGGTAAGCGAAATAGTGTTCTATCAGGTATATTTTATTACACGATTGTTATTTAAGCTTAATTAAATATACACTTTATGTTGTCATTACATCGAAATATTTGTTTATCTAAAATTAATATTAGGTATAGAAATAACTTCATTAGGGATTGCTTATCTTGTCCAGTTAATTCAATCATTAAAACAGGCAAAACTCTCTATATGTATTGCCACTCAGTGCAAGCCAGAGTAATCAATGGATGCCTGAAGGCTTGTACATAAAATCCCCATCTAGTGCCTACTCATCCAATATCCCCAGACTAGTTTCTGACTTATGGCCTTTGTCAGTGAGGAGCCTTGGATATGAGAGCACTGCACCTAGATCTTAGGATCTAATGCAACCCTCTAGCAACCATCTTTTATCTCTACTTAACTACAAAACTGAGACTTAAATTGAAAACACTATATTTTCAATCCAAGCTCATCATCTTATATAGTCATATAGGTCTGAACTCAGTTCAGTACCTATCCATTTTGGTGTCTCTGGTTCTTTCATAACCATAGCCACCACTATCCTATTAGGCAGGATAGGTTTTAAGCCAATAAATATCACACGATCACCATTTCTTATGCTTGCTCTTAACTGTTATTAAAACAGGCAAAACTCTATATGTATTGCCACTAGTCTGGGAATATTGGATGAGTAGACACTAGATGGGGATTTTATGCACAAGCCTTCTGGCATCCATTGATTACTCTGGCTTGCATTAAGTGGCAATACGTATAGAGTTTTGCCTGTTTTAATAACAGTTAAGAGCAAGCATAAGAAATGGTGATCATGTGATGTTAATACAATCATAATAAAATTCATTACGTCATTAGTCAGAATGATCTGCCTTAATTATCTCTAAACTTCTTAGAGGTGGATTGTAAATTTTACTAACTATTATAATTTAACTTAATATCTATTTTTAGTTTGGAGAACTGCCAATAATCGTCTTGTATAATTTAATTGTTATAAAATCCGTTTTAATAATTGATTGACTGGAAATTTAAAACAGAGAGATGGGATTAGTCAATTATCATTTGATCAATATCCAATAGAAATCTACTGTATATTTGATGATATGATTGAATATTATAAATGCAAAGTATCTAATAGATTTGTTGATAATGTTTTTGTCAGTCAGTTCATTTTGAAGTATATAACTTAGGCAATGTTTGTGTATTGATATAAAGTATAGTATAGATAAATTATTTCTAACATTTTATTAAAATAGATATAAAACTGGGTGAGAGTTTATTTTATTTAAAATATTAGGAATATTGTAGGTTTATAAAATGTTATCATAATTATTTAGAAACTAATTTATTTAGATAGAGATATCATTAAATGTTTACATAAATTTACATTACTATAAGTAATATTAAATGAGTAAAGTATGTCAGAACTTAGTTATTTATTGATTTGAATTTGGTTTGATTCAATTATCAATTAAATAGATGTTTTAGGCATATGTCAATGTTTAGGTCGATGAGATATGATTTCACTGCTTATTGTAGTTTATTTTGGAATAGTGAATAGATTTGGTGATATCTGAGATGATGATCTTGTTTGCTTTCTTTTATTTTAAATGCTATTTAATAAATTAGGTTTTAATAAAGATTGTTATCAGGATTTTTGATTTAGTTTAGTGGATAATGTAAATAATTCTGTATTTAAAATATTGTCAGTGCATAATGTGACCAATGACTGAGCTTAATAATTTTATACAGATCATAACTACTATTTATTGATGCATGTTTTGTACCTTTATAAATAATATTTAAATCATAAGGGCATTTCTTCATTACCTTTTATTTTCATTTTGTGCCAATAATAGATGGGTGTATAAAAACCTAAAGGGCAGTTTCTTGCAAATGCTGACCAAATCAGTAGGGATAAAGGGGTAGAAGATCAATTATTATTGTTACAAAAGAGTTACCCAATGATGATCATGTATAGGTGGCAATCATTTTAAAATGCTGTATCAACTTTGGGACTGTTACAAAATGGCACTCTACATTTAGGCTAAATTTATATTATTATAAATAATGTATCAATTCCTGAGGCATACTAGAGTTTTTCTGTTCTCATCCCATATTCTAATTATTATCCAGTTATAAAAATGGCAACCAGCAATTGGGCTAAATTAAAATTCAAATTATATTAATCATTTCCCATCATCATTATTTTAGCACGTTACAATATACAATAAATAATACAAATCACCACAATGCTAAATTATCCAATGGTGCTCCCCATGAAACAACCATAAAGGCGGAATTATTATCTTTGCCTCACAGAGAGTGCTGTTGAAATAATTTAGCATTGTGGCGAATTGTATTCTTTATATTTGAATTTCAATTAGCATTTGTAACTGGTTCTATATATATATTTGCTTTATCTCTAGAAAATATAATAAACACACATACGCAAAAACATATAGATCAAAGCTTTAATATTAATTAAGCATGAAGTGCTTAGCATGCTTTCAACTTAGTAAAGTCATAAACATAGCCATGATTGTAATGGAAATTTGAGTACATATATATTGTGTGCAGGTTATTTTACATATTTGTATTTTTGATTACTTAGGTTGGATAGGCCATTTCTTGGAAAGGGAGATACAGGATTCCTATTTGTGGATGTAGTGTTTGTTCAAGGAAATGGGCCACATTTCTTTGATTTTGCATCATTGCACTCAATGCAAATGACTTTAAGATGAGTGGGTTTGAAGATATGGCCGGTTGTTGGATGGGTGTTCAAAGAAGATTGAACATGTGTCAGCATGCGTTTTAGCTTTATGGTAAAGATATGGGTTGAACAATACATGTTGATAAGTTGGCCCAGATTCTCCATAGTAGATGACACAGAAATCAGTTTTAATTCAGATTTTTAAATAACTATTTATTAATTTAGAATATATATGTATATATTTCCAACAGTTAATTATATACTTATTTCATTTTGCACTTTAGCTCAATTCAATCTCGAAAAATTAGACCAACTTCTTTCACACACTTTTTCTTGAATACCCAGTTTGCTTCTTTTTTTCAAATGAATGATATATAGCTCATATTGTAATTTTTTTTTAATACATATACACTATTTTTATAGACATATTTAACTTCCTATATATTATATGTTTCAAACATCTCGTTTACCACAATATCCTGGAATAAAAGACCAAAGACATATAAAAAAAAAGATCCCCATGATATGTATTTCAGGCTGAATCAGCACTCATCAGTTGGTCCAGATCACAAAGTCTTTCATATATCTCATCATTTGTTCAGTGTGTGTGTATATATATACAGATAGAAAATTACTATAGTTTAATTGATATCTAACATATAGACTGCATATATACACCTGTACAAACAATGTAATATATAAGCTGTTTTGAGGTGACTTTCACACGACCCTCAACTCACCACACTATCTCATACCACTGTTACACTTGACCACATATACGTCCAAAAGATGACCCTCAACTCACCATACTATCTCGTACCACTGTTACACTTGACCACATATATGTCCAAAAGATGACCCTCAACTCACCACACTATCTCATACCACTGTTACACTTGACCCCATATATGTCCAAAAGATGACCCTCAACTCACCACACTATCTCATACCACTGTTACACTTGATCACATATATGCCCAAAAGTATATGTGGTGAAGAGTGGTATGAGATAGTGTGGTGAGTTGAGGGTCATCTTTTGGACATATATGTGGTCAAGTGTAACAGTGGTATGAGATAATGTGGCGAGTTGAGGGTCGTGTGAAAGTCTGAGCTCAAAATAGCCTATATGGTCTGACAAGTTCAAATTTTCTGCACTCACAACTTTGATACCAACCATTTTATAGCAATCTACTGATAACTTTTGCTAATTATTCATAAACTAGAGATGATCTCTAGCCCAAATATTATTTAATTCTTACTTAATAAGTGTATGGGTTTATAGAGGTATCAATATCTGAGTTTCCTATACCATGTGTGTGTATACATATATATCTATATTTGAAATGCCCCTCACTTCCCCTTTAATAGAAATAATATAGCCATGAGGCATTTCAAATATTTTATATTGAGTTCAGCTAGTGTTATGCATTTTTTCTCTTTCATATATATATACTGCAGTCATAAATTCAACAGTCATTAACTATGTAGTTCATAGTTTGACCATATTTACATAGACCAATGTCAGATAAATTCCATTTATAAAATAGGTAAGAGTAATGACCATTAGTCCTGAGTTTGTTGATGAGACTTCAGTTGTATCCAGAAATATCAAACCCCACCAACTTTATTATTGAATCTGGAAAAATATATTTGTTTGGAAACAACATAAGTGCCCCTTTTTTACATCATAATTTATGATCATCACATACATTGAATAATAAGATATTCTAATTCTGTGGGGAACTCTGATGCAATATTAAATCAAGATGTTGATTGTTCTTCCTGTTATATTATTATTCATTCTTGATTTTAAAATAAAGCTTGTTCTTTGTATAAAAAAATTTATAAATAATCTTTCAAATTATGTTAATCTATAAATAACTTGAGGAAAATAGAACATTACTAATAGAATAATATCAATAAATTAAAAATTCTTCTCCTTTTTCTTTTCAAAAACTTTATTTTTTTATCTCAATACTGAACATATATATACATTTAATACAAAACTCCAACGTTTCAACTGTTTTATCTCATACAGTCATTTTCAAGGATCTGCAACAATATTAAATACATATCAACAAATAAACTTCAATTACATAAAAACTTTCTCTTACATTAACATAAACAGTAACAAACATATTAAACATATAGAAATATATTTTACTTACATCTTTCTCCCACTGCTATATTTTATTACTCTTTCTTTTACATTGTTTAATTACAAATATATCTTAAAATCATCCAAGAAACTTTCTATACAAATTTAAATACCAACTCTAATTTCCAAAAACCTCCCCCTTTCTTTAAATTTTATCTAAAACCCATCTTAAAACTACATTCCTAAACTATATATTTAAATTAATATAAACGTTTTTCCCCCCTCTCTCTTTTATACAAAAAACCTTTAACAATTTACCTAAACCCATTAAGCATTTATTTTAATTATACATTAATTTATATTCCTTATCTATTCCATTAATTCTATTTAGAGTAGGATTATATTTTTTTATATAAAAAAATTCTTTAACCATCCTTTCCCTGTAATTTTTAACCCTTTCTAACATTTATATGACAAAAATTCAAATATTTACATTTATTGTAAAGGTTTAGGTCATAAAGAATTAAGTATTAAAATGTTAGAAAGGGTTAAAAATTACAGGGAAAGGATGGTTAAAGAATTTTTTTTATATAAAAAAATATAATCCTACTCTAAATAGAATTAATGGAGTAGATAAGGAATATAAATTAATGTATAATTAAAATAAATGCTTAATGGGTTTAGGTAAATTGTTAAAGGTTTTTTGTATAAAAGAGAGAGGGGGGGGGGAAAAACGTTTATATTAATTTAAATATATAGTTTAGGAATGTAGTTTTAAGATGGGTTTTAGATAAAATTTAAAGAAAGGGGGAGGTTTTTGGAAATTAGAGTTGGTATTTAAATTTGTATAGAAAGTTTCTTGGATGATTTTAAGATATATTTTTAATTAAACAATGTAAAAGAAAGAGTAATAAAATATAGCAGTGGGAGAAAGATGTAAGTAAAATATATTTCTATATGTTTGTTACTGTTTATGTTAATGTAAGAGAAAGTTTTTATGTAATTGAAGTTTATTTGTTGATATGTATTTAATATTGTTGCAGATCCTTGAAAATGACTGTATGAGATAAAACAGTTGAAACTTGGAGTTTTGTATTATATAAATGTATATATATGTTCAGTATTGAGATAAAAAAATAAAGTTTTTGAAAAGAAAAAGGAGAAGGATTTTTAATTTGTTGATATTATTGTAGAACATATATATTTTAAAAGAAAAAGTGGATGTACTTTTGCTGTGTTATTATATATGATACTAATAAAATATAGAAGTCAAAAAAACTTATATATATAAATCAGAAATATATAAACAGTTTACTTCAGTAAAAAAGTGACTGATCTCTCTCCAAGTAGCCTGAAGCTCCATCTCTGAGTCAATGTGTATTACAGAATTTAACCATTCACCACAAAAATTTCAAGGTGCTAGCTTGTCTGGTTCATTAGGTATAACATGAAATATGAGTTTGTTTTATACTTTGTTGATTATCTTCAATGCTCTCTCTGCCATCATGAAATCTTGCAAATCATTTAAAAACACTCTTGCTACTCATGCGCTTCAATGCTATACACAGTTTGAATCATTTCAAATGTTTCAATAGCAGTTTTGTCCAAATTTCATGTCATAATTTTTATGGTGAACAGCTAAGTAAGCTATGTGATTATACAAGAGATATTGATTCAGATATAGCATTGAAAGTGGCTTGAACAGAGAACCAGTTCCTAATCATCTTCACTGGGCATATCATGTACAATCATAAAGATGAGATAGTTCAATATATACTTGTGAATACTATGCAGTAGATGATAATTTTCAAAAATTATCAGTTTGGCAAAGGATGGAATGTCTTTTGGTTTGTAATACTATTCTCTATATCACCATAATAGTTTTTTGTTCATCCATCTTATGTGGATTCTTTCTAGATTTTATGAAATCTTCTACAATAGTTTGTTACCTTGTCTATCAACATCCGACTTATTCCATTTGTCTTTTAATAATGTCAAATGCATTTTAATGAGGCTTGATAGAGCTTACACTGTATGTCTAAAGTCAAGATACTGTATTAAAGTGAATCAAAAAGTGGGCAAACTATGATGTTACTAAAGTGCTATTATTTTGTCTCCATAGTGTTATATGTGTCAATAGTATGATAATTTAACAAGATTTTAGAATAATGATTGAAAATTTGAACAATCAATTACCAGCTAATTCATTAATTAAGTTTTTTTAAGTAAATAAAAAGGTAAATTCCTAAAATTCAATTTTCCATGGAGTTCCATTACTTGAATGTAAATAAAAATACAAACTCACAACATTGTCTCCATAACCTTTCTATTAATTAGCATTATTGTTGAATATATCTGTAGGTAATATCATTTCAGAAGTCATCATTACTCATTAGTAAAAGTTTTAGTAGCAATATTTTGATTTCATACCTTAATGCAAGGGTGGGCAAACCATCATTCACAGTCCATTGGTGGATGATTAAAAAATAATGGAGTGACCACTTGAATTAAGAGAAAATAATTGTTTGGATAGTTATACATAGAAGTACATTTTCCACACAAATATGGTTACTACAACTAAGCATCAGTTCTTCACAGTCAAGTTAACTGTGTGTAGATAGGCAAGCTAGCCAATGAATGTGGAAGACAAACATGCCTTCATTCAAAATGCACAATGCCCTGATTACAAATTCATCAGCTTAAATACCTTCACTGCACAATGGCAGCATTAAATAACATTTAGCAGTCCCAAAGCCAATAACTGAGTTTTTTGTTATAACAGGTGTAAAGATTTAAGTAGATTATCATAAAAAATAGTATTTTATATTTTAAAAGAGGCGTATAAATTCTGAAACAAGATACAAAACAAAGCAAGACATACAATTTTAATATATAGGGGAAAACAATTTTTCTTCACAATGAGGAATGCGAAATAACACATATATATCATACATGGAAAGGCATTCGAAAACTATATGTGCAAGTGTTAATAATGATTTTCCATTACTAAACCAATTAAGCAAACAAAAGTTAAAAACATGTAAGTCACCATTGACTGCAACAATCATATAAGAAGCAATAGTTGTGCCAAGTCGTGTGAGGTATGTGCTAATAAAGCATCAGGATACAAAAGAACCATTTCTAGAAGCCAGTGATTCGTTAACTCATTCAATATCAAAATGAAATAATTTCACAATTATACACGTACAATTTTCATAGAACACACAGGCCATACGATCCAATACAGAAATGATTAATTCTGATCTGGTTGAACAACTAACAGAAGATATGACTACCTATGTTTTTCGATGCAGTTTGATGAATCTCCTTACATAGTTGATAATCGTAAAGAAATTTTGCCTTTCATTTAGTTTAAACCAAAAATCTTAGTAATGAATCGATGATGATTAATCCTGTATTACAAGTGATTTGTTGGAATTAGTATTTTTGAATTATCATAGTGTTTGTATTAGTAATACCAAGTAATATTTCAGTGCCTTAATTATTTCCTTCAGGATAAGAACTTACTATACTTATAGTGTTAATGGTATCTATTTATTCTCATTTTTGTATTTAGCTTCCAATTTTTTATCAATCCTAATATACATTTCTTTATACTTTTCTGTGTTCTACAGCTTTTATATATCATTCACTGTGTCTAAATATCCTATCTATCTGTCTACATATGTAAAACTATTAAAATATATTTTTAAAAAAGCAGTGTCCCGATTAAAAGATGACCGATTTGCTCTCCTAACTGCCTGCAATGCCATCTCTGAATCAATACATGCATTACATTGTGATATAATTAATTTAGCAATTCACCATGAAAAGTTTAAGGTGCTGGATTATGAACTGCAATGTATTTTGTACCTTTGTGAACTATTTTCAATGCTCTCCCTGCCACAACAAAATCTTGCAAATGACTTGAAAACATTCTTATGATGTATAGCTTCACTGCCATATGCAGTTTGAATTGTGCCAAATGTTTTAGTAGTTTTGCCCAATTTAAAATAAAATTTACAGATAGCATGTTATTCCATTCTTGTTTAAAAAATGATAAACATTGTCATATTTCATGTCAGAAGTTATGATCCAGATATACTAGTGTCAAACATTTTGTACTTATCTCACTAGATGGCGCTGCAGGAGACTTAAAGAGAGGGCCAGTCCCCTTTTCACTGCATACAAATATACTTCTATGATAACTCCATTCAATATCATTTTACCTATATTAACAATTTTAGAAAATCTTAAAATTATTGAATGATGTTGTCTTGTTACTGACAATCTTCGAGTCCTGCACGTTTCTGTGACACTCATACCTAATGGTTCCTACATTAAAATCTCAACGTATCACTACTGATATTTAAACATAATCATTTCCCAAGAGACTAAACATTCATTTATATTTTTAATCATTATTTTCTTTTTTTAAAAAAAATTTCTTGTCTAACGTTGGTGATCGTGAGGTCAGCACAGCTGCCTTACAAGCAGTTGTCCCGGATTAGAGGGTTCGCTTCCCGGTCGATGCCATGATGCATGAAAAAAAAAGTTCTTTTTAATATCTATCTTTAGTTCCAAATCTTTTATCACTTGGCAGCTTTTGAAACATTTCCTGAATACTGTTACAAAAATATATATGCAAATCCCAGATAGCTTAAGTAATTAAAGTTAATTCTTCTCCATTTCTTCTTTCTCCCTCTATATTTTGCTTCTTTTTTTATTGCACTATAAATTCATCTATACTCCTTCAACACTTTAAGCAAATAACTTTATTTATATATTTTACAGTTTCGACTGTACTAGCAGTCTTCATCAGAACTACAACATAAAAAATTAGACAAATATTATATCAATACAACCAAAATTATTATTCTTCATATTTCCATATAAAAGTAAAATAAATATATAAAATATATAAATAAAGTTATTTGCTTAAAGTGTTGAAGGAGTATAGATGAATTTATAGTGTAATTAAAGTTAACTTGTTTTTATTCTTATTACTTCCCAGTTCAAGTTAACTTGTTTTTATTCTTATTATTTCCTAATTTAATCCACAAAATATTTACTGTAATATTAAGTATAAAAAAAAGTAGTAAATTTTGCAATACAATCTTATTAATAAATAAGAGCAGTTCTACCTTCTAGCGCCATCTGCCACACATTAGAATTATTAGTAATAATCAGATACATTTAAATCTTTATCTCCAGATTGTTTTTTTGTCTTCATTAATGAAACTTTAGATTTAAAATTGGAAGCTATAATCCAATAAACCACTTTAATTCCATTTTACCTGACAAGTTAAAAACCTAAAATTTAGATGTTTGTTTTGAATCCAAGTTAACTTGCTGGAATTCCACTTTACAAGTCTTAAGCCTCAGATGTTCACTGATTTGTTCTTCTTATTAACATTCTTAGCTGTTGATGGGGATAACTGAGCATACTAAAATTTAATCACTGAAAAGAAGTCAACTAAGTAACTGCTCAAACAAAGTGACCTGGATTCAAATCCCAGGCTGATTTAAATTTCAGGCTTTTTAGCTTCACTAGTAAAATGAAGTTAAAGGTGTTTGTTACATACGTTATTGAATTACTTACAACTTCAAATCCCAATCATCATGGATAAATGAGACAGACACAAACATATGAATTTGAATACACCCGATGATCATTGATTACTTGACCTTATGGTAGATGGTGCTACAGTAGAGAATTGCTCGTTTATTGAAAATTTTGTGAGCTGGGGAGTTATAGTGATTCCATATTACACCCTTATTAATGCATCATTTGACAATGATGTACGCCAATCAAACATTGCCAGAAATTAATCTGAAATTGTGGATTACAATAGTGCCATCTGGTGTCAATTGATAACAAGATTATTCAGCAGTGTTACCACTTGCATTTTGATATTCTTTCAAATTTGATATGAATATATAAATGATTTGTAAAAATCTTAGTAAATGTCTTATAGATATCTGATAGGTCGAATGGATAGTCCTGTCATTTCTAATATTTTGTTACCTTCCTTATGTATTTATATTATTCAATTTTCTAGTCATCTTGAAAAGTAAAAAAAAAAATACATCACTGTTCACTCAAATAGGACTATTATGATCAGTTTGTCATTTAATGGCATTTGTCCTTCCAAGCAGCAGATCTTACAATAAATAATTCTTACCATTTGGTTTATGACTTTGCCCAACAATTTATCTCACTTTGGTTTTTTTTAAAAATATCTGTAATAATTTTTATTATTTTCACAAAACTTTTCTATTCAAATAGAATTGTATGTTTCACTTCTTCATTTAGAGGATACAGGCTAGTTGTTTTTCATCATCATTATTTCTTACTGTCATAGGTGGTTTGTAGCAAATTGTAGAGTTTGGAATTTAAAGTTCATGGATTGTGATCAGCTCCACCACTTCTGGTACCCAGACTTCTTATGAATTCCCAAGCAAGAAAACCAATTATTTTTTAAAAAAATATTTTATAAATTTAAGGTTTTTTATTCTGTATTATATAATTTTCTTATCATTTTGTCATTATATTTCCTTAATTATTAAAACTTTGTAATTCTTTTTGTATTGTTTTATCTTTATTTTAAAACAACAAAAAAAAACTTCATAAAACACTAATCAGCTCTTAAATATTGTTTTTTGTAATCTTTGCTTTTATTTTACTAAGTTTCGAGTGATCGACAGTCTTTATCAAAACTTTTTAAAATTTTATTTGAACAAAAACACAGCTAATTTTGAATTTAAAATTAACTGACATTTTTCTTGTTGCTCAAATTTTAAGTTGTGATGAAGTGTGTGGATCGGTCGAAATTTGTTAGTGAAATAAAATCAAGGATTATATAAGAAAAGTATATTCACTTGCATATAAGTGTTTTTTTTTAAGCTTTTTATATTTACTTATATTATCTTTAATTACTTTCTATATCATTTCTCACAATCAGTTGTTTCTCCGACTCATATTAAATTTTATTTATAATTTTTCTTTTCTACAGAACATTGTTTCAGTGAAAATTTACTGTAAAATGCTTTTTTTGTTTCATTACCTGCATATTACAAACTCTTCACTGCTTTTCAGAGAACTGGAGAAAAGTAAATATGGCAAAATGATTTTAAAAAAAAAGTTACTTGTGAGTTTTAAAATAAACCAAGATGGCAGCCGTATTTTTGATAAATCTACAGAATGGGGGCCCCCAAAAATGTTTACAAAATTAATGCCTGTTAAGAAATGTCATATTTACATTTTATTATTGTTATTTTAAAAAAATAAACCATTGTGAAAAAATTAATTACAATATTTATAGTTTATTTATTTATTTTTGCATTAACTTAATAGAAAAAAAATATAAATACAATATTTACAATTTATGCATGTCGGTAGTGTGCAATCATATTGTAACCATTAATACCCTTTTTGGGAGGGGAGGATCCCGTATCTTTGGAAATAATTTCATGTTTTGTAACAGAACAGTCCCAAATTTTTATCATTATGCCACTTTACCAAAAAAACTGCTGACAAAAAGAAACACGCTGAATTGAATCAAAGTACAATTTCAAACATCTCATTACAAGTAAAAAAAAAAACACATTGAAATAAAGCTTCTTTATAAAATTTATAGAAATTTATTCCTTTTTTAAAATTTAACAATTGATTTATTAATTTTGTTTTAATTTAACAACTAACACATCTTCAGTAAAGTATAGGCCTTTGAAACTGTATATTTATCAAAAATACAGGCTGCCATCTTGGTTTATTCACAAGTACAAAAAAAAAAACTAATAAAAATTATATTCAATATTATATTAATGATTATTAATAAAATATTGTACACATAATATAATGTAACTGTTAGTTTGAAGTACAACTTGGATATTACAATTCAAATCATTCTATTATTTGTGAAATATGTAGTGTATATATATATATAACTTTAACTGGGATTAATCTTAATTATAAGGATTAGATTACTTTTTAAATTAAATAGTTTTATCTCATTATTTATTATAAAAAGAAATATTTAAATGTAGTTTTAAAAAAATTAAATCCTTTTGGCAAATTTTATATTTCAATTAATTTAAAACCAAAAACATGTCACAACTTCAGCTTACTAATGAGTAAATAAGCTGATGACAAGAATCATGTAATATTTTATTGATTTTATGTTAATTATAGTCATAGAATAAAGAAGCCTGCAGTTTAAAAAAAAAACTAAGGATACTATAATGTACAGATACTGAACTGGTTTCACATCTGTATGATTATACAAGCAAGTTGACTTAGATAAAACAATTGTTTTTAATTTGCGTTGGCAGTTTGATAGTTAACGAAAGATAAATGATGATTGCTAGAGGTAAGGGTGCATTAGATCATAAAAGTCTAAATGCACTGTTCCAAAAATCCAAAACTTCTCATTGATGAAAGTTAAGCCTGAAACCAATCTGGGGATATTGAAAAGGACATTACTGGATAGGGATTTATTAAAAACTACTATCTGGCATCTGTTGATTACCAAAGGTGGCATAGAGATGTGTAAAATAAGTATCCTGCTTTGATTTGTTAAAATCCAAGTCATCATTAAACTTACTGTACTATCAAGTCAGTAAGTTGTTTTAGCAATATGAAAATATGGTACTATTATTAAAAAACAAGACATGAAATGTGTAGAAAGAAATCTTCAAAAAACTATATAATAAAATAAAAAAAGCCCTATAATTGCAATATTTTTCAAAATACCAAATATTTTAAATGAAGAAGCAAGGTGTGCAATGAAATCTATAAAGAATGAAAAAGCTTCAGGAAATGATGCTATTGTTATTGGCACCTTAAGAAAAGCTGGTAAAAAAAATGGAAAAATTGTTACCAAAGTTATATACAACAACGGTCTAAATCAGGGGTGAGCAAATAGCAACCCGAGGGCCATATGCAGCCCGCTAAGAGTTTTTATGCGGTCTGCCAAGACAATCAGAAAAATCCGCCTTGAACTGAGATTTCCTTCCCGTGCGCAACCGAAGATTCGTCTCATATTTTCCACTAGGATGGCCACATCAATACTCATGCGCAATGTAGATACGATGTGCAATGCTTTTCCATTTGATCTGGTTAATTTCAGTTTTGTCTTTGCATTAGCAAATATATACATTTCCAACTTTAATGAAACCATGAACCCTCCGAAAAAATATAAAATTGGTGATGAATGTCGTGGGTTTAATGAAGAATGGACAAATATATATTTCTTTAATAATACAGGGAATAAAGTAGTGTGTTTATTGTCATGAAAAAAGGTGCGCCCTCCGCTAACCTTCGCTTCCACAAAGTGGCCCCCAATGCGGCTCTCCACCAACCTCTGCGGCCCCAGAACCAAAACAATTGCTCACTCCTGGTCTAAATGATATAGAAAAATACAACACTAAAATTGACATTTAAGAAAATTGAAAAAGAAAATATAAAAACTTACTGATTAATTAGATTTCATTACAACTGTGGCAATACGTATAGTGAGTTTTGCCTGTTTTAACAAGTTATACACAAGCATAAGAGGTGGTGGTCATGTGATGAATCAGGAAGTTCCAGGATCGATTCTGGCACTCAAGCTTCTCAAGAATTCCTGAGCAATAAAGCCATTAGCATGTTTTTTTATTACAACTCATCTACAGAGAATTTTCGTCTCAAAGTAACCAAAACAATAAGCTCAATTTAAAAGTGGTTTAAGTGCAGTGGAACATATCCAAATATTAAAAGTAATTATAAAAAAGAAGCAATGAATATGAGTTGTCATTATGCTTTGGATTTGTAATTTGTGAAAAGACATTTGACTCTGCAAGGTATTTCCTCGGTGATTGAAACAGCAAAATGAAGATCACCGGACATGTATCAGATTTTAAAGACTATTTATCAAAATATAACAGCTTCCTTAAATTTTCTTCTTTGCACCTTTTCCTCTCTATCCAATATTTCTGTATATTTACAATTGAACATAGGGTCTCAAAATTGTTTCTGACTTTCATGAATGAATTTTCATTTATTAAGCCTATTTTGTATAACCATTAATATATATTATACAGAACTTGGAAGATTCTAACCCCAAGATTCACTAGTAATTTTATAAAGGCTTTCAATTCTCCTAGTGTATGTACATAATTATTAACTATATATGTCTTGCTTTGCATTTTACCTCAACTCCATAAGATAGAAACGTTACATTTCATTGCGAAATAAATAAAGATCAAGAGTGGTTCAAAATCCATTGACATGATTTCAGAATGCCTAGATCAAATCAAGCTTGCTCTACTATTGGATCTGGAAAAAAGGGCTATTTAAGAGGCCCACTTTTTACCCGTTAATTTATTTGGCCATTTGAAAGAATTCTTGATTGAAATATTTGGAAAGATTTCAATTTGAGACCTGTTTTTTTGGTAATGAACCATATCTTGATATAGCGGCAATTCTGATTTGCCTAATAGCTTTTGTACATTTTCGGTAAGGCAACTTAACATTTGATATTTGGTGGAAGAATATGTAAAAGAACAAGAAACTAAAGAAATAGACTTGAGAGTATTAATAATATTTCTGATGGTAGTATTTAATTGTCTCTAAGTAGTGGCATAGATTCACTAATAGATTATGCTAGTGCTAAAGAAAGTTGGCTGTAGAGCAGGGGTGGGCAATTGTTTTGGTTCGGGGGGGGGTGACTTTGTGGAAATGGAGGGTTGCACTTTTTAAAATAATTGCATTCATTAATTAACTTTGCATTTCAGAAAAGGTTTAAATTGTATCGTAAAAATCAATAAATATAAATTCAAATAAAATAGTGGCAGTTTTATTCAATTTATTTATTGTGCTAATTTCATATCATCTATAGCTGCAAGCACATTTAATTTTAGAATCAGTTTAATGAGACAAATGTACCCTATCACGCTTTTCTACAATTTTTTTGAAATCAGGAGTGAGATTGCTTGTTGAAATTCTCATCATAGCCTTCAAGTTAATGTCTGTCAAAGAGCATCTCTATTTACTCTTGTTGATCTTCAAGCAAGAAAAACTTTGCTCACAAATATATGTAGACCCAAATATAGAGAACATTTTCCTCACAAATTTCTTCATACATAGAAATTTTTCAGCAGACAAAGATTTGTAAAAGTCAACTAATGTCACAGCATTTAATCTTCGGTCGCACGGGAAGAAAATCTCGGTTCAAGGCGGATTTTTCTGACTGCCTTGGTGGCCACAAAAAACTCTTACTGGGCCATGTGGCCCACGGGCCGCTATTTTCTCACCCCTGCTGTAGAGTATTGGCATCACAACTCCAAGTAAAGCTTGATGAAGGGTAACACTCAGAAACTAATCAGATGAATATGACTCTGAAATAAAATGGATTACAGCTTCTTATGCACGTTTAAAGTATGCTGACTTTCATGATGTTGATAATAAAAATAAGCCGATATATTATGAATATAATTAATGATTTGAATTGCAAGGTCACATTCTTTTACATAATAAAAAGGATATTTTTATATATTATTCAACTGATACATATAATTGGTGCTATTTGTAAGTATGTACTATCTGATGAGCTATTATCCATATAATAAATTAGCAAAAAAAAAACTAACTAATAAATTTCATTTTTTCCCTCCAATATATATATATATTTAGAAAACAAATCTGAAATAATGCGAAAAATATTTTCAAGAAGTGTGTAATCAATGCAAACATTTGGTAAGAAATTTTATTAGTAATATGGCAAAGAACTATTAGAAAGACAAAGCAAAATAACGTAAAAATGTTCGAGAGCCTGAAATTAATCCATTCTGCGAACTGATTGAAAAATAAATATTTTAATTAATTGTTATCAATGCAAACATTCCAGAAGAAATTAAATTAGTATTTATCATCATGGTTAATTTAATTTCTTATAAGTTTCCATTCAACACACATATTGACAATATTTGCTTTTAAATCACTTATTCACTAAAGTTATTATTTCTGGTTTCTTTTCTAAATAAATTGGATTTTCTTTTTTTTTCTTTCTTTTATATAAACTGTTTGTAATCACGAAATAAACTCTCTCACTGAATGTTTGCAATGATCACACTTATTGAAAATATTATCTTCCAACCGGAATTATTTCAGATTTGTGTTCTAAATAAATTATATTATTTTTGTTTTTGCTTTGCCTTCATTTAAGTTGTTAGTCGAGATCATTAATACAATCTATCAACTAATATTTGCATTGATCACACTTATTGAAATACTTGTTTTAATCATTGTGTTGTAGATATTATTTTTATATTTGTTTTCTAAACAAATTACATTATTTCATGTTTTTGATTTTTTATGATTAAGATCAAACAATCTTGCCTATTTTGGTATATAGATAGTGACATCACTTACTGTCTTTTGGTAATCCTCTTTTGAAAGTTTATGATTTGATTTGAATGTTGCTTAAAAGAATTGAATGCATCTTTATTCTTCTAAAGTTTAAAAAGCATTGACATATACATATATTATTATATTTAATGGTTTCATGGTTGTATGATGTAGATAAATTATTTTTTGGATTAAATTGTGTATTATTTTCCATTATATACCGATATTTCGATGAAATAGCATCTGCCAGTGTCAAGGTTAACTTTTGAAAGAAACATCGTTAGATTTCAAACTGACTGAGTGCGATATGAGAAATGAGATTCAGCTTGAAGTAGTTTAGCATTCAGAATATGAGGCTTATCAACATGTTTAATTCCCTCAGGTTTTCACCTATTAATTTTAAGTTAATATTAGAAGACATAGATAAAATGAGAAATTTCCACATAGCTGGAATACGTTGTGCTTCATCAGCCCTATTTAAATGAGTAGGTCTCTTTAATATTTCAATTGACTCTCTCATAGTTCTTAAATCATACCTTTCCAAATTAGCAAGTATTTTTGCATTGTCAAAATCAGGTATGTGACCAATTTCTAAAAACTGGGAAGTAAAAACTGATGTGTTAATTTTCTAATATTAACTTAAAATTAATAGGTGAAAAAACTGAGGGAATTAAACATGTTGATAAGCCTCATATTCTGAATGCTAAACTACTTCAAGCTGAATCTCATTTCTCATCTCGCACTCGGTCACGTTACTGTTTGAGATCTAACTATTTTTCTTTCAAAAGTTAACCTTGACAATGGCGGATGGTATTTCGTCGAAATATCAGTATGTAATGGAAAATAATACACAGTTTAACCCAAAAAATAATTTATCTATTGTACCGTTTATTTATATATGGTACAAATATATTGGTCTTTGTTAAAACCTAAAAAAAAAAGTAAATTTAAAGATCTTTTAAATTAACACATTTAAAATTTTTTTTTTAAAACGTACAATGAAAGTTAAATTTTTCATTTTATATTTTTTTTTATGTAATTAAAAACAGAAGTTAAAATTGGAAGGAATAAGACATGCAGATTACTAATCCAGATAAACTAAAAGAAAGAGAATTCCACACGCAGATTACAATTGGTAAAACCTTTAAGGAAGCTAATTAAAGATGGCAGAAAGACTTTATAAAAAGGAGAACTTTGTAACAGAAAAATACAAAATAAATGTATAAGATTATAAACCGAAGGGTCATAAAGACAAAAGTATGTACAGAAGTCTGAAAACTGGACCAGGAGTATAAAAGGAAGAAACCAGTTGGATCCGGGTCTTGTCTGTTTTTCTTTTGGCTGGTCCTGGATTACGAAAGATCCAGGACCACTCTACGCTGATATAATTCTTCATGCTGGAGTGGGCAGAGGCTTTTGCTGACATCGTTCATGAAGATGTCCACCAGAAAAGCTTTCATGACTAGCTTTTAGGGTGGACCAAGAACAAGTTAAAACGAATGGCCATGAGCTCACTCTACTTCATGAAAAACCATGCATGGAAATCAACCGTCTACGGAAATTTGCTAAACTTACCGGTAAGTTTATTCATATCCCGATTGTGACTAAATTAAGCGTTTGCAAACAATCCTTCCTATAAGCTTATAATATTACTACTAATAGAGACACTTGCAGAATTCTCATTCAAAGAATTTTATGAAGAAACTCAAGTGAACTTTAAAATTGTTAAACTGCTTTAATTAATTGATTTATATCTGGATTAGCATGTGTGTATTCTTTCCAACTTATTAGTAATTTGTTTTTAATATTTTAATTTATTAGAATAAAATATTTATTGCTAATGTCAACCATTCATAGTGCACTATTAATGATAGTTATTAAATTGATTAATGTTAGTTTATTAGGATTTGGGTGTATAATTTACTTTTGCCAATATTTGTTGATTAAGCCCCGGGAATAATATTCTCTAAAAAAATAAAGTTACGGGAAATCATAACCCCGATCTTTTAGTTACTTGCGGCAAAATTATGGGATACGAAATAGTTAGGAGTTTAGTGACTATGGCGCTCTCTTATAAATTAAAACTAACTTTGTCAGCAATTCCTGTCATAATAATTAGTAGGCCAATTAATCAGGAAATATAGCTATGTTTTGGAAATAGGAACAAGATATTTTTCTACATCATACCTTGAATAACTTTCACTTAAGAGTGTGTAAAAAAAGACCTACCAGAATCAATCAAAACATTATACTATATATATATAGTGTAATGGTATCTATCTTCTCCAGAGTCTTAAACCAAATTAATGTTTCCAGATAACAGTGTGATTAGCATTTTAAACCTCTGATGACTAATTTATATTTACTCTCATTTGCTCAGGCAATAAGAGATTAAAGCTTACACCACAAATAACCTTACATTCATTATGCTGTACAAACTACCAAACTGAGAACTTACACATTCTAAAATTTGAATTCAAACAGACCATCCAAACTTGTTCAAAATTTCAATATTTTAATAAAATTACATTTCAGAACGAGAATTGTTTAATGTCGTTAAATATATACCATATTTTATTCAAAGATTTAAATTATTACAATTAAATGTCCATCTAATTTCAGATCTGAGTTACTATAGAAATTAGTAGTTTGAGTTCAAAGTCTTAGAATATTTGAATTTTCAGATCAATAGTTTGTATAATAAACAACCATCGGACAACTAAAAGTGATGTGTTTGCCCTAATAGTATGAACTATTCGAAAAACAGATTTTGATTGAATTATCATTTGACAACTAAGTTTTTTTAACTGTCCATCTTTAAAAAAAAACAGTGTCTGATAATTGTCATTACGGTACACGAGGAAGATGAATAAGAGGATTCATGTCACATTTTATTTGATAAGCATACATGAGCTTATGTAAATATATATATTTAAGTAAATGTATGTCCATATATGGACATTTGTAATGTTTAAAAAAACAAAAAAAAATGTTTTTTGGATCAATTTTTACAGTATCTTTCATACAAAAATGCAATTTTAATTAAACGTTTTATATTTTAGCAATAGAAATAATACATTTATTTTAAATAAAATTGGATTTTTTAATACCTTTTTATATATATATAAAAATAAAAGCAAAAGAGAGAAGGAAAAAAATAACACAAAAAAAAAAGTGTGATAGTCTATGAAAATAAACTGCATCGAAAGAGAACTTGACAGGGCATCGTTTACTTCATCTTGTTATTTGCACATTGTAATGATTTCGCAAATCCTTGGTTATTTGATAACATTTACTAACAGAATGAAATTTCGGTACATCCTGCAGTCTTTTTTTTTTTTCACTTTACGATAAAATATTTTACAGAAACGGCAGCTCAGCTTGCCTGCCTGAGTTATATACAAAACAATAGTAAACAGGACTCTGACCTCACACCTTGACAGTGAACTTAACAGGTCTGACGGGTCCTGGAACAGCAGTCTTAAAGAGAGCACGATGAATAACAGTCACATCAAAATTTTCTATCCCTTTGTTAGAAGTAGATGCAGTAGAGGAAAGACTTTTCAGCTGCCTATCAACAGATAAACTGGAGGATTCTCTTGGTAGTCTATAGAACAGATAAATAAGCCAATGAATATCATTATTATCAATACGGATTTAAACAGCAATAATAAAAGTACTATATGAAAACAGTAATCATTATTACCTACTTAACCTAATTGCATTAATCTCGAACAGTCAACAAAACTTTTGTTAAATTAATAATAGAACCATGTTTACATGTCAGTCAAAAATAAACAATTTTAAATTGATCACTATAGATTATCTGAAATAATAAATAATACTGATCAGCTACTCAAGAGATTACATGATGTTCAAGCACTAGATGTGACAGATTTGCGCTCACATTTAGAAAACTTCCGTCATTTTAATACAATGCTAAACAATATTCCGCAAATACAAAAACAAAATGATGAATATTTTACAATTTTTTAACAAGTTGATTGCCAGCTGCAGGTTATATTATAGCCACCAACTGTTCACTGAATTCCAAGTATAAGTCATCTCGCAAATTATCCTAAATCCAGCTTAGAAGACGTTAGTGCTATGCATTAGCACATTCGTGGGAATTAAGAGCTAGAATCGGTAGACTGATTCCCAGATGAGAAAAGTTAAAGAAAAAAAATCTCAGCTTTGACAACTAAATGAAACAATTGTGTTCAATCTATTACTTTGGTGTTTCAACATCAGGCAACCCCCTGAGCAACTGGAAATATTTTACTAAAATAGTTGTAGGCAATAAATAAAATTTGATGTTAGCCATATGAAAGGAGAATATATATTTGCATTTTAAAATTAATGTTTTTTTTATTATTTATTATAAAAAGATAAGACGCATAAAATATTTACAGATGGCAAAAGAAATCAGCTTATCTCTTGGTAGTCAACATATTTCAAATCTTGCAATTTTTCAGTATAAGTATATATGTATAATATATAGACACACAATAAAAAAAAAATCTTATGTTTTAGAAACATACTTTTGGGTGACATAATGCATGCATGAATATGCAGTAAAAGTTATTTAATTCGGTCTCAAGTAAGGCAGTGAAAAATAAATAAATTAGAGTCATTCGAATAAAACAAAGACTAATTCAAAATTTAAAAAAACAGAACAAAATTAAAAATTTTCAGAACAATAATTTCCACTTATTTTTCTTTTACATTTAGGGGATGAGTAAAGATTTTTCTTTACTGTATTGATCCCGTAGTTTGTCACCATCAACTGATTTTAATAACTTAATTTGTAATTGTTGATGAAATAATTAATTATATGACTAGAACATAGTCTTTTGTGTTTTAAAACAGGCAAAACTCTCCATACCGTAATGCCACACAGTGCAAGCCAGAATAATCAATGGATGCCAGAAGGCTTGTGCATAAAATCCCTATCTAGTGCCTACTCATCCAATATCCCCAGACTAGTTTGTGGCTTCTGTCAGTGAGGAGCCTTGGGTCCGAGAGAACTGCGCCTTGATCCTTCTGGCGTCCATTGATTATTCTGGCATGCATTGAGTGGCACTACTGTATGGAGAGTTTTGCCTGTTTTAATAACAATTATGAGCAAGCATAAGAAATGGTGATCATGTGATGTTGAGTGGTCTTTTGTGTTTTAATATTTATCCAAATTTGTATGTCACAGTTATGATTTAATTTTTCTAATTTGTCAATATTTACTCCGGCATAAATTTGTGCTTAGCTTTTTTTAAAAAAATTTTTTATAGTACATATTAAGTTTAAAAAAAAAAAGAAGATACACAGGAATCTTTGGTTCTTGCAACTGATAGGGGGCAAAAAAAAAAATAGGGAGACAATTAAGTTCATGATAAACCTGAGTGAAATTTCTATAGGAATAAAGTTTTATTGGTTTTGCAGCACAATTAAACTGTAATATTTACTTTTATATATGAACAAAAATATATACACAAAATTTAAGAGTATTACTTTAATATATTATTCTAATTAATAATTTGTAAAGCACATACTCATTACATAAGTAATATATATTAAGTCTATAACCTTAAGACTATATGACTAAATGCGACAGCAGGGACCTCTATAAATCTAAACACAAGATTAATGACTTTAAAAGACAAAAGCGGCCAACTCTTATCTTCGACCTAATTTCTAAGTGAATCTAAAGCATTGTGATTTGAGAACGTGAAGCCATTAACTATTTCACTGATTAAGTTCACAATTTCTATACAAACTAACATATGCGAAATCTTTCGATTTCCAATGAGTCAGTAGGAAGTTTTTATAATTAAAAATCTTTTAAAACAATTTAAACTTGTAAATAATGCATTTTAGGCACACAGACTTAAGATTATAGCCTTAATATATATTATAATGTAAGTTTTTGTTTTTTATCAAAGCATTATTTACCATTAGCTCAATCCTATCACAACTACCCATTAGTTCAGCTGCCAGACCAATCTCCCACATTATAGATACATAAAGAACATATACTTTTTCAAGTCAGCCATATAACACGTTACAGTTTAACTTCATATACCCGTTATTTTTAGAGATGCTTAAATTTAATTTCATATAAATATATTTAAATAAATTTTGAACTTCTATTCATTCAACATTACCGAAACCCATGATCCAAGACATGCGAAAAGGACATGTCTTGAATTATGTTTCGGTAATGTGTGATCGAATGAAATTTAAAATCTATTGAAATAGATATATATATGAAATTGGGTTTAAGTGACTCTAAAAATAATAGGTATATAAAGTCAAATTGTAACGTATTATATAACTATCTTGAAAAAATGTACGTTCCATATGTATCTATAATGTGGGAGGTTTATCTGACTTCTACGCTGATGGATGGTTGTGATAGGATTGAGCTAATGGTGAATAATGCTTTGATTAAAAAAACAAAAATTTACAATGCATATTGCTGCGCAATGCCCTACACCCCTTCACTAGGTACTAAAAGTGAACAGAAACTTGTCACTATCTTGCCTGACAATGATGTAGTGAGAGTACAGATGCACTGATAAAAGAAATAACTTTACTATATTATTATATATTTATTTTAAAATTAAAAATATGCCGATTGATCTCCCAAAAATCAAAAATGTGTTTTATTATATATAAATGCTTCTGGCATCCATTGATTACTCTGCTGGTGCTGAGCGGCACTACTGTATGGAGAGTTTTGCCTGTTTTAATAACACTTATGTGCAAGCATAAGAAATGGTGATCATATGATGTTTAGTGGTTAATAATACATCTTTCTTGCTCAGATACATCATGTTCTGTACAAATATAAAATATATATATATATTAAAGTATGAAGTTGGATTAATGAGACACATTGAATTAAATCACTAGTTACTGATTTATATACACCCACACATGTCAATATCAAATACTATTTTGTTTTGCGTTTGTTTAAACTGTTAAAGTCTATCAAAATAACATGATAATAAATGCAATATGATTACTGTGAATTGTATAAATCATTTAAACAAAATTAAAAATTTCAAAACAAAACAAAAAAAAAACAACAACATTCAAGACTACAAAATGTATAAATAAATAAACAGAACAAAGCATAAAACAAAAACATTCATTTACCCAAGACTACGGCCTGACTGCAAAGTTAAAGTTTCAGGAATATACTCTACTCTTTCTGGATTTACCAGACGACATTGCATTGGCCGCCCTAAAAAAAAAAAAAAAATCTTTTTAAGAGCAACCTGGAATAATCAACAGATGCTAATGCTTATTAAATCTCTATCCAACACTATCCTATTCACATTCCCAGAATAGTTCCTGGTATGTGACCCAAAGACTCTTGTTTAAAATTTCTCACAGACAAAAGTCGGAAGCCAGAAATTAATCTGGTAATTTGGATAGAATATTTTAGGATAGAAATTAAATAAACATTGTTCTTTTTACATCTATTAATTTCTCAAGCTTACAATAGGTGGAGCAGTGCAGTAAATCAAATAGTGATCACTTCTAAATATATATACCCTGAACATCTATTATTCAAAAATTTATAGGTTCCAAACAAAATTTCCAAGGTGATATTAAGTGTTTACAATAAATTCTATTGTGTTGCACTTTAAAGTGTAATATATCTTGATTTGGATGCTCAATTTCTAATATTTTGTTCTTTCAAACAATTTAAATTATAGACATGTTTCAAAACGTCATTCATATGCTTTCTTCTTTGGTCCAATTTTGCCACAGCTTTCGTTGTATGCAACACGCAATCTCTAAAGTTGTTCTTCAATAATTTTTTTGTGAAATTTTGCCTTGCTTTTTTTCACTTATTGTATTGTAAACAATTCAAAATTATTTTTGCAATAATAGATTACGCAAATAATATAATATACACTCCATCCATCTTTTTTGCCATGAATTTTTTTCAAGCTAAAATCATAATTAAAAAATCAATAACAAAAAAGTTATAAAATAATATTAATGGCTTAAAAACTAAATAATTTGTAACAAAAAATGCCTTAAAAAGATGTAAATGTTGATTTTATTTATTTTTTCAATCACCAAAACAACTGCCAATTGTCTCCCTACCCCCTAATCCTTCAGATTCCAAACCATCAACATCAATCCCAACTGCAGGGTGACTCCATATCTCCAAAACTTTTTACAACAGTGCTGCAAGAAGTATTTTGTGGATTAAAATGGGAAGCTAAAGGAGTGAAAGTAAATGGAGATTATTTAAGTCATTTAAATTTTGCAGATGATGTAGTTGTTTTTGGAAATAATGCTTTAGAGCTGGAGGAAATGTTGCAGGAGTTATCAGATGAAAGTAGGACTAAAGATAAATGTTAAAAAGACTAAAGTAATGTTCAATGGATTTTCTCAAAATATGAATATAAAGATTGATTATGATGAGTTAGAAGAAGTTAACAGCTACAAATACCTTGGTCAGATTATTAATAAATACAGATGGAAACATAATGGATGAAATTAATCATAGAATTAAACTTTGTTGGAGTGCTTTTGATAGAAATAACTTGATACTAAAAGGAAATATGCCTATGAGTTTGAAAAGGAAGGTTTTTAATAAATGTGTTTTACCAGTTCTTATTTATGGATCTGAGACTTGGACACTTAATAGAAGAGCAATACAGAGACTTCAGACCACTCAATGAAGTATGGAGAAATGCATGTTAGGAGTAATAAGAAGAGATCGAAAACGCAATATATGGGTAAGAGAACAAATAAGTGTTACTGACTTTATTGAAAAAACTAAAAGACTGAAATGGAGTTAGCCTGGACATATTGCTAGAAGAGATGATAATAGATGGACAATTGAAATCTTAAACCGGATTCCAAGAGATTGTAAAAGACCCAGAAAGAAGCCATATGTGAGATGGATGGATGAAATAATAAAGTGTGCAGGGGTGGTGTGGAGAAGAGAAGCTAAAAATCGGAGAAGATGGATTGAACTTGGAGAGACCTTCATCCTGTAGTGGATTGATAATGGTTGATGATGATGATGATTAGACCTCTACTAATCCTTTACCTATAAAGAAAAAGAGCAAGCAATCACTAGTTCTGATGATGATCTTCATTCTCAGTATAATTTTCTTCATAATTTATGAATGTAGATCCACTTATAGGAGAATAAGTTTCAAAGCTAGGTTTTGTTTATTTTTTAATTTTGTTTAGTGTACAGAATTTATTTTTACACTTACCCCCCCACCCCTCAATCTGCTATACCTAGATTTTATCCATATATGTCACTTGACTAGTTGCATTTTAACATTCATGCATATGTTCTGGTTTCCAACCTATTGCAAGAGCAAAGTACGCCTAGAATAAAACCTGTTAAAAATGCAAACCAAACTTATTAAAATTATTGTAAATAATAATACACAATAGAATACCCTATAAATTTTACAAAAGCAGTGTTTAAATTGTAACTATATAAAAGAAAATCAAACCTCGACACCAGCGCCGTTAAACAAGATCTTAAAACTGCAAAAATACTTTTGCCCCAGTCACAAGATAGTCTTTAAGGAAATAAGAGCAGCCGTCTTATTTCCAAACTCAAATGGTAATCTATGAGCCAATCTTAAGTTTCTAGAAGTGAGAACATGAATATATAAATTATTCACTTTTTTTTTTGATTACTTCTATAGTTAGAATTTAAACACTGCGCAAGTAAAATTTATAGAGTATTACATAATTTAACATTGTCTAACATTAGCGCAAAATAAATGTTAAAATTTCATAAGTGTTAATAAGTATATTAAAATAAGAAATTGATTTAAAGTGAATGATTTGTATATTCACGCCATCACTTCTAGACACTTAAGATTGGCCCATAAATTACCGTTTGTGTTCGGAAATAAGATGGGTGCTCTGATTTCCTTAAAGACTTTATCTTGTGGCTAGGGCAAGAGTATCCTTGCCATTTTAAGATCTTGTTTAAAAGGCTCTGGTGTGGAGGTTTGATTACCTTCTATATAAATACAAGATATAGTGGAATCTAAGTATTTCATTTCTGAACATAAAAACAAAGATTGTTTCGGCTTACACAGTCTTCTATAGGATTTATTTCAGGCTCAAGAATTATCAAGAAATATTAACTCAGTATATAAAAAGTGATAGCCCTTAAAAAGGCATTACTGAAATATATGCATAGACAGATTTCCAATACAGAGTAAATATAAATATGTCCCAATAACCAAAATCATACCCAGTTAATAAAAAATGAGACATATTTCTGTGACTCAACACCAGGAAAACAATAACACGATAAAATTATTCTCTGTTGAACTATCGAAATCTATTAAAATGAAAAAAATATCAGAATTTTTTTCCCAGCAATTTCTTCAATAAGAGATTAAAAATTGATAAATACGTTAGCCTATTTCCATTTCTGGGCAAAGTTTATATACAAGAAAATTAAAACACAAAATAATTCTCCAATTGCAAGATGATAGTTGCATGTGTAAATAAAGATATTATTGATCGAGTTTCATTTCACTAATTTCGCTATGAGATTCTGTTTTCATGATGACTAATATATTATTATCATGTAATTATAAATTTATTAAACGCACATTGATTAACGTAAGTAATATTTACCGAGGCTGTAACCTCGAGAATATGCGTGTAAAATGCGATAGTAGGGACCTCTACAGGTGTTTAACCACAAGCAAATAATTAATATTTACTGAGGCTGTAACCTCGAGAATATGCGTGTAAAATGCGATAGAGGTCCCTACTATCGCATTTTACACGCATATTCTCGAGGTTACAGCCTCAGTAAATATTAATTATTATCATGTATAAATCTGGGAAAGTTGAAAATATCCTATTTGTCGTATTTATTGAATTTGATATTAAATTACTTTAATTTTGGACCTTTCCTTCCTTATGTTAGATAATGATATCTTGAAGGTTTCTAAAGTTTGCTAATATATTACAAAAACTCCTCTCCAGAAGCATTTGACTGTGTCTTGGCTTTTTTAAATTAGCAGTACTTCATTATCAGACGACGAGTTAAAAGATCCAGACCATTAGGACAAAATTTCTTTAAGATCTCGAGAGATGTTTTTAATTTTGAAAGTTATCACAGCTCATATGGATTAATCAAATCAAAGTTTTGTTAATCTTCTTCATCTTTAGCATTGATTAATATTTTCCAATTTATTATTTTATGGTAATTTGTAGTGAATAAAAAAAAAAAAAGGAATTTCTTATGTAAAAAATAAAAAATTTGTAGCTGACTTTTATTTTACTTCTTTAGTAAGTATTGTTTTTGTAAAAACAATTGACAACACTTCCAACTAACCATATTTTTTTTTGTCTCACTTTTTCAAAACGAAATAAGAAATTTAATAATTTTAAAGACAAATAATACTAGTAAAAGTTCCAAACAAATCTGTCAATTATAAGTAATTTTTAAGGTTTGAAATTATATATTTAATTTATAAAATAATTTGTAAGTCAATAAGAAGCTTCCATTTGACTGTAATTTTTTTTGCCCTCCCTTTTGATCAAAACCAAATAAATTGAAAAGACAAATAATATTAAAAGTTTGAAACAAACCTGTCACTTACAAGTAATAAGAGGTTTTACATTACACATTGAATTTATAATAGAATAATTTGTAAGTTGGTATTTACATAGTAGTTTTATGACAAATCACTTTTCCAAATAAAAAAAAATTTTAAAAAATCTGAAATTTATCGATTAATTATGCCAGTATTATTTCATGAAGCAATGTTTAAAGAATCAATAAACGTAAAATGGAATGCAGACACCCGATTCTATTGGTACTGAAATATCTATGCATTTTAAAAATCTAATCCTTAAAAAAAGAGAAAAAGCCAAATCATAAAATTACAAAAGCGAAATCTTGTAAATGACAAAAACTTTGAGAGAATATAAAACAAACAGAAAAAAATCACTAAAATATGCAAAAACAAAAAAATTTACCAGGTTAAATTATAAATAAAAATTACAAAGATTAATATATATATATTTTATCCAGAGTATATTATATTTATACAATTTTTACCATCCAACTCCCTGTTGTCGTATTCCTTAACAGCTTGAATTGCATCTGCCCTCTGTGAATAAACAACCTCGGCCATACCAGGTCGAGTAAGACATGCTCGTTTCAAAGGACCAATCTCTCCAAAAAGTTCCTGTAAATAAATATTACATATGAGAACACATATGTTTAAATAAATTGCATCAAATTAAATACTATAATTTAAATGTATTATCAGTAAAAAGCTTACAAATTACAGATTTCAGTTTTTGAGTTATATTGGAATGACAAGTACATAATTCTATTACGTTCTTAATGATGTCCATTATGGAGAGAATTAAGATTTAAAAAATTCTAAAATTGAAAATATGGAACACACACACACACAAAAATTAGCAGCACCTGTAAAAGCTAGAATTTTATTTTTAATTGGTGAAAGTATCTAATGTCTCTCTACCGGTACTTGTTACAAATAAAGCATTTGCAAAAGACTCCATTATTTTTGAATATTATGAAGAAAAAAAAAATGTTACAAAATGCTTAAAAAAAAAAAAAGAGATAATATTAACATTAAATTGTATATATCCATTCCTAACATTGTAAGTATAACACCGATAAATTTATAGATAATTACAACACTACCAATACCAACACATTATCTTTACCATATATTCATAACAAATTGTTTGTATATAAAATTAATAAAATAGATTGAAGTGAAAAGGTTTTATTTATCTTTTCAAAAATTATGGCCTTGGGGAAACTTTGGATTTTGACAACCAAAATGCAGTTTCATATCCATTCAAGAAATAACAATTACCTGAGTGTGTCAGTGCCAACTATCAATTATCCAATGTAAAGTTACTTTGGACAATATGAGCAATGTTAGAAATGACTACTGTACCCTCTTCTCGAAAATCTTAATGTATGCTTACTAGATAGGATATAAATTCTCCCATCAACAATTTTAGAACTGAATTTAAAAAAAAAACAAAGGTTATCAAAAACCTGTTAATTTAACGAATAACAAAAACATCACCGCAAAAAAATATTTTTTATACCTGATTTATGAACATATATTTCATCAGTAATTCATATACAGAAGATTACAACTTAACTCTCTTCCAAATATCTGAATGTGATTACATCAACAATTTTAGACTATTCTATATAAAAGGCTAAAAAAATAAAGGTAATTCAAAAAAAAAACAGATAATACTTTCTAAATCAGAATTTAAATATAATAACATCCATTCTATTTTTTCACATAAATATTACTTGGAAAATAAATTGAATGTATTTTTTAAAAAAAAACACATTTCCTGCAAATTTTTTAAATATTTAGAAAGTAATTACCCTTTCTCACTAACTCTGCACTATAATATTAAACAATGGTGTTAACTACAAGGATACTCTCGCCTCAGCCACAAGATAAAGACTTTGAGAAAATAAGAACGACCGTCTTATTTTCAAATGAGCCAATCTTAAGTGTCTAGAAGTGAGAGTGTGAATATATAAATTATTCACTTTAAATCCACTTCTTTTGAATAATCTATAGCACTTATAAAATATTATAATTTATTTTGTGTCAATATTAGAAGATGTGAGGAAGAGTGATTACCTTCTAAATATAATTACAATCTAACACTGTGCTAGTAAAATTTATTAATTATATATAATATATAAACTAGTTTTAAAAATAAATAATTTAAACATATTTCACTTCATACACAGTATGTCCCATGATTGGTGATCGATTCTCTCTCCAACTGCCTGCAGTATCATCTCCAAATCAAACATTATATAACAACATGGTTTAGCTCTATGACCCATAAAAATTTGAAGGAGCCAGGATGTCTGAATCATGAGTTTTGACATAAAATGTTACAATGTATTTCATATGTTAATCCATGATGAAATAATGCACTAAGATTCATATTTTGTTATAAAGTGGGCAAAACTGCGACTGAAACATTTGAACTGATTCAAACAGCATATGGCAGTGAAGTCACAAGTCATACAAATGTTTTCAAATAATTTGCAAGACTTCATAATGGCAGAGAGTACTGAAAATAATCTACGAAGTTATAAAACAATATCACATTTCATATCACAAATCATGATCCAAATATGCTAGTATCTTAAAATTTGTGGTGCTGCAGCGTCACCTAGCGGCCACAGTATGTGTAACAGAAAACTACTGAGAGAGAAATGGTAACTTTTTCACTGGGGCACACTAATCATTAAATTTTTTTTTTACCCCAAACAAAATGGGAAAAAAAAAATTTAGTTCAAATTCAATTTTAACCTCTGAAATCCTGCTTTTGCAAATATAAATTAAAACTCAAAAATTGATTGAACTTTTAAATGTGAAAAAAAAAAAAATGCAAACAAGCAAAACCAAAAAAAGCAGATTAAATGGCTTCCAAATATAAGACGGTAATATTGATGTAACAATATGGAAGGTAGTGCATCGCCAAGTTCTTCTTGAAAATGTTGGATATCTAAAAACATATCCTGCAATGAAAAGTCATTCCATAATTCTTACATATTTCATCTGCTTTTTTTTTTGCTCTAGAATTAGCACCATAACATTATTTTCCCCCACATTCATTGAATACTGTTTTTATACATTATTGATAAATCACAATATTAATGCATTAATCTCCCCCTAAGTTTTTAAAAAAAAAAATTTAAAAAATGTGAAATACGGTTTGTCTCGGTCTTTTTCTCTTAGACTAAATGAAGACTCAGAAACATCGTTGACATAAATAATATTTCAAGGACAGTTCTGAGAACTCACTTTTGAGATTTTTCTCATTGCAAATGATTTTGCACAAACTCATGTGGGTCAAAATTTCATTAATTATCCCGGTTTAATATATTTTATTCCATTACTGTTTGTTTCTATTACAAAACAGTTTTTATTTTATTAAAAAAAAGGTGGTGAACTTGAAATTATGCCTAACTTTTCTGAGACTCTACCAAATTTTTGAAGAGTAACTATAGTGCATGTACCATACAATGTGCATGGCATAATCTCAGTAATTATGGAAGTGCTTAATTTTAGAAAGAACATACATTGAATGGCTACATAAACTTTATATAAAACAAATGCTAATAATATTTAGCTTCTAAGCATATTCGCTGAAATTGAAAATGATTGAAAAAGATATTTTTTACAAATAATTTCTTTTTGTATATTTCAACTTTATTGTAAGAATAAATATTTTTCATACGAAGAAATCATTTTTTTGTATAATTATATTTTTATACATTTCAATTTTACCATATATTATTATATCAAATTACCTTTGCATTGTTAAAAATAAATTACTATGCTATATATTAAATTCTGAGTTTTTTAAAAAAAATGTAATTAAGTATGGAATATTTTGAATTATAAAATTTTATAGTTGTATTCAATATATTGTAAGTACCCAGATTAATGCTCTATGTCGCAGTATTTAAAAAAAAAATAAAGAAGTTTGTTCATCTTGTTTAATTTTCATTTCACTTGATCTATGGATAATGGAGGCCATGAAATATAATGTTAACTAGATAATCATGGCAACCTAATGCATTAAAATAATATTGTTTACTGCTAATTCTAGCATCAAATCCAAAATCTGTTGTGATCAATCTCAGAAAAAAATATGAACATGTGAATATATAAATAGATTTTGGAAATAGTTAAGTGAATCATTAAAAAAAGATCACTTGACAAAAATCAATATTATTAAGTATTACACATTTCAATTTCTGTTATTATAATCACCATAACAACACATTACAAAATTAAATATTTTATGTTTCATACATGTTTGTTCATAAATTAGTTATGGGAAAATATTAAAAACATATGTAAAGGTATATATATTCATTAAAAAAATATTGAAAACGTAATATGAATTTTTTATTTTGGTTTAAAATGAAAAATAAGATTGAACATGTAAAACAGGATTTTATTTTCACTGCATCCAGTTATTTTAGAATCTCCATTCCACTTGTTAATTGGAGGCAAATTTTCTTGAACAAATTTTTATATCATTGAGTGAAATTTGAGCGATTTTCAACAGTCATGACAACAGTAGCATTATCAAGAGTATCTTATAAATAAAAGGGACACTGTAATTTGAGTTGTAATTTTGCTGTTGCCTAGAATGGACACGTTTATATTGGTCTTTAAAAATTTATCATTGTTTATGTGGTTAATTTCTAAAACTACGGAAGAATAAAAATTTTAATTATCTACTCATTCAATTGGGGCCAGATCATTGATGAAATTCCTGGGGATATGGCAAAATGTAAACAACAAAAAAACCATCAAAATGTGCAAGTTGGCTATAAAGAAAAAAAAATTCTATTGTCAAAAAAATTTAGAATTCCGTCAACCCCAATTATGTATATAAGTATCATATTTCAGATCCATGAATTTCACAAGATCGATCAACTTAACTCATGTGTAATATCAAGCAATCTAAATTTCACTTTCTTAATCTGGAAAGAAAAAATTAGCATTTATTATTCACTTGGATATGGCTGAATTTTTAATAATGAAAAAAAAAAAAATCTTTATACACTATTATCAATGGAAAAGGAAAATAAAGCCAGTGATATGTAATTTTACATCGACTAAATATCTATCGTTTTATAGGCTTAGATACATTTATATGCTTAAAAGAAATATAGGAATTTAAATGCAAAAATGTTTAATTGGATTCAAACTCGCGATAGTTATCATTCATGCTTGCCTTCTCTACTTAAGAGAAAATTGTCTCTACGCATTACAAACAGAAACCAGGAACCAGAAGCTCAATGGACTGGTAAGGGAAATTGGTTAATATGACTCGATGTTTTTCGAGTGCTTAAAATTTTAATATATATGCCAAATTTAATTTGGGAATATTCGTATTAAAAAAAGGGTTTAAATATAAGTTGTTGTTTTTTTTTTTATGTTAGCTTAATTATTTAGAAATTACATTAATGAATAGAGATCAGTTGTATTTGATTACATTTTAGCGTTGTATATTCTCTTTGAATTCTCAGGATATTTCAAATCTCTCCAGTTTTATATATTATTATTGTCATGCAACACATTTTTATGGAGTTTCAGATGCATATTTTATTGATTCTATACAGTAATAGGCTACCAATTATTCATATATTAAAGAAACCTAGGATTGTATGTTTTTAACTGGTAATGACTTTACTGCAAACATCGTTTGTCTGTTCTATTTTTTTTTATTATTACTGTCATAAACTTTTATTTTAAACCAATAAATTTAGAGTTAATTTAAAATCCGGTGAATCTATCTAATTATTTCTTTTGAATGGGCAAGATAATTTTGGTACTTGAAATTTGATCCTAGATCATGTATATTTTATACATCATTATTAAATATAGAAATAAAACAAACTAACTCCTTCTTTTTAAAACTTGATTTATTATGACTATAATCATGAAAAAGAAATCCGACGTTTCGACTATTTTTTATAGTCTTTTTCAAGGCACACTAAAATAAAATATATATACACAATAAATATCACATATTCCAAAAAAAAAATTAAATTAATTAAAAATTACAAAATATATCCATAACCAAAATTTCCTTTTTTTACCTTATCTCATTCCCCTTTCCTATTACAATCACAACTTAAACACAACTAATTCCTTTTTAAAATTCTATATATATATATCAAATAAAAACTTTTAATTAAAAACCTATTATTTTCTTTTATCTTTTTCTATTAACATCCTATTTAATTCTGGTTTTATTTCATTTATGTATACACCCTCTTTTATTATCCTTTCATTATATGACTTAAATGAAATAAAACCAGAATTAAATAGGATGTTAATAGAAAAAGATAAAAGAAAATAATAGGTTTTTAATTAAAAGTTTTTATTTGATATATATAGAATTTTAAAAAGGAATTAGTTGTGTTTAAGTTGTGATTGTAATAGGAAAGGGGAGTGAGATAAGGTAAAAAAAAAGAAAATTTTGGTTATGGATATATTTTGTAATTTTTAATTAATTTAATTTTTTTTTTGGAATATGTGATATTTATTGTGTATATATATTTTATTTTAGTGTGCCTTGAAAAAGACTATAAAAAATAGTCGAAATGTCGGATTTCTTTTTCATGATTATAGTCATAATAAATCAAATTTTAAAAAGGAGTTAGTTTGTTTTATTTCTATATTAGATATATATGAACTATTTTGAAAAGAAGAACTGTGTGCTGGATATATTAAATTATTTGATTTATCATTATTAAATCTGATTAAGTATAAATTTAATATTTGTTACTGCATTTAAATATTGGTTTACTTATCTAAGTCAATATTACTAGCAGAAATAATTTCATTAGTTCAGAGTGGATTATTTATTTCCTTATTTTGTCCGGTTACAAAAATCTTAATAGATATAATTCTGTCATTAGACAGAATGATCTGCCTTAATCAAAAATTTTATTGACTAGAATAACTTAATGTTATCTTTGGCTTGGGTAACTGCCAATTATCACCATATATAGTTTAATTATTATAAAACCCATTTTTATAATTGATTGATTAGAGATTTAAGTAGATGAATAAGCTCAGTGATTGTAAGTCATAAATATCCAATAGAAGCCTATGGTATATTTTATATGTAATATGATTGGTTACTGTAAAATGTGAAATTATCTAATACAATGATTGATATTTGTCTAAATCGCATGTTGTTAAATTGTAAATAATAATTGAAAGTTTGCTAATCTTTCACATGCGCTAAGACAGCCAATCAGATTTTAAACAGCTGTCTTAAGAATGCTCAGGCTTCGACACACGACAGAGATTTTGACAAGAAAAGGATGATACCAACCTTTTCTCAACTTAACTTTTTAAATATATGTCAGTCTTAAGCATCTTGGCCTGAAAGCTTGAGTATATGAACATATACACTTATCATTCATTGTGTTATTAATTTAAGATATTATGGAACGAAATCTTAGATTTACTAAACCGAAATTTTCTAGATGTTAATATAATTTATCAGCAACATATGTAAATATAAGATTTCGCTCCGTAATATCTTAAATTAATAACACAATGAATGATAAATATCTTAAATTAATAACACAGTGAATGATAAGTGTATATGTTTATATACTCAAGCTTTCAGGCCAAGATGCTTAAGACTGGCTTATATATTTAAAAAGTTAAGTTGAGAAAAGGTTGGTATCATCCTTTTCTTGTCAAAATCTGTCGTGTGTCGAAGCCTGATCATTCTTAAGACAGCTGTTTAAAATCTGATTGGCTGTCTTAGCGCATGTGAAAGATTAGCAAACTTTCAATTATTATTTACAATGATTGATAATAAATTCTTATGGAGTGTTCATTTCAGAATATAACTTGAGCAATAATTGCATATCGCTATAATGCAGGGTATGAATGAAATATTGATATTATATTTAATGTTTATTAAAATAGATACACAACTGAGCAAATATTTATTTTATTTAAACATTATAAATAATGAATAGATTTGTTGATGTCAGAAGTGATGATCTCGTTTGCTTTATTTTGTTCAAAATGCTACCTGAATAAATTAGATTTTAATAGAGATTGTTAATATTTTGTGATGGTCTAGTGGCCAATCTAAATAATTATGTATGGGAAATGTGCGATCAATAACTGAGCTAGATAATTTTACACAGGTTCTAACAGTCACTATTTATTGATGCATGTTTTATCTGTTGTATATAAATCTTAAGGGCATTTTTTCATGATCTTTTATTTCCATATAGTGTCAGTAATAAGTAATTGTCTAAAAATCTACAGGTCAATTTCTTTTATTTTATACAAATGAGGACTGAACAAATGTAGAGGTAGTGAGATAGAAAATCCATTATTATTGTGACAGAATAGCTACCCCATGCTAGCCTATAATGATCATGTACAAGTAGTAATTGTTACAAAATGCCAAATCAACTTTGGAACTGTTATAAAGTGACATTCCATATTTAGGCTAGATTTATAGTATAATCAATATTCCATTAGAAAAATGGCGACCAATGATTGGGCTAGGTTTTATTCAGATTATCTTGATCATTTTACCAGTATTATCATTTTTATCACGTTACAATATATTTCAGTAAATAATCACTAAACTCATCTATGATTTTAAATGAATTCCCCATACAACTGTTTTTGCGCATACATTGTTTTTGTTCTTTGTTACATGATAAAGTCTATCTTTTTAACAATAGGATCATATTTAGTTCTTATCGCTGGAAAAAATTTCTATAAATAAATATTACAAGTTCTTGAAAAAGCTTGATTTATTCCTGAATCAACATCAAAATAATGTTAACTCACATTTCAACTACCTAATTATAGTCACCCGCAAGAGTAAAAAAATCATAAGAATGACTATAATTAAATAGGTTAACTAATATTTTTTTGTAAAGTCAAGATTTTACGAAAATTTACATAATTATTTTATTTACTTATTAAAATATTAGATTTGAACACAAATTTTCAACCCCCTTTAACTATCCACTCCATCTAATATAATTGATACATGTGACCACATACAAATGAAAAAGATATATGATCAATGTACTATTTCAGGCTGAACCAGCAGTCATCAGTTTGTCCAGATCATCATCTCCCACACATATATAGATAATCAGTGCTCAGTTTATATTAAGATAGCAAATTTCCAAACTTTAATGGACAGGCCTCAATCTTCTCCACTCCCCAACTCTTCACCCATCCTTATTATTGAAAATCTGATGATGGAATGCTCAAAGCCCTTATTGATGCCAATATTGTTGTCATATCTATGTTGACTTTAAGTCGCTCTGACCCCTCATATTTGAACCTTAATATGTCCATTTAAAATACAGAAGAGGGATGGGCAGAATTCAGGCTGAATCTGTAATATTTGAATACAAATATAATGTACAATATACTTGTATTCAAATATTATTAAAATATTTTGGATCAAACAAGGAAGTAATTAAAGAGATTCCTATGTATTTTGATAAATACATATTTTTATATAGTGTTAATATTGAATATTTTTTTATTCTTATTGGCATTGCTTATATTTAAAAAAAAAAAAAATCTCTACTAATTTCATTTCTTCCACACCTTCTTCACAATGTCTTATTAAATACAATTATCTTACAGTTTCAACAATTAGCAGTCTTCCTCAGAGCTATTTTTCTTTTGAGTAAGACTGTTAAAGTCAGAACTGTAAGATAGATATATTTAATAAAACATTGTGAAGGGTTATAGAAGAAATAAAATTGGTAAGTTTCTTAATTTATAAACAACTCCCCTTCCAATATTGCAACTCTGTTATCCTTCTACGTCTTCTGCTGCCCTGAAAATTCAATTATACTTCCTTACATCATTATCAACTCTTTTTTGTATTAATATATAAAAAGTATAATTCAGAAGTACATACTGTGGACTATTAAATCAATCATAAACAGAGAAACATTCATTAGTCAATGGAATATTTTGCTTGTGATATTTCAACATGGTTTGATGATTTTTTTTCTGTAGACTAATTTCAACTTTAAAGTAAAAAAAAATCCTCAAACAGCACGAAAACATTTCATCAATTTTTGTTACTAACGTAAAACCCCTCCTTTCTGTGATGTCCAGAAAATGAATGACAATACTTTTCCTCCTTCTTTTTAAATCCAAATAATTTTCAGAAATGTTTGTATTTTTGATAAATTTACGATGAAATACAAAAGATTAATGATAAATCCTAAACTATTATTATCAACATTAGTTATGTGCCAAAGAAAAAAAATTCCCACATACTGAACAGTCATCTTCTATAAGCCTTACTATTTATGCTCTAATTTTCAAAAACTTGGAGCTATTCTACTTTTTAAAATCAATTTATTTTTGCTCCTAATATGTTTTCATTCCTTCTACATACAGTTCATAATTCTTCTAAGAGCGTAGCTTACCCAATTCTTTCTTTTCACAAATTTCTAAAAAATGATTTTATTTCTTTCAACTTATTCTTCTGAAAATATCGATATTGCAAATATTGTTCCAGTTTATTTCTATTATCCCAATCCACATTTTCAAATCCTCTGACCTCTTCTCCCTTTTCCTAATTATTCATTTTTCTGCTTCATGTGCATCGCCCCTAGTGAAAAATTGATTAGTTCTACTTCCAAGCTACCTGCAACGCAGATTCTAAATCAATGCATGTTATGTAGTGGCATAGGTTAGCTATTCACCACAAACATTTTAAGGTGTTACCATGTCTAGATCATGAGTTATGACATGAAATATGAAATTTGCAACTTAATCAGAGATGAAACAACAGTTGGCATTCAATTTTGTTTAAATTGGGCAGAAGTACTACTGAAATGCTTAAAATGTCTTCTGTATGGCAGTGTGCTCATAAGTTGTTAGAATCTTTTCATGTGGTTTGCAAAATTTCACGATGGCGGGAAAAGCACTGAAGACGATCTATATGTAGGTACAAAACACACTGAACAGCAAAACTATGTCACTGTAGGTAGATGGAAAAGTCAGTTACTTCTTCAATAAAACATTTAATAGTTTTAATAAGTAACAGAAAGCCTCAAATGAAAAACAATTTGATTATAACTCCTCATATTAAACGTATTTCTATGATCCCTCTTTAAAAAAGTATCAAACAACTAAAATGAAACCATCATAAAACACACAAACAACTATAATAACTTAAACCAGTGAAATAATAAACATAAAATGTATTTGAAAAAAAAAAAATCACAATATTTCTCAAGACGCTAAAATAAAAATTAAAAAAAATATGTTTTATATTGAAAAATATTTTTTTTTTTTATAGGTATTATTTAATAATACATTTTGATCATATATCCCTACATTTAAATATATTATACACTGTTCTGTACAGTTGGTAAAGCGTCCATCTTGGGATTGGGTGGTCCCAGGTTCGATTCTGGCGCTCAAAACTTCTTATGAACTCCCGAGCATTATAAAGCCATATGTCGTTTATTTAAATATAATTTATTTTAAAAAATAAAAAAAAATATCAAATTTTTAATTAAAAAAAACAACATGCAAATAATTTTTGAATGCTGTTAGCGTTTTTTTTTTTTTTGTTACAAACCAGTAAGACAAAAAGAACTAGAGGAAATGAATGTAAAAAAAAAAAAAGTTAAAAATCAGAACCACTATAAATATCTTACCATTATGTCTTCTTCAGAAACAAACTGATCGAGATTTGTTATGGAGACTTTGTAGCCCTGCAAAGGGCTAAAGACTGTAGGATCATCGTCCTCCTATTAAAAGTCAAAGGTCAAACTAAACATAGTTGTTTAAAAATGGTGTGCATTTACCAGTATTTATTCATGTAACATTTAACTCTTTAGATCAAAGATTTTGTTTTACTCCATTCTCCCACGCCTCTCAAAATATATATATATTAGCTATACTAAATGAAACAAAAATAATGGCTTTTATTAATAGCTTGCTGTAAGTTAATTAAAAAAATTAAAATATTAAAAATAATATTTTGAGAAGATATTTTAAAAGTAAAAATTTGTTATTATCATTTTAACTGTAATATTAAAAGTATTTTAGAATCCAATCTATATAGCAAAGTTATTTCTTGCCTATATGCCTGTTGAGCATAATAATTTCATTATACCATTTGCATTACCTTCAAATTTTAATAAAAAATAATCAAATGGTTGTCTGGAGGGCTGTGACATTTGAGGGCAAGCAGGAGCAGAATGAACTACAGTAATCTTTAACTCTTGGGTCCAGCCCTGTTCCATTGCATTAAACCACATAGGACAATTCAAACTATCGACTTATCAAATATTTTCATTTTCACAATTTCTATTTCAATATATTAAAAATTAGGCAGAATATGTAATTATAAATTTAAAAAAATACAAGTATATAATAATGATTACTGAAACAGGATGATGTATAGAAAAAAAATAACAAAGACGTATGTATAGTATACAATGTAAAACCACAAATTAGAAAAATGATAATCAAGGATGGCTAACAAAAAAATCTAAAAAAAAAGAAATTTTAAAAAAAGTAGGTAGATATTAATAAACAGACATATTTAAAGGAGGGGGGAGGGTATACAGCCAATCATTAAAAATCAAATGATGGGTATATATATATGCAACCATTCATTGAATACTAACAACAAGTGACCTGTCATATGCTTCCAAGATCAGTTATCTTCTTCCTATTCTAGAATCATCTGCTGGAAGTATGAACAATCAATGGTCAACAGATTTATGAAATCTCCATCTCTAGACCAAATGGTATTTTTGATTTTTACATTCGTCAATGAAGACTGATTCCATTGATTATCCAAACTTACGACATAAGATTCTAGATTAGAGTAAAAATAAAAATTATTTTTAAACTTTTACTGAATGAGAAAATATACAGGCAATTTGTACAGCAAAAACAACAACCTTTTTAAAACAACTAATGGACTAAAAAATAAAAAAAGAGATACATGAGAATGAAACAGTTCATACAATTTTGGTGAATAACAAATACGAAAACTAAGATGAAAAACAAACAAAAACAGTAGCTCATATTATATCTCAATTACAATGCTCATGGTAATTGAGATAAGAAGTCATTATTTGTAATCAATGACATTACCCTGACATTCTACAATTCACTGCTTGCAACCCATCAGTGTACTGGTAACTCAAGTGTGTTTTCCATTATTAATTCTTCATCTATATGTAATCTTCTCAGTTTCCAAGCAAGCAGGCCTAAAATTTTTCTTCCAAGTAACTGATCCAGAGAAACTGAACTATACATCTACTGTTTGGCGAGTATCTACAATTCTTAGCTAGAGGTTAAAATGATGAGAAAAAAATTCAAATGTTTACCACCTACATTTAATTAGTCGAGTGTAGCCTTCTCTGTAGATGCTACAGAGGGTATATGTGAGGCAGTAATTACATTTAAAAGTACATAAAAATATGAAAAATTGTCAAAAACAAACTTCTTGATGGATTGAACTTCTGAGAACAAAGTAAAGAAACAGTTGTGTGTTAAAAGTTATATGAAGAGTTATGTTTTAGAAGATAATATTTGAATCCGAGCAAAATAATTTTATGTCAATAATATGCTAAATACAGGTTAGCTTATTTACAGACTCCCTTGATTACAGAAAATATTTAATAGAAGTAATGTGTGAATAATGTTTTATTGCAAATCTGACTATATCAATTTTAATACTGATAATAGTATCATCACCATCATTGTCCTTCATTATCAATCCACTACAGGATGGTCTCTCCAAGTTCAATCCATCTTCTCCAATCTTTAGCCTCTCTTCTCCATATTATAATAAAATATACTGAGGTAATTTTTTTTTTAAGTCACCAATCTATAGTACATCAGTGTGCAGCATTTGTTTTTATATTAAAAGTTATTTTGGTGTAATTTTGCAGCAACTTTTTAAATAATGTTTCTGGATCCTTATTCTACATTAGTGCACAAAAGAATTCTTTTATTACCTGTAGTAATCACAATTTTTTTTATAAAACCTTTCTTTCAATAGAAGACACATTTCTTTTGAGTTTCAAAGATATTACTTTAGTTATTTACTCTATCTTCTAACTAAAAATTTGATTTTAGCCTACCGTCTATCATTGTTAAGCATAAAGAAAGATTTTTTCATCATCTACTTGGTTAATTTGGAAGAATCATTTAGATATCCCAATTTTATAATCATTTTAAAATTTGCCACCGCAAAAAAATTATTAGGTATCAAGTAAATAGCATAGTAATGTTTGTTATAATCATTGACAGCTGACTTACAGTATCAGTTTTCTGATTTTCATCTGTTTTAAGGCTCGGTATTTGGATTTGATCTGTTCACTGGCAACCTTCAATATCTCATTCCGGTAATGTTATTTTTTGATCCCAAGAATCCCTAAAAGACTTTTCACAATTTCATTTCAGCATTTATATAAATGTTATTACAGCAATGGATTATTGTATTTTCTGGTTCTTTTTTTTTTTTTTTGCAATTTCCTACTTAGTTCCTTCAAAACAAAGTGATAAGTTTATTTATAAAACATTTTGAAAATTAGAAAAGCTAAAATAAAATGTCCCAACAACAAAGTGACATACTTAAAAAAACAAAAAAATAAAAATAAACGATATAAAATCCAGTAAATTTTAAGAACACAATGGCAAAATCATAAGACCAATCAATAAGTTGGCCGTGATACTACAAAGCTAAGTATTATGAAATCACATCTTCATTGAAGTGGAAACAACAATTAATCAATTCTTTCTTAGAAAAATATTTAAGTAAATTTGAACATGGTTTTCATCGGAGAGGCAGACCCAGTTTAAGTTATAAAGATTATCTCAAAAACACTCTAAACAAGAACAATATTGATTATTTTTCACTTGAAAGATACAATTGAGGATAGAATATAACAAAGAACTACAATTAGATAAGATGTTTAAGTCTTCCAGAAAAAAATGTCTGCTGCAAAAGAGAATAAGGAACAGCATAACAAAATATTAAACAAATATAATAATGGATCTCTATGGTTATATTTGTGGTTCACAGATTGGTTTGTATAGACATTGCAAAATTCACCTTAGTCATCATTATCTTGGAAATGGAACAGCTGTACTTGTTTGCGAATGACTGACGCTATAAAATGTAGCATCGTATATTCGTAAACTATTTATCATTCTGTATTTTATTAATTTAGATATTACATTTTTATGAAATTTTAATAAGAAATAAAAAGTCATAAATTATGACCAAATAAATTATATATTTATAAATAAAACTAATGTTGACATACAAACTTTATTCATGTTTAAGCATACGTATATAAAATTCAATATTGTTATTAGCACTCTGTATAGTTTGGTGCAGTGATAGAATGGCATATTTTCGAGCCCAGGGTCCTGTCACTTCTGATGCTTGAATTTCTTATGAACTCCTGAATAATAAACCATTCAATTACTATATTCTTTCCAACTTCCCAGCATGCTTTGCTGTAGTGATAGTGGTAGACCCTGGAACTGAAAGTTCATGGATTGCAGCCCAGCTGTAACTTATGAACTCCCAAGTAATATGCTATTCAATTACGATGTCCTTTCTGAGATCCCAGCATACTTTGGTACAGTGGTAGACTCTAGGGCTCAAAGTCCATGGATCACATCCCAGCTCTACCGCTTCTTATGCGTGAACTTCTTATGAATTCCTGAATAATAAACCATCCAATTATTATATTTTTTGTGAATTCCCAGCATGCTTTACTGCAGTGGTAGACTGTAGCTCAAGGCACATGGATAGCAACTCAACTCTGTCAATCCTGACATTGGAACTTTTTATGAATTCCTGAATAATAATCATTCAATTACTATATTCTTTCTAAATTTCCCGCATAATTTGCTGCAAAAAGTGACAGTTTGGAGCTCAAGGTACATGAATTGCAGCCCTGCTTTCTCACTTCTGATGCTTGAACTTCTTATGAACTCCTGAATAATAAACTTTTCATTTACTATAGTCTTCCAATTTCCCAGAATGCTTTGCTGCAGTGGTAGAGCAGCAGATTCTAGAGTTCAAAACTCATGGATCACAGTCTAGTTCTACCATTTCAATCAAGTATTCAAACTTCTTAAGAACTCCGGACAATAAACCAATTACTATAACTTATTGTTATTAGCAATATAATTTTATATTTATTTCAAAATGTTTTTTAGACTTTTCTTATAATGCATTTATAATAATTAAATTAGATAGAAATGGATTTGGTGTGCAAAGTTAACTACAAACTGCAATGATTTAACTTATCAAGATTAAAGCGCCACCAAGTGGCAACTGAATTCAAGAAAATTATCAACTTTTTAAATAACTTGCACAAGCAAATTTTAACAAAGATTAAAGAAAATAATTATTAATAAATTACAACGTATTATTTTTTGGAAAAGTATTCTTTTATGAAATATACAACTATTTATTTAAGAGACAAGATGACTTCATACAGAATATGATGGATTTTTTCTAATGATTTTGATTAATTCCCTTATATTTCTTTATTAATGATTTGTTGATAATTGAGTTTAAACATTTAGTTCACCAAGAGCTATTCAGCATTTAAGAAATATATTATGATTTAAAGTGTATGTAAACCATGCATAATTGGCATTTCAAAATATCTATGAAAAAGGAATTAACATCACTTATTTTTTTCTTCTCAGTAATAGCTTTAAACACTTATCTTTAAAAGATGAATGTTAATATGTTGGCTATGAGACACATTACCATTATTTTGTCATTTCTTATTTCTCAATCAAATCAAATTAATAATTTCGATTGATTAAAAAAACAAGTTCAATAATAATTTAGCAAAAGATATCTTATTCCCTAATTACAAATCTTTCACGTCATTAAAGAGTATGAAACAAGTATTAAATGGAAATGGTAACTATTAATTTTAATATTTTCTGAATATACATTTACAATGTATTCCATATATTAAACATTTACATTTATATAGGACCAAACTCAGTAGTTGGCCAAGATGAACAGCCTATGATCAACAGAATGTAGATAAAAAAAATCAGAAAATCTCATCTGTAACTTCAAAAAAAAAAAAAAAAAAAGATACTCTGAAGGTCAGAAAAGGTTGAAGAATGATTACAAAATCTTTTTTTTTTGTTTTGTTTCTCTTAACCAATAACAACATCACATCAATTTACTTTAATTTATTGGATAACCATTTACAATCAATATGTTCTGTATACACTTTATTTTTATATCAAAAACTTTATAGTTATCTATAAAAAAAAAATTCTCATCCCCTCCCCCCTTTTTTACCAGAAATATGCTATTAATTTAGAAATCAAGATTAATTTTTTTTTGCAATAAGATCAACTATAATGAATATCCTTTTTAAAAAGTTAATAATAAACATTTTTCAGTTATCTTCTAGGAAAAATCACTAAAGACAAATTAAAAGACAAAATAGAAGCATAATGCTCACATCAATTACAGATATAGTATTTATTGAATTGTGATTTGTTTTAATTTTTTTAAAAATTTATTACCTACATAAATCGCTAAAAAGCTTTTATTCTACTGTTTTCTTTAAAATTTCATTCTGTTTTATTAACAAAATATTTGCCAAAGATATTTTTTTTTTTTAAATCCTGTATTCCTCAACATCAAATATATGTGGTCTTCATTCTTCACATTTTCATTTTGAAAGAATGTTTTTGCATATGTGCACATTTGATCAACTGTAGAACATGTTAAAATCTCTCTGCTTCCCACAATAGAAGCTAGTGAATGGAAAGTTTACATAATAAACTATTTCACATTGCATAAATTTAAAAAATTTGCATATTTACAAAAAATGCAATACTGATTTTAAAATGTCATACATAATACAATACCGTACGAAAAGCTGCCGGTAAAACTTAAAAAGTAGTGGGTAATCAACTAAAAGCAAAAGATTATATTAAAAATAAAACTGCTATTAAAAATTTAATGGGACATTCTCCTTTTGCTTTTTTTAACTTTTTATTTTCAAACAATGCTTAATTTTCTTTTAAAGTTAATAGTTAAGAACATTAAAACCTAACTTCCTACTTACTTTTAAAGCACTGAGAAGCAAAAGATTGATTCACATTTTAATAATGAAGATTAAAAACAAATACGAGTTAATATTTACCCACCTCCGATCCCATTCATTAATTAAAAAAAAAAGGGATTCTTTTTTAAAAATTTATAACCAACCAAAATCAGTAAAAAATAAGTAGAAAAAAAAAAAGAGGGTGTCTTTTTTGAACAAATGATATTCCTTTTGTCTTTTAAATTAATAAATAAAATGTGTGTGAGAGTGAGGGGAAGTTAATACTATGCAGTATTTATTAAATCATAACTTAATTTTTATTATTATGATTTTTTCCCCTCATAAAATGAACTTTTGTATTTATTTTTCTGTTATACAGATATATGAACGTACACTATAATATATTCACGCATTGAATAAGTATATTTTATATTTATAAATAAAAGTACATAGTGCAGTGACATTGATTAAACATTATAGCATTATTTCTATGGGAATTTCTCCCATTGTTCACTGATTGGATTTTCATGTGATTCTTCTGGAACCAATCCAATGCGAAGAAAAGGCTCTTCATTATACTATTTTGATCATTTCTTACAGCTATTCTCAATGGTATATTATCCTTACTGTAAATTTTCTTACTAATCTATGATAGTAATAATAACAAGTCAGATGTCACATGACTTATATATAGCTTGCACTTACAAATATGTAAAATTAAGAGCGTGCTAATAGCTCTAAACAAGCTTTTTTTTTTTTTTTATTTATCATAAATGCTACTACAAGAGAAGACATTCAAATCTATGGTAAAATTGGAAAAATATTAGTATTATACATTGCTAATATCATATATTACTAATTTATATATTGCAATGAGTATATAATGTTGATAGACTCAATATTAATTCTTTCTCCAATTTCTAAAATATATAAAAAGGAAAATATTCTCTTGAAAATGATGATAAAAAGGTATTTATATTTTGAACACAGAGAAATAAATGTAAAAAATTTTTCCCAAAAAAGAAGTGCTGATAGACACAACATTAATTCTTTCTCCAATTTCCAAAATATATAAAAAGAAAAATATTTTCTTGAAAATAATGATAAAAAGGTATTTATATTTTTTAACACAGAGAAATAAATGTAAAAAAAATTTCCCAAAAAAAAAGTGCCCATGGCAAATATTTTAATTAATCTATATATTGTATTCTCTTTTTTTAATGTGTATATTTAAGATTAAATTAAGCTTATTTAAAAAATTGTAATTCATAATAAAATAATAAAATCTGGCAGACCCCTTGTATTTGTATCTGGATTAAAAGAATAGTTAAAATATCAATGACCAAAATGATGTTGCCGATCCATATCATATTAGTATAAAGCTATAAATATCTTGCAATTCTTAACCTGTACTATGATAAAAGCATTCATTTTAGCACAAAACTAAGGTAAGCTATTCTAAAGTTTTATTACTTTCTTTAAAACAATTTGTAGATCTCATACCTTCACAAACTACCATTAAGACATCACATGATCACCATTTCCTAGGCTTACACAAGCCGTTATTAGCAGTAGCAAACTCTCCATACAGTATTGCCACCCAGTGCAAGCCTTAGTAATCAATGGAAGCAAGAAGGCTGTGCATAAAATCCCCATCTAATGCCTACCCATCTAATATCCCCAAGACTAGTTTGATTTTCATTAGCAAGAAGCTTTGGAACTGATAGCATTGCGCCTAGATCTAAGGATCTAATGCAACCCTCCAGCAGTCACCTTTTATCTATTTAGTCAATTATAAAGTGAACGAGCTCGAGATAAAAAACACATTAATGTATTCAATCGAAGCTCATTCACCTGCATAATCATACAGATCTGGACTCAGTTCAGCATCTAAACATTTTGATACCCTTGGTTTATCAAAACCAGTCACAATCATTTCTTAGGTAGGAATGATATAAATCACAAAAAACATCATATGATCACCATTTCCTATGCTTACACAAACTGTTATTAGTAGTAGCAAACTCTCTCCATACAGTAGTACCACCCAATGCAAGCCTTAGAAATGAACAGGTGAATGAGCTTGGAATGAAAATAATGTGTTTTCATCTTGAGCTCCTAGATTTATGGTTAACTAAAGAGGTAAAGGGTGTATGTCTAAGAGCAGTGCTCTCAGATCCAAAGCTCCTCACTGATAAAAGCCACAAGCTAGAAACTAGTCTGGGGGCATTGGACGAGTAGACACTAGATGGAGATTTTATGCACAATCTTCCTGCAATCATAGATTACTGAGGCTTGTACTAGATGGCACTACTGTATGGAGTTTGTTATTACTAATATCATTAAGACAATTTCTTATATTAATGATTTTTTCTATCTATAATTATAAATGGTTATAATTTTAGAAAAAAATGTTTTGAATATTTATAAGAAGAACTACAGGTGTCATCATCATCATCATTATCAGCCATTATCAATCCACTGCAGGATGAAGGTCTCTCCAAGTTTAATCCATCTTCTCCGACCTTTAGCTTCTCTTCTCCACATCACCCCTACACACTTTCTTATTTCATCCATCCATCTCACATATGGTCTCTTTCTGGGTCTTTTACAACCTCTTGGAATCCAGTTTAAAATTTCAATTGTCCATCTATTATCATCTCTTCTAGCAATATGTCCAGCCCAACTCCAATCTTTTAATTTTTTCAATGAGGTCAGTAACACCTGTTTGTTCTCTTACCCATACATTGCGTTTTCGATCTCTTCTTGTTACTCCCAACATACACCTCTCCATACTTCTTTGAGTGGTCTGAAGTCTCTGTATTGCTCTTCTATTAAGTGTCCAAGTCTCAGATCCATAAGTAAGAACTGGTAAAACACATTTGTTAAAAACCTTCCTTTTCAAACACATAGGCATATTTCCTTTTAGTATCAAGTTATTTCTACCAAAAGCACTCCAACCAAGTTTAATTCTATGATTAATTTCCTCCATTATGTTTCCATCTATATTAATAATCTGATCAAGGTATTTGTAACTGTTAACTTCTTCTAATTCATCACAATCAATCTTTATTTTCATATTTTGAGCAAATCGATTAAACATTACTTTAGTCTTTTTAACATTTATCTTTAGTCCTATTTTCCTACTTTCATCTGATAATTCCTGCAACATATCCTGCAGCTCTGAAGGATTATTTGCAAAAACAACTACATCATCTGCAAAATCTAAATGACTTAAATAATCTCCATTTACTTTCACTCCTTTAGTTTCCCATTTTAATCCACAAAATACTTCTTGCAGCACTGCTGTAATAAGTTTTGGAGATATGGAGTCACCTTGTCTTGCACCTTTCTCAATGTTGACTTTCCCAGTCTCATTATGTAATCTAATTGTTGCTGTTGCATTTTTATAAATATTCTTTAAAATATGACAATATCCTGGATCTATACCTTGATGATCCAATGCTTTAATCACTGAAGAAATGTTTATAGAATCAAATGCCTTTTCATAATCTACAAATCCAAAACATAATGACAACTCATATTCATTTGTCCTTTCTATAACTTCTCTCAACACCTGGATATGATCTATTGTACTAAAACCACTTTTAAATCCAGCTTGTTCTCTTGGTTGGTGGAAATCCAATGTTCTCTGTAGACGAGTTGTAATTATCTTGGTAAAAATTTTTATATAAAACTGATAAAAGGCTGATAGGTCTGTAATTTCTAATATCTTCTTTATCACCTTTTTTAAATATTAATATTATTACTGCATTCTTCCAATCATCCAGTACATCTTTATCATTTAGACATTTGGTATATAACTTTGCTAAAAAAATTTCTATTTCTTCACCTGCTTCTTTTAATATATCAATTATAATCCATCATTACCTGCTTCTTTTAATATATCAATTATAATTCCATCATTACCTGGAGCCTTTCCTTTCTTCATACATTTAATTGCATATCTCACTTCTTCATTTAAAATTCTGGGCAATTCAGAAGATATAATAGATATATATAATAGATATAGGAGGTACTTGTTCTTTATTACTATATAATTCTTAATAAAAATCTTCTACCAATATCATGATGTCATCTCTCTCTTTAGTAATAATTCCATCTTTTTTTCTTATTGCAGATATAAATTTCCTACCAATACCAAAATGTTGTTTTATATTCTTAAGACTTTTATTTACTTCTACAGCTTTCCTTGCTAGTTCACAGTTATACTTTCTTATATCATTTTCAATTCTTTTCCGCACCATTTTACAAAAATTCGAGATATTCAATTCTTTTTAATGCATCATTTTTGTAAATCTTCATATTCCTTCTTTTCTTAATAAATTCTCTAGTCTCAGTAGAAATTTTATTGGTCAATTGCTGCTTTTTTCTACCAGCTATCTTTGTTGCAGTTTTTAAAAGTGTATCAGTTATTTTCATATTAATTTCATTCAAATCTGAATCCTGTTCAAAATCTACTAATACTTGAAACCGATTTTTAAGTTCTAATTTAAATTCATTAGAATGTTTCTGAAGATTAGGAATATCAATTGTAAATATTGTTTTTCTTAATAATTTTTGTCTCTCTAGTTTTACATTAACACGTATCTTACACCTTACTAATCGATGATCACTTCCTGTGTTAAATTTATTAAGAACGTTACAATCTTGAAATATGTATTTCCTGTTAGTCAAAATATAATCCAATTCTGCTGTACCTTCATTTGGATGCTTCCATGTCCATTTCCTTTTAACATTTTTCTCAAAAAAAGAATTCATAATATAAAGTTTTTCTTTTTCTGCAAACTCCACAAGTCTATGTCCTCTCTCATTTCTATTACCATAACCAAAATTACCTACAGCACTTTCATCTTTCATTTGTTTACCAATTCTAGCATTAAAGTCTCCCATAACAATTTTAAAATGCTGTTTACTCTGATCAAAAGCCTTTTGTACATCCATATAAAAATCTTCTACTACTTCATCACTATGAGAACTTGTTGGGGCATAAACCTGAATTATCTGCATTTGGTATCTGCTATTAAGTTGTATAACTAATCTTGCCACTCTGTCCGATACACCATCAATCTCCACAATATTGTTCTTCCACTTTTTATTTATAATGAATCCTACTCCACTTGTATTTCCAATATTTGTGCCTTTATAATAGAGTATATGTCCACTTTTTAAATCAATTGTCTCTTCACCTTTTCTTCTAACTTCACAAAGTCCAATAATGTCCCATTTAATATAAGAGAGTTCTTCTTCTAATTCTTGCGATCTTCCTTCACTTGAAAGTGATCTGCAGTTGTAAGTACCTAAATAAAAAGTCGTCATCAAATGGCAGCCTGGGTCCGCAATCAGGGGATTCTTAGCACCCTCCGCCTTCGGCTACCAACCGTTGCCTTGGTTGGTGACTTTACAGCCTCATGTATATATACATAAGTAAAGCTTTCTATACAAAAGGATTTGTTTTAAGTTCATTGCCAAAAACACAAAAAAAAAAGACGTTGATCAAATTATGCAAACTGTTCACAAAAATGCTCAAATGCCACAACATAATAGTTGTGAGAGAGGGTGCGTGTGGGTAGGTGCGGGTCAATTTGTATTCTTAAAAACATGGCCTTGATTCAAAAATGTTATTATATCTATCTGATACTAACTTTTATCAGCTCGATGATTTTTCTTTCAGACAATTGGACCATAGCCAATCCAGTTAAATGGCCAATTATTAGTCAGTAAATGGTTTCTTTAATTATTCTTAGTTGAGGAATAGAGCAAAAAACCAAACCAAAACAAAATAAAAAAACACTAAAAGCCTCACCATCCAGTAACTGCCTAGCTTAATAATAAGTCTTCTTTCTTTGTTCTTTGAAGACATGTTGGAGCCATGCAGTGGCTATTTAAAAACTATTTTACTATTACTTTTTACAAAAGAATAGAGTCTTGACAGAGTGCACAAATCATCATTCATTATGGAGTAGGGCTGCATACTAAGAAAGAAATGCCAAATGACAAGACCAAAAAAAATTGAAGAGATAGTATAATTAATGGTACACCAGATAAATGAAAATTAGATGAAATTATAGATGATTCTTTAAAAAATGGGACCAAAACATCTTCATGAACTTATGAGTAATATATATATATATACAGAACTAAATTCTACAATTAAAACACACTATAGTAAATTCAGATTGGTTTCAAGCCGATAAAAAGTTATTTACATAGGGCTATATTGTCACTTTACATGTATATTGGGAAACTAGAGCTGAAAAAAACAAATATAGATTCAGGATTGATCAGACACATCAATAATTATATTTGATGATGATACCCTACTTACAGCTGAAAATAGCAAAGATTCGAAGACACCTATTAATAAAGTAAAAAAATAACCAAGAGTAAAAACATTCATGGCTATAATATGAAAGAGATAAAGATTAAATAAAAAAGATAGCAAATAATTTTTAAGATTGTAGAAAAGTACATAAAAGCCGTCATTTATTTTTTGTTTTCTTGGATCATCCAACAAAAAGAAAGATTCCAAAAGTCAAAAAAAAAAAAAAAAAGAACTCTTTAACTATAAAGATGTGTATTTAAAATAAAGATATGAATCAGTTAAAATATGGCATTTTATGTAACTTTATGGATGTGAAAGTCGGATTTGGAGGAGAAATAGCGGGACTATCGATGCTTTGTGAACTGCAGGGGCTGGCAACAATTTTTGAAAATACCACAATAAGCAAAAATAATATTGAGATGGATTTGAAACACACAAAAACAGGCTAAAATAAACAATGTAATTTATTAAGAAAATAAATAATGGTTAGTAAAGATTGAAGATGAAAAAAGAGAGTGATTGCTATGAGATAGTTAGATTTCATCATTATACTGCGACAATGAGAAATCTTCTCATTCTTAAAAAAAATGTCAAAAATACAATTGCGAAAGTCAACTGAAAATAATAACAATTTTTTACACAACTAAAACACTTACCGGTTCTGAAAATCTATGAACAGGAAAATGGCTGGATACAATGTTAAGATCAGAATTTGATCTGACGACTGGCCTGGAGATCTGAAACAGGAATATAAACATTTAAACTTTAAGGCAAATTTAGATTAAAGCTTTAGAAAGTTACTTTGATGAGATCCTTATTAGAACAAAGACCTCCCTAATCTAATGTGATATGTTATGTTTTTTCATGCAACATTAAAAAAGCATAGTTGTTTTCTAAACGTATGAATATACTAAAGATAATGATTGATATATATATAAATCACAGTATTGGCATGAAATTTGACTGCTTTCAGGCAATTGACAGCGAGGTTAATCTATAAATACATGTATCCTGTAGAATGATTTAGATTTTTTTAATGCAATAAACAATAGAACAAAAACAGTGCTACAACTTGAGGTTGTGCCACCTCAATTTGTTTATACAATTTATAACGGAATAAAGTGAAGTAAATGCAAAGTCATTATATCCCTGGCCATTTTGTTGCACCAATCTAACAATATATATATTAAATGTATTTGCTTGAAGGTTTGTGATGATGGTTTATTAAATGTGATAATACGTTGGACTATTTCCATCATCTATCATTAAATGTTGAATGTCTAGAAAATATATATGTAAAAACTTTAATATTTGCGTTGATATTAGAAATGCACACACTTATATAATTTGAAAAGCCAAACTATATATAAATCAAATCAAATCAAAACATAAATGACAACTTTGTTGATTCTTCTAATGTTTTCGAAGGTGTAATCTTCATTTTCAAGAAGTACAAAAGCTCTTAATTTTTCACGATGTGCAAATATGCAAAATATGCTAATCAGGATAAGAACGTTTAAACTTGCCATTTCTTCAATATGGCATAAAATGATCCTTTTTTGTTCATCGCGTGTTCATCTGATATGATATAACATGCCTCCTTCACCTTCCTCCGCAGATCATGTCGCTCTCTACACAACAAGCTCAGCCTGCACTGATGGCCCACAGCCAACGAATGCTGTACAAAAATAGACGGGTGAGACGGGTCCCCCAAGGCTTTGTTATACGTATATATATGCTGGGACAGTCTTGTCTGGACCGATGCCTTCGTTTCCCCATAATATGCAGCTGGGCAATTGTTATCACTACACGCGATCTTGTAGACCGCTTGCTGTGTGTGTGATGGGAGAATATAGTCTTTTGCATTGTTTATACTCCTGTTAAGATTAGGAGGCGATCGGAAACATACACTAAAATCGGAGTAAAAAATTGTACGCAAATCTCTATGAATATTTCTAACATATGGAAGCAAGATACAGGGTTTATTTTGTTTCAGCTCATGAATCGGCCCTCTAGTAAGTTTCCTAATGACATTGTCAATCGCTCTTTTATTATATTTAGCATTGATAAGCTCATTTCTATACGTTTCAGTATTGTTTCTTTTGTTGGCTTCAAAGCTGCACAAACTGTTGTTTCTATGTAAGAACAATTTGAGGCCAGCCATTTTATATATATGTGGTGTGTTTGATAAGTGATGTATGTGACCTCTGATATTAATAGGTTTAATGTTCATTCTGTAACAGAAGTGATTAGCTTCAATCATCACTTGGAGGTCTAAATATTTAATGTTATTAGGGACTTCATCTTGATTACCATTTATGTTCAGACCTGATGCTGTTGTGAGGTCTGTTTTGATGTCCTCTATGGTTTCCTCCGGCGCAGCCACAAAAATGTCATCTACATATTTAGCATACGGCACTAGTCCACAGTCCATATATCTAGGAATAATAATCTGCTCATATGCATTCATCACAACACTGGCCACGAATCCGCTCATAGGAAGACCCATCGGCCAACGTTGAGCAAGTGATACCACTCATGATTAAATACTGCATACATATTTCTGTTCATCCACTCCAACAATGCCACAACAAACTGGACACATTCTTGACTCATTCCATATCTAATAAGTGCTTCTCTTACAATTGTAATCGACTTTGGTCTATCAATCGATCCATATAATTCTGCTACATCAAGTGCTGTCATCCTTGTGTTTGGCTCCAGGGTCACATTCTTCAGTTTATTAATGAAGTCAAACGATGATTTAATAGCATAATCCCCATAGCCTGGGGTTTGAGTAATCACTTATTTATGATCTTGGCTGCTTTATAATAGTGTACTCTGCCGAAGTCGATCATCAATCTTAGTGGTACATTCTCCTTATGGGTTTTGGCATTCGCAAATATTCTTGGAGGAGTAGTCACCGACGGATACATTTGCAGGTATTCAGCCTTAGAAAATGCTTTAGATGTATAAGGCCTAAGCACAGATGATACAAATTTGCCTTTATTTAACTTAAAGTTAATCTCAGGAATTTTCCTAAATTTTAATTTGTCTATTTGTTGCTGAATTTTATTTCTATATTTCCTTTGTATCCATAATCACAAATCTATTTCCTTTATCCTCCTTCATGACCGTAATATTATGATGATTCATGAACCTCTGTGTTGCTGCTATCCTATCTCCCCACTGATCCTTCCGTGGGTGTATATATATATAAATGAATCATCTACTAATGACAATCAGATAATGATTATATCAACAAGAGCCAAAATTTGGTAAACTATTTTGTTTGTACTTATTTATCAGAGGCTCAGATTAACTGTGTGTAATTGGAGGGATGGTGGTAGAATACACAAAATGCTGAAAAAAATATTGACTTCAATAATCTAAATAAAATCAAAGAGGAGGATGCTTCATTTATTTAATTAAATTAGCATGATATTAAATGGAAAATATTTATATGTCTACAACATTCATAATCATATTGTATTATAAGGGCATCGTACAATCAATAAAAGACATAAGATAGTACGTCACCTCTTAACTTAAACTAAGGAAAACCTTATCACAGACCACAATATAGCTGTGAACTATGCTGTATATAACTATATAACTTCAATTATATGCTATCCAAAAAAAAAAAAAAAAGGAAACAAACGTGCATAAAAAAAAAAAATCCATTAAAATTTGCAAATTTTACAATATTCGGGCAGCCATTTTTTTTCTCAAATTTATAAATAAATTTTAAATAACACCAGTAGCAGTTCTCCCACCCCATAGTGCCGAATATGATTATATTTATTATTAATATTTCTATGGTTTATGTTGAAAGTATGCATATTATATTCTTCATTTATTATCCACCTGGGTCTCTTTTTACGCGGACTTATTTAACACGATTTTGAAGTTACGCGATTCATGTTTCACCGGAAGTAGAACTCCGATAATGCGCTATTACTTTAAATAATAAATTTCGCGCACTTACGTTATATTGAAAGTAATAGCACATTATTGGAATTCAACTTTCATCTTAGTAATTTCAATATTTTCAGTGCTTTATAATAGTAAGATTTTATGCAATAATGAAATTAAAATCATGATTTCCACAATTTATGTATACACACATTAAATTTTACAAGATTATAATGTAAATTTGTTCAAACATTGTGCGTGTTAATTTTGCATTTTAAATCACATTCTGCTTTTGCTTTTTAAAAAAGAACGTAATCAATTATTAATCATTTAGTGTCCACAAGTTTATTTTTAAAAGGTGAGTAATAGCAGTGGGCACAATTAAAAATTAAAATCTGATTTTTAATTGCAATTAACAATTTAAAAATTACTTACGGCGACTTGAAATTAATGTGATGTGAAATTTGATTTTTAAATGGAATTGAAAATTAAAGACAAAAATAACAATTTAATTTTTAGTTGTTAGTTTCATAAACAATTAATAAAATCGTCTCAAAGATTAATAACTAATTACACTGTCACCAGAAAACCATTAACACAACATGAGAGTGACGTTAGCGCTAGTTGTATTTTCTCTTGTGAAGAATCTGATTGTTTACCAGTTTGCAAACGAACCTGTTTATCGGCAAATGGCGATAATAATTAAAATGTGTATAAAAAAAGGTAAATTACTGTAAATTATGCATAAAAATATATTGTTTTGAATAAAATTAAATATTATAGTTAAAAAAAGTTTGTCTTGTATCAATTTTTTCAAATTTGAAATTTTTTATTAGTCATATTTTATTTCCTTATTTTTTTTTTGCGCGAATTTTAAAGTAATTTTACGTTGGTGCTTTGCTTTTACGCGATTTTTGAAAAATCACAGTCCGTATCCCCCCTTTTTCAAGTAAGTTATATATATTTTTGCGCGATTTCGTTTGCGCGTGTTTTCTGAGGAACCTATCTATTGCGTAAAACGAGACCCAGGTGTACTTTTGAATTTGATGTGCGATATTTTGCTTAATAAATATTTTCTGAGGATAATGCTAAAAGTTTACAAAATTTTATAATATATTAAAAGTTAATAAACATCACATGATCACTATTTCTTATGCTTGCTCGTAACTGTTATTAAAACAGGCAAAACTCTCTATACATATTGCCACTCAGTGCAAGCCAGAGTAATCAATGGATGCCAGAAGGCTTGTGCATAAAATCCATATCTAGTGCCTACTCATCCAATATTTCCAGACTAGTTTCTGGCTTGTGGCCTTCGTCAGTGAGGAGTTTTGGATCTAAGAGCTGCTGAGCATGGATTGAAAATATTATGGTGTTTTCAATTTAAGTCTCATAGTTTTGTAGTTAAGCAGAGATAAAAGGCAGCTGCTGGAGGGTTGCATTAGATCCTAAGATCTAAGTGCAGTGCTCTCAGTTCCAAGGCTCCTCACTGACGAAGGCCACAAGCCAGAAACTAGTCTGGGGATATTGGATGAGTAAGCACTAGATGGGGATTTTATGTACAAGCCTTCTGGCATCCATTGATTACTCTGGCTTGCACTGAGTGGCAATACGTATAGAGAGTTTTGCCTATTGGGAATACCAATTTAAAAATGTGATACCAATTAGAGAGATCCCAATTCCTTGATATCAAGACCACTATTATGTTTCCACAAGAAAAAAATTGGGAAAAAAAAAATCATCCAGAGAAAATGTAATTTAACTGCACCAAAAGACAAATTCGCTATTTACTTTATATTAAAAATAAAAATGTTAGTTTTTTTTCTTATTCTTACTGTTTCCATGAATGCATGAGTGAATATACACTCAATAAAATATATGTAATCTCCTCAATTTATTAATATTAATATTTTTTAAAAATTTTGTTTATACTCTGATCTTAATTTACATATGCATATTAAGAAGTGTCTGTGTTATATATATACATGCATGTTGAAAAGTCATTACACATTTGCAGTTCAATAAGCAATAAGCATTGTAATCTAATCAATGTTTATCAACAAAATGTGAATTATTATATGCTGTACGTTTGCACATGATTGGGAAGGGGGGGGTAAACAAAATATAGCATAGTTCACAGCTCTATTGTAGTTTATATGCATGACCAAATTAGCTACGTTAAAATATAAAGACTGCAACAACAAAATAGATTATAAAAATTTAATAAATTAAAAATAAAATAAAAAATCTTTCAAATTTAACTAACATATATTTACTAACGATTTGATTGTTATATTTAAATAAAAATGTTAGCTATCATTATATGATAAATTCGTTATCCTGTTCGTTCTTGTTTATAATAAATTGGTTGAAATGTTTGGAACATTGGCTAAAGAAAATGTTTATTATATGTATTTATTTTTATTAAACAAAGCTGAGCGTGCTTCAAATAATTCCAAACTTTTAAACAAAATCAAGTAATTGTTATGGAATTTAATTAAAATCTTTTTTTCATTTTTAAAAATCTTTTATTTTGTTCAAGAATGAAAGTTAAATTGTTTTAAAAATTTCTTTTAAAATGATTCTTTTAAATAAAATATATTTGTAAAATGCTTTATCAACTTATATGCTGACAGAAAGTTAATAGATTTTAAACGTAAATGATTAATTTTATTCTGAACCTTTTTTATAAGTATTTCCCTGCAAATACATTTATTTTTCTATGAATATTTTCCCATGATTTTTACATTGTTCAAACTATCTAATTCCGAGATACAAATTAAACATGTGGACTACTAAAGATAAGCTCTGTTTACACTTCAAGTGAATTGTTAAAGGATCGGAAAAGATTTTGGACTAATTGCCTGCGCGTTTCTTGAATGATATCTATCCATCATCACCATGTTTTTGTCGAGGATTAACCGACTTGCACAGGAATGAGATCTGGAAGCTCTACTATATATTTCATCAAAGCCATTACTTATGCTAAGACTATCTACATTGTTGGAAGATCTTTGCAAACAGAACATTTGAATTTAATTGTTTCAGATAAATTTGCCTTAACAACATTTATCACTTTAAGTTCATTTAAATCTGTACTTCAGATATTTAAAACGAGCAGTATTTAGCTTCCCACAATTATGTATCTTTACAATTGTTTATATGGTAAACTACATTTTTAAAATGGACATATACATTTACAGACTAAAATTCATAAGTAATGGCATATTACCATTGATAACAGGGAAGTATTATTTATTTGTAATATTCTATTCTATAATTACTACATTTACCATCAGGGGAAGCATTTGTATACCTATTCAGAATCCATACCTGAAAGCAGAAAGGGTACAAATAATGAAATTGTGGAAGAATAAATATAAACAAAGTGATTATACAGAAAGTGGGTTATTAGTTTTTATGCTGGGTTTGAGAAAAGATAAGAGGGATTTAGATATAAAGACCATGGAGTTAACAAAGATTATATTGCGGAAATGGGATAGAGCAGGATATGGGAAAACATAGGGCGGGGAATGGAAAGGGAAGTTAAAGTGGCTGACAGATTTCTTTGGGCATAGTTGCTATGAGATTCCTGACTCGATATAAGAAGTCACAGTGCATCACATCACATCAATTCAGATGTATAGATCATGTACAAATGTGAATAAAAGAGGTGAAAAAATGATTTTTAAGTATAGATAATTTAAAGAGAGTCAGGAAAAATGGAGATATGTAGATAAAAATGATAGACTAAAGTAGATATTTAGTGGAGTGACACGTGATATGGATGACAAAATAAATAGTGCAATGGAGATAGTTAGGCAAAGAATAAGATAGAGAAAAAGGTAAAGGATGTAGAAGTAAAATTAAAAGCATTATACATGAAGTCTGATCAGATCAAGAAATTAATGAAAACAAATGAGAAGGAAAAGGTTGATAAGGAAGTCCAGAAGGTGAAAAAGAATGTTATAGATGAAGTAGGGAAAGCCAACTATGAGACAGTCTTGATAAGGGACTCACTAAATTACAGGATGTGGGGATGTAATTGCAAGAGAAAATAGAAATAGGTATGTAAGAGTATGTTTACCTAGTGCTAAAAATAGGGATGTTACAGATAAGATAAAAAAAAGAGGGGAGAAGAGATGTTTATGTTATGGTAACAACAAATAATTTGTCAGAGCCATTGGAGAGAGTAATGGATGAGTACAAAGCTGAATAGTAGTTTGAATAAGGTTAAAGGAAGAGTAGGAGTAATTGGATTACTACCAAGATTCGATAATAGGTATATGTTAGATAGGGCATGTTCTATAAATGAGAGATTGAAAAAATTATGCAATAGAAAAGTTGTTTGTGGGTGTGTGTGATTTTTTTATTAGTAAGAGGGAGTTATACAGTAAAGATGGATTGCATTTAGGGGGTTTGATTTATGAAAAATATTATACTTCAGAAAACTTATAAAAAGGAGTAGGGTTTTAAATTACAATATTATCAAAAAGAAGGTTAAGAATGGATGGGAAGTAAAAAGTAAACAAAGGATTGCTGATCCAGATACAAACGTAGATGTGGAGAGGAAATGGGCCTGTAAAACTAATAATAATGAAGAAATTGTAAAAAATGGATATTTAATATGCAAGTTGATAGGAAACCAGAAAAGTGGTTGGAATGAAAAAAAGCAGTTAAAAATGAAGGGTTTGAGATATTAGCAGTAGTGGAAACACATCTAAGAGAAGAAACTACATTGAAAAATTTGGTAACACAGGATATAAATAGAAAAGAAAAATGGGTGTTGTCATAGGAGTTATGTCAAAAAAATATTTAAATACTGTAATGTGCCAAGAATATTTGTAGTTTGAGATAAAAACAGGAAGATAAGAATGGATGGTGGCTAGTGCATATGGCCACTGGAGATAGTCAAACTATAATGGAGTGGAACAGTAGCATATATGAAAGCCTAGTTAAGGATATACAGAATTTTAAAAAAAAAGGGGGAAGAAAATAATAGTTATAGGGACATAAATAGGCTTTTTATGAAAATTGATAATATGGATCACAAGAGCTTTTGAAAAAATTTTGTCAGAGAGTAAATTTAAGTATTGGAAATTTATCAAATATTTATGAGGAGCAATACACATGGTCTAGAAATAATATATTTCACACAATAGATTGTGTATTCATAGAGAATGAATAAAGTACGGAAAACTGAAGTGTTGATAACGAAGAGAGAGAGTACATAATAGTGATCATAATTTCTTTATAATAGAAATGATTAGTAATGTGATAGAAAATAATAATAAAAATACAAAGGATAGTGAATCATATGGATGGAGAATGAATGATAAGAATAAGTTAAAAGAATATAAAATAAAAGTAAAAGAAATCATGGAAGAGGATGAATATAAGGACTGGTGTGGTAAAGTAGAAATAGCAAATAGAGTTTTAGGTGAGAAAAAAAATAAAAGTAATAGAAAAGTGAGAATTAGTAAAAGTGTAAAAAAGAGGGGAAAAGCATGCAGTGAATATAAATGTGCTATTAAAAACAAGGAAAGTCAAAAAGATGACAATATTATATGGGAAAACTATTTTTAAAAAAGTTGGCTAGAATAGATAATTATAGAGAATGAAATTAAATAGTAAATTATTGGAAATATTTAATAAAAGTGGAAGAGATGGGAGTAAAAATTTTTACAAATATATAAAAGGAAGGAATGTAGGGGAGAGAGAAATAGCATTATTAAATGATGAGGAAAAAGAGTGTAGCTCTAGAGAAGAATTAGACACAACCTTAAATAAGTATTTAATGGATATAGAAAAGATGTTAGATGTGAAAGATGGAGTGATAAACATAAAAGCACATAGTAAAGGAAATATTAGTTTTACAGAAAATGAATTTAATGAGGAGGGAAGAAGTTGAAAAGTGTAAAGGCAAGAGGTTTAGTTGGAGGGGCAGCAGAGATGGTGATGAATTTGTGAAATAGGGCAAAATTAAATCTATTATCATGTTTTAATAAGATTGCACAGAAGACAGAATTTCCAGCTAGCAGGAATAATACAAGAGTAAAGCTACTATTTAAAGAAATGGGTAAGGATCATAAAAAGATAAACAATTACAGACGGGTAGTGGTAATGTCGGTGTTATATAAAGTTTTTGCATATATGGTGGCTGCAAGGATCGCAAAATGGATGAAAGAAATGCAAGGAGGTTTTAGAACTGATAGATCTATAGTAGATAGTTTATTTGCAGTCACACAAGCTATAGACATGAGTAAGAACAGAGGTACACAGTTATATATGGTCTTTATAGACATAGAGAAAGCATATGATTGAATAAATAGAAATAGATTATGGGTAAGTTTAGTAAATTTGGAAATGAATGAAGCTTTAGTGGATTTTATTAAAAAATTGTATGAAAATAATAACTATACACATCAATTAGTAATTATAAATTTACTTAATGTACATTGATTACGTAAGTAAGTATTACATATCAATTAGGAAATATAGAATCAGAATTAAAAATGGGGTGGGACTAAGACATCTATTATATTTTTGTTATATTTGAGAGAAATGGGGAGAGCAATAGAAAGACTAGGAAGAGAGTTAGAGAAACTATTAATAGATGACATGGGAGTGTATACATTATCAGGTCTTTTACTTGCTAGTATCTTCTTGTGCACAGAAAGTAGGGAAGATATGCTGAAGATGTGCACAAGGGTGGAAAAGAGATGGGGATTAAATTTAGTGAAGAAAAACCAAAAGTAATAATGATAAATGCTGGGGAAAGAGAAAGAATTTTTATTGGGGGATATAAAGTTAAATATGGGAAATATGTAAAACTATTTGAGAATCATCTTAAGTAATCAGAGGAATTTGCTTGGATGAATGGGAAAAAAAAATGCTAAATGAAACAGAAAAGAAAATGAGCGATAAAAAAATTAAGTGTTTTCATATAATAAATATGATGTAGCAAGAATTGTATAGAAGGAAGAGGCAATAGCAGGATTAACTTATGGTAACAATGTGTTATGGGTTGGTAAAGGGGTATTAGATTACTTAGAAAAAGTACAAAGAGAAGTAGAAAGACATGCATTAGATGCAGATGTGTGGATGGCAAAGGAGACAATTCAAGGAGAAATGGGATGGTCAAGTTTTTATGAGAGTTGCAATAAGCAAAATGAAAATGTTCAATAGATTGCAATTTACGGATAAAATGAGAATAGCCAAAATAGTATTAAATTGGGTTACGAGTAAGCGCAGACGAGAAGATGGGCGAGAAAGATAGTATGGTATGCTGAAGATTTGGATAAAGACTTTATGCCAGTATACTTGTAGAAAAGGTGGGATGATCTGTGTTAGGAAGATTGTTGAGTGTTATAGTGGCAAAGAATGGGATAGAAGAATGGAAGCATTAATAAAAAATAGGGAACTGGAGAATTATATGAAGAGTAAAAAAGAGTTTAAATATATATAAAAGTAAACAGAGTATTGGGGTGAGTTAATTTACGATAATAGCAAGGAAAGTACTTTACTACTTAAGGCTTGAACAGGATCTTTAGCAACAAGGGAATATACACATAAATGGAAATGTGGATGATTTAGTCTGCAAGTTATGTAAGGAAGGCATGGAAAATATTAGGCATCTGCTAACTGAATGGAAATGCTTACAAGCAGAAAGAGTACAAATAATGAAGTTGTGGGAGAATAAATATAAACAAAGTGATTATACAGTAAGTGAGTTCTTGGTTTTATGCTGGGTTTGGAAAAAGATAAGCGGAATTCAGATATAAAGGCCATAGAATGGACAAAAATGATGTGGAAATGTAATGAAGCAAAGTGAGAATGGAAAGAGGAGGTAAAGTGGCTAACAGGTTTCTCTGGCCATAGTCGTTGAGAGATTCCTGACTTCGATAAAGGAGTCGCAATATTGCATCACATCACATCCTGGATTTTTTAAATTATTGGTAAAACCTACAATCTAAATTCAACTACAAAAAATCATTCCTAATAATGTAATTAAGTGAGATGATCAAAGAGAAAAAAAACAAAAGTTAAAAGATTTCACTTTTTTTTTAAATGAAGAAAGTATTACAAAAATAACTAAAAATATAATTAATAATAATTAAATAGTACTATTATTAATTAATAAAGCAAAAGGAACTATGATTACAATTAAGCCAAAACAGTTACTACTCAGATTAACAATTTATATATATATAATAAAAGTAGCATATTATTTCAAAATTTAAAAAAAAAAATGCAAATATTATTACCTCAGAAGATGGAGGAACTGAAATGGCCGATTGTGAATTATAAAAAGAATATAAACTATCTACAGTATCTAAATCAGAGTTTACTATGTGAGTATAATTTTCATGCGGGCTCAGTCTTTTCTTAACAGATGTGGTTATACTAAAATTATCGTCATCTTCATCACTAGATATTCGTCTTTTCAATAAATTTGACAACTGTGAGTTAACCTCATCATCATCATCATCGTAAGCAACCATCTGACGTTTCTAAAAAAAAAAAAAAATATTTTCAAAGACAATGAAAATTCAGATAATCTTTGCAGCTTGTACTAAAACACATTTTACTTGACTACAATATTACACATCTTACTTAGATTAGTTTTAAAGTTTATAATAGCAATCCACTTTGTCTAACTTTACACTATCTATACAATCATGGATAATATTACTAATTTCCATAGCATGTAAAATAATTTACTATCGTTTGAAAATGTAACGTTTGAGATTGTAATCATATCACACAACACTCTCGTTCCAAATGTTATGCTGAATTACTTTTGCAGGCACTCATAATGAGATATTTTTACAAATTTGCAAATACAATTTTATTTTCGTTTACCAATGCCCATTTCATTTGGTCTCACAAAAGAAGATATCACAAAGTGTTGTGATATGATTATAATCCTAAACATTACATAACAGTTGTAAGCTATTTAAATGATATTGAAATTAATAATATTTAATTTAAAATAAAATATGAAACGTTAAATGACTCGATTAATTAGTGAACTAAGATCGCCGCTAATAATAAGTTTCAGTCTTTTTGGATATCAATGTTCATTTATTTACAATATATACAGTTAGAGGTCAGATAAAAGAGGGAATTCGCCTTTTTTACATTTGTGGAAATTCTCATTTTGTTAGATTGAATGAATGAGTATTAATAAATGAAAAATAAAATTGTATTTCCAAGTTTATAAAAATGTCTTGATATGAGTCTGCCTGAAAAAATAAGTCTGAATAACATACTTGAAATGAAAGTGAACTGTAATATGAAGCATGAGTAATCAATAAATAATAAAATCCTTAGACTAATTTTGTGATTCAGTTTTCCTCACTAATGAAGGACAGTAGCCAGAAATTAGTTTGGAGATCTTTTTGAGCCTATCACCCATTAACCATTGATTATTCACGAATTCTTAAACAATAAAAAGTAAAACCACTTTCAAATAGCCCACTTTGATGCAAAGCATTCCACAAAAGTCTCTCAAAAACCAAAACCAGTAGTATCCAAAAGGAAGATTTAAATGTTTTTTCCATTCTGGTTTCCACTTCTGGCTGAGAATAGCTAGATATCCATTTTCCAATTAATATTGGATGGATAATTAGATTGGCATCTGAAAGAAAAATCGTAAAGCCTATTGAAAAATCGGCAGGTTTACTTAATCCAGATTTGATTTTAAACCATAGGCATGGCAGATGGATGATCCACAGCTACATATGATGCAAAACAAACTACTTATCAAAGCAAAGTAAATATTTAAACAATAGTAATAGCATTAATAACAACAATAAAACTTAACAGATCTTTAAAATTAATTATCTACTTAAATTTTTAATAAACAGTCGACCAAAAATATTTAAATATAAACGACCAACTTCCAAACAGTACTTATGCCCTTTTTTACTTGCAATTTGAATTAAAAAAAGAAAAATATGATCATGCTTCAAACAAGATCCATTTGAAACAGTATTTCTTTTCAAAGTATGGCGATAGAAGAACAAAATTAAATTATTCAACGATCTATCCATTTTTTCATTTGGTTAATTAAATACATATCTAAAAGATTTGGTTTAGGATTAGAGAAAGAGAATTAGTATAAAAAGTTAAGATTAGAATTGAGATAAAAAAATATTTAAATAAAAAATATATGTATCTGATAATAAATTATTGCACATGAAATTATGATAAACAGATAAATAATATTGATATTCAAGAAACAATCGGGAAATGCGAAACAAGATATAATAGACAGATATTAGAAACATCATCGTAAAATGTAATCGTATAAGCTTATTCTGACAAATTTGAGTGGGGATAAGTGAGACAGATAAGCAAAATACACAAAAATGTCAGATGACATGAAACTAGAAGGCAGCAATTATACACAGTGAGTCCCAGTGAAAAGGTAACTATTTCTTTCTCCAAGATACCTGCAGCTCCACCTCTGAGCTGTATTAGGCAGTGAGATAACGTAGCTATTTACCACATAAATTTTAAGGCACTAGCATATCTGAAGCATAAGTTATAACATGAAATGTGATACTATGTTTCATATCTTAACTCATAATAGACCATGTTAACATTAAATTTTGTTTTAAATTGGAAAAAAACTGCTACTGAAATGTCTGAATGATTCAAACTATATATGGTCATGAAATCATGAATCGCAATAATGTTTTCAAATGACTTCAAAGATTTAGTGATAACAGTGAAAGCATTGAAGACGATCTGCAAAGATGTAAAATACCCTACCACATTTCATGTTGTAACTTGTGATCCAAACAAGCTCAGCCTTTAAAGTTTTTATGATGAATACCTAAGCTATGTTGCTACATAACACAATTTAAAGGTAGCGCTTCAGTCAGCTTGGAGAGAAAACTAATAGATCTTTTCCCTTTGATGCACTGTATATATATATAACAAGTTTAATTAATTAAATTTTAGCAAATTCAAAATTTTTTTTTAGTACTGCACAGAAAAAAATATAAAATTAGTTACTGGTGTTCAAATTTAGTTTTTTTGCAAATTCAATTAACATTGTTATTAAACAATGCATTTTATTAATTTATATTAATATAATTAAGTAGTATACATTCTGCATATTTATAAAAATGATCCACTCCTTTACTAGCATTTAAATATAGAGACTTGTATTTAAGTTAGAATACAGATTACGGGATAAGTGATATAAAATTACAGAAATGGAATTTAAGCAAACCAATCAATATATGTTTAATGCTCAAAATTTATGAGAGTATGAGGAGAAGGCAATTCCTTTCAACAGCCTATAAATAATTTCGTAAATGTTAATTTATTCAAGGAGAGAGAGGAGAACTAGACAAACTATGTTATCGCTTTCTCTGAGATTATTTATAATTAAAATACAATACAGTTATATTTAAGTTATAGCATTTCTGTGTGCATATATCAAATACCCATTAATGGTAAAGAAATGTTACATTAGTATCTGTGAATAATTTAAAATGATAGTTTAAATAAAAGCATATCAATAATATTTAAGGGAAAGAGGTTAAGCTGCTCGAGAAAGTGACTTCTTATCATGAATGGTAAAATTGACCCAATATTAAAAATACGTAACATATTTCGAGTGAAGTAGTATGGGGGATAACTCTAACTTATCTAATTTTGTTAAAAATTAATAAAGGTGTTTTGTGTGAGAGGATAACTAACAAATATGTCTTTAAAAATATCACAAATGAGAAAGCAATTTTAATTAAAAATCAGTAACTAGATATAAAGATAGCACAATAAACAATTCTCTGAGTTCATATATTTATTGATGAAATCTTGACAATTCCAGATATCCTCATTTATTATGATCTAAACCTAAAAGAACTTAATTTGATACTGCAATAACTAAAAAAATATATTAAAAAACTGAAACACCCGATAGCTAGCTAAATGATTGAAGAGTCATTATTTCAAAGTTACATGGAATACAAAAATAGAAGCAGCATTTCACTAAGGGTTGAATTACTTAATAAGTATACTATGAGTAGATTGATTATTATGGTTGGATAAGGTAAACTAGTATTTGGATTAAAGTTTTCTTCCACTCACGCAAGTTAGAAATATGAAGAGGGATACCAACTAAGTCACCCAAAAATCCTCTATGGACACCAATAAAGCCATTCAACCATCGACTGCTATTTAAAATAGAGAATTAAATTAAAATACCTAATGATTCAAAAAGAAGCCAATACATTTATTTCAACTGATGAAATTGAAGATTTACAAATTTATTTTAACACCAGGAAATAATTTAAAAAATAAAACTAATTAATCATAAGCTCAGCAAATTTTGAAAACTGCTACTAATCTGATATGAATGTGTCGCAAAATTTGTTATGTATGTGTGCATTGCTACCCACGCACCACAAGCAATATAATAAAAATCCAATAGCCATCCATTTAGTTTAATAATGCAATTTATAATATCTTTGGTTTAATAAACCTCATATATTTTATGCATAGAAAATTCTGTTTAGTTATCAGCGATTATGGATTTAGATTTTTGACAAAAAACACAGAGTACATGAAATTGTAGAAATAACTGAGATTGAAACCCTAAACTAGCGGGATGGATTATCATAAGTATGAGTACCCACCCTTATTCTTGGCAACATGAGTGCCATTTCCACTTTTATATATTCATTTCCAATTTTATATTAGAAAATAACGAAGAACTGATTGTTGAAAATAATTTGACAATAATTATGGAAAAATTTATCAAAAAATAAGCACATGAATTAGAAAAATTACAAAACATAGTAGAATCAAACTGTTAAAATAAATTAATTCTATATTTAAACTAATACAAAATTTGAAATCTCATACTAACATAAATTTCAGGATTATTAGCAGTAACAAAGATTCCTCTGTTTACTCCAAAACTCGATGACGGGGTCCACTTTTCTACAGGTTTTCCCATCTTTGAAAGGAAAGAAAAGCCATAAATACATAACAGATTTAACAAAGAAAAGATCAGGGAAGTGCATCTAAGAACAAAATAATTGTTATACAAAAACAATTATGACTACAATGATCAATTCTAATTTTTTTTTTTTCAAATAACAAACACTAATAATGAGATGATAATAACAATAATAATATTACGTATTACATAAATGATATAACTAAGAAAAAAATATAACCACATAATCAGATATGGAATTACCCTGTCATACACCTTATCAATATTAATCTTTTAAGTAAAAATTATTATATAAACTCACCACTGATATTGTATTTTAAAAAATATTCTACAGAATATGACAAGATTCTGGATCTATATCTTAATGATCCAATGTTTTAATGACTGAAGAAATGCTTACAGAATCAAATGCTTTTTTATAATCTACAAATCTAAACCATAAAGGCAATTCATATACATTGATCCTTTCTATAACTTCTCTTAATACTAGGATAATATGATCCACTATGCTAAAACCACTCAAATCTTGCTTGTTCTTTTAGTTGATTAAATTCCAAAATTTGCTATAGATGAGTTATAATTCTCTTGGTAAAAAATTTGTATAGAATTGATGAAAGACTAATAGATCTGTAGTTTCTAATATCTTCCTTACCATTTTTTAATTTAACAAGAAACACCCAAAATTACGATTGCATTATTTCAATCATCTGATTTATAATCAATGGACTTTTCTACTTCTTCACTTCTTAAAGCGGTCAGTAATAATTCTATTACTTTCTGGAGCCTTTCCATTCTTCAGCGATTTAATTGTATTTCCCCCTTCTTCATTTAAAATAGTAGGCAATTGTATATAACAATTGTCATGGTTAATGTGTTTTCTTGTTCTTTATTATTATGCAATTTTTTGTAAAACTTTTTCACTCATTTCATGATGTCATCCCTCCTTTTAATAATAGTTCCTTTTTTTATTGTTGCTGAAATAACTTTTCTTACAATACTATTGTTGCTTGATATTTTTGGAATTTTTATTCTTTTCTATTTTTGCTTTCTAATTCAGTTATATTTTCTTATATCGTTATTAATTATTTTTTGAATCACTTTATAGAACTTCAAATATTCAATTCTTCTTATTGGATCACTTTTAAAGATTTTCATATTCCTTCTTTTCTTTATATATAGTTCTGTCTAAATTGAAAATTTACTGATGAATTGTTTCCTTTTTGTGTCATCTATTCACGTTATCATTTTTAGTGATATCATTTTCTTATTGAACTCGGTTCAATTTGAACTATCTTCAAAATTTGTTAACATTTTAAAATTATTTGCAAGTTCTAATTTAAACTTAATGTAGTGTTTCTGAAGAGTAGGAATATCAACTGTTAATAATCTGTTGTAATAGTTTTTACTTTTCAGCTTTGCATTAGCACACATCTTACTAATTGATGACCACATCCTATGTTGAATCTATTGACAATACTATAATCTTAATACATATTCTCTGATACTCAAAATATAATCCAATTCCACTGTACCTTCTTTTGGATGCTTCCATTCTATTCCCTTTTAGCATTTTTCTCAAAAGAAAGAATTCATAATGCTTTTCCTGCACATTCCACAAATGTGTGTACTCTTCCATTTATGCTAACAAAACAAATTTATTCTTTCAATTGTCTAACAATTCCAGTATTAAAGTTTCATATGACAATTTCAAAATGTTTTGTGTGATCATAAGATTTGGTATATCTCTATAAAATCTACTTCATCACATGGAGAACTTGCTGGGACATAAACCTCACTTACTTATCTGCATTTGGTATCTTCCATTAAGTTGGATAACTAATGTTGTCATTCTGTCTAATATATCATCAATCTCTGCAATGTTTCCACTTTTTGTTTATAATGAATTCCATTCTACTTGTGTTTCCAATATATATACCTTTACAATAGAATACTTGTCCATTCTTTCAAATCAATTATCTTTTTAACTTTTCCTTTTAATTTCACAGTCTGACAGTGTCCAATTTAACATTAATAAGTTCTTCTAATTCATATAATTTCTCTTTACTTATAAGTGATCTGCAGTTATATAGTTTAAATAGAAGATCAACATCAAATGCTATTCGGGGTCCACACCAACCATTTTCAGGAGTGATGAACTTATGACTCCTGGAAATAACTACCATAACTTCATGATTGTAAATATCTATAAAAAAATGAAAAAATATTCATCCTATCTTCAAGAAAACTCAGGTGAAATTTCAGTTATGAACTGTCAGGAAACTGGAAAGAAAGATCATGATGTTTTGGGGTTTAAACTCAAACAGACAATACACTCACCATTCTGGTTGACTTGTGTTGGTGAGTAAACTATTCACATTTATTTACCATATCGACAATCACATAGTAATAACAGTTTTAATAACAAGAACTTATGTAGGAACATTAAGAATTTTGCCCTACTTGGCTCCTTTAAGGTCTCAAAGAAGAATCAAAAGGTCTTCTTTAAGTTAATAACAAATTCCTTTCTTTAGACAATACTATTTACTCCTAACTGCAGTATGAAATTAAAAAAAAAAATTATTTAAATTTCCCCATCTTTCAAACTCCATTATATTGCAATTATTTATAAACTCATCTCAGCAGTTTACATCATTCTATGTTTTCTTAAAATTGTATCCTTTAATAAGATTCCATTAATATGTAAACAAACCAATTTCATATTTCTCTGTTGTGATTTCTTTTAAAATAACAACAATTCAGTTTGATAGTTCCCTGTTACAATATTTATTTTAAGTAATAAATTATAGATTTAATTTTTACGCTTGTCCAAATTATAATAATATTAAATATTAAAACGTAAAGCTATATACATTCATAGCAATTAATCAATTAAAACGGCTCAGCGCTTTTGAGAAAATGTATTTCTCATAATCATAGCCTGTTATGACTCATTCATTGGATTCATTTACGTTATAAGTGTGATAGCACTATTTAATATTATTATAATATTTATTTTAATGTTTCTGATGACAAATAGTTTTATCATGCACAATTTTAAAGGTGACTTTTAACTTCTAAAAATTAAAAGTGTACATTTTTTAGGGTCCATTAATATTCTGGATTACACTTTCAGGGGCAGTTCTCTACCTTCTATTCCAGAAGCATCAATGAATACAATAAAGGAGCACTATTGCAGCCACAAGCTACTAGTTTCTAGCTTTGGCATTTGTCAGTGAAGACATTTAGATTGAAAGCTGGAACTAATGCACTCATGCCATCTAGTAGCGGCCATTAATTTCTTTATACTAATAAGTCAATAGTTTGAAACTGAAAAATATGAATTCACTAATATATGTAGATCTGCTGTAAATATTTAATGACACAATCATTCAGGGTACAAACCCAAATTTACAATATATGGTCCTGAAGTAAAATAAAAATTTGGAATATGTAACTATCGCATTTGCATAAATTTGTATTGCTCCTAATCAATTTCTTATCTATTTACAAAATGGCTATGAACATGAGGGCTCTGACCCTTACCAATCAATATGTTCTTCAACTTACTGGATATGATTCTACTGAGTCCACTATTATAAAATCACATCTTCATTGCACTGGGCATGTAAACTGAATGAACAATGGAAGACTTCCTAAATGAGTGCTTTATAGTGAGCTTGAGTATGGTTTTTCTGGAAGCAGGCACTGTTTACATTATAAGGATTATCTTTCCTTGGAAGAAATGGTAGACATAGTTGGAAGTATTTCAGAAAGAAAAGTTTTCTGCTGAAAAAAGTAAAGGACAGTATTGTAAAATATCAAGTAAACAAGAAAAATGGATCGGCGTGTTCTACATATAAATTGTGGATTACAAATTGGTTAGCAAGTCATCACAAAATTTATTTCTAGAAATTTTTTCTTTTGGGGGGGGGGGGTTAGAATAGCTATAATTATTTATGAGTTGCTATTATTATTATTATTATTATTTTTTTTTTTTTAAAAAAATTCAATTATACTTTTCCAAAGAAATTTAACTGTCCCATAGAAAAAAGGAACTGCTCTGAATTTGACACAGAGAAAAAGAGACAAAAATTTGTATTCTTTCTAAAAAATGCAATACAGAGAGCATACCAATAACTCAAACAAGCTCTTAATTAATAAGTGTGGTATGAGAAAACATTTAAAATCTCTATCCAGAACACTCTCATCTCCAGACCAATTGGTTTCAAGCTTATGGCTCATGTCAGTGGAAAGCTAGAATATTCGGATAGTAGATCTAAAATATCAACTCAAAACCCAGCACTTATTTCATACGTATATTTAAGTAGAAACTCTGAAATTTTCGGATGTGAAAATGTCTTTAAATTCAGCTATCTAACTTAAATAGCTATATGGGAGTGAACTAAATTCAGATATACGTATGTGCTGGGTTTTGAGTTGATATTTTAGATGTCCGAATATTCTAGCTCTCCAACTGATGTGAGTCATAAACTCAAAACCAGTTGGTCTGGAGATGAGAGTGTTCTGGATAGAGATTTTAAATGTTTTCTCATACCGCACTTATTAATTAAGATCTTGTTTGAACTATTGGTACGCTCTCTGTATTGCATTTTTATAAATACAAGCTTATAAAAGTAATGTCACGTTATATATGACTTGCTTTTTTTTTTTTTATTATTATCTTTCTAAAAAAAATGCATGCCATTTTGGAAAATTTGTTTCTATCATTACAGTCAATATTAATAATATCTTATTTTTATTCCCAGCAAATATAGCTATTTTAGCAAAAAGCAGAGTTTCCGAATTGAATACAACACTGATATAGGTCTGGAATATAAAGCTATGGAGATCTACCCATCAGAATATTTACATGAATGCAAAAAAATTGGCCAAGATGTATGAGACACATCTGAAAGGAAATGTTTATGTTAAACATAAGGAAGAAGTTAATGAGCACAGGACAATATGCAGAGAAAGGCGCTTAAACTGTGAATTTGCCATTGAGACCTCACGAGAAATCGGAAATTTACAGTTAACTCAATAAGATGTCCAAAGGAAGGGGAAAGACAGTGACAAAACTGTATTTGGAGAAATATAAATAAAATTTGATCTTTTTTTTATAACTCAACTAGATAATAGAAACAGGCCATCATATAACTACAAATACAAAGATAAGATACATTCAAACTATAGTAGAATTGTTACAAAATTTAAGAAAAAAAACTTTATTTTTCACAAGATGTACTGTGATCTTATATGACGAAAATAAAAAATGGCCAGAAGATAGTTTGGTGCTTTTATCATGTATTGGACAAGCCACCAGGTGGCGCTGCAGAACCAAGAAGCTTGTAAGTAATAAATTTCTATACAAAAATAGCTGAAATTGATGGAAAATTAAAATTAAAATGCCTAAGGCAAGATATAAAAAGTAAGAAAAAATCAAGTAAAATTTTTTGCCTAAGGCAAGTATAAAATCAAGTGAAATAATATGTAAATTTTAAAAAAGTACACACACACACAGTGAAATAATACGTAAATTTTAAAAAAGTACACATAGAACAAATCCTCAACCCCCACAAAAATTAAAATTTACGTATTTCACTTGATTTTATACTTGCCTTAGGCAAAAATTTTTACTTGATTTTTACTTACTTTTAGGCATTTTAATTTTAATTTTCCATCGATTTCAGCTATTTTTGTATAGAAATTTATTACTTACAGGCTTCTTGGTGGTTCTGAAGCGCCACCTGGTGGCTCATCCAGTATGTGAGAAAAGTACCCTATTGACTGTTCCAATAATAATGACAATGTATCTGCTATCAAATAATTCAAATTACATTCAAAATTAGATTATGACAATATACCTTCCTTTATTTATAAAGAATGTGTTGAATATATTGCTACTTCCCTGTGTTATATTTTCATTATTCCATTAAAAACTTTATTTTTCCCAACCCTCTTAAACATGCCAAAGTGGTAATATTTTTTAAAAATGGTCCAAGAGATGTTACTAACTACATATAACTTCATACAATTGCACACATATTTGAAAGATGTATTTACAAAAAAATCATTAATGACATAAATGTTTAACTATTATGCACATGGTTTTTTACTTAATGGATCAACCAAAACTAATCTAACAATACTTGATCATACTGTTGATGCCTTTGAAAATTAATGCTGTTTAGATGTTGTCTATTTTGATCTACCCAAAACATTTGATAAAAAAGACCATACCATATTGCTGCTTTTCACATACAAATTAGGTTTTTCTCCACATTTGATTAAATGATTTGAATCTTTTTTATTAGGGAAAAAATGGCTTACGTGAAATTTAATAAAAACTCTTCTAATCCATACTATTACAATCTAGGAATACTTTAAGGCAATATCCTAGCGCCATTATTATTTAACATTTACATAGATGATCTGAGAGCAAAATTGGAACATTCATATTTATGTTATGGAGATAATTGTATAATATTTAGGAATATTAACGGTAAAAGCCTGAAATCCGGGCACAGCGCCTTGGGGCATTGTTTACGTGTCAAAACACATAAAAATGCTGTTTCGGCAGCCGCGGCTTTACAGGCTAATACAGCATTTACGTATTGTATTAACCCATTGAGCTAGGCCGCTTTACATGACATCGCACAAAAATATTACGGTCTGTTTTGTGCTTCAAAGCTATTTACGCGTATTCATTCTTTTCATAACTGATTACCGTATCGCTTGAGGGTGTTTAAATTTCAAGGCGGCACGACTTTTTCAAATCTCCGTAATAGAGTAATGTCATTTCGATTTAAAAAATGTTGTTAATTATTAAGAACTGTCATATGGTCCCCACCCTTCCAGAAAAAAAGGTTAATATGTAAAAAAATTGGCGAAGTGTATGTTCGAACAGGCTTCGACAAAGCTCATGCGCTAAGTCACGTTTCAGCGTGGTGGGGAAAATATTCGAGACCACTAAAAGATCAGAGACGAACGTGCAATTTTGAAACTTTTCTTCAGATAAATTGCCGAGTACAGAAAGTGTGTGAGATTGTGTTTTTTTTTTTTTATTTTGTCAGGCACATGTAATGTCCACTTTTTATTACAGCAATAAAATCGAATAAATAATTTTAAAAAGTCCAAAGTTTGTGTCCTTTTTTTTTTTTTATTTCATTCGAAATTGACAAGTATTTGGATTCAATTTTTTGCAGCGGGGTTTTGGTTGACATTTTGTTTAAGAATAACAAATTACGAAATACACCCCACCCCCAAAAGCAGTTTATTGTAGAAGGCTAAAAAAAAAAAAGGTAATTCGAACGAAATAGAAATCAAAGTAAAAAGTGAGAAAAAGTTGTTTCAAAAAAAGAAAAAAAAGGTTAAATTCTTGACTTTTTGGTTACAATTCTTTTTCCGAGTGTGGGTGGGTGTTTGAAAACAATTTTTGAATCGGCAAAAACACAAAAGTAAATTTGGATTTAATATTAAGAAAAACAATTACGTCAACCAAAAAAAAATCAAAATTCGAAACAAGTCCCAAAGTTGATTCTCTTTTTTCAGCACTGTTAAAATAACTGACTATTTTTGTTGCCTTTTTGTTAATAATAAACAGTACGAATCCCCCCCTCCCCCGCTCAAAAAGCTGTTTCTTGTAGTAGCCAAAAAAAAAAAGGCTAATTCAAACATAATCTAAATCAAAGTGATAACAAGTTGTATTTAAAAAAAAAAAAAGTAAAATTAATAATAAGAAGAAAAACCATTTAGTCAAGACAAAAAAATAAAAAAATAAAAGAAAGGTAGAATTAAGTTCTAAACAAATCACAAATAATTGTATTCTATTTTTTCGGCGGTGGGATTCAAACAAATTTTTTTGACGTCGTGAAATGGTCCGAAGTTTTCAAATGATAAAAAAAAAAGTAATACAATTAGCAAAATTTGTTGAAAAAAATATCAGGTTCCAACAAAAAACCCACAAAAAGTAACGAAAATGAATATCAAAATTTGTTTAATAATAAAGAAATCATGTTCTAAATGAAATAAAAATTATTCGTTTAATCAATATTAGAAAAAAAAAACCCTTGTTGTATAAAAAAAGAAAAAAGTTGCGGCGGCCCGGTAACGTTATATTTCATTGATTTTGTCTAGCATCAACGCTGCAAGTGGCTTTGCCTGGATTTCAGGCTTTTACCATATTAACTCCACCACTGATTATATTCTTTTACGAAAAGATATTAACAATTTTATGAAATAGTATAAAAATAATAAGATTATTATAAACATTGATAAATGTTTAATTGCTTCTTATTCCAGGAAATCTAAAATTTTAAACTGTTATTATATTGAAGGCTATAAAATAAATTTGGTAGATATTCATAAAGATGTCAGCATTATATTTGCTAGCAAATGGGTCATTTTACCATCACATTGAAATTATAGCATATAAAGCTTTTGCAATTATGGCTATAATTTCTAAGGCATGCTAAATGATTTAATAACTTTACTAAACATAAATTGTTTCTCTCTTTGGTTCTGCCTATGATGGAATATGGATCTGTTGTTTGAAATTCAATTTCCAAATAAAATATTATCAGAATTCAATCAATCTAACAATACTCTAATTCTATCTGTTAAAAGAAATATCAAAGATCTTAAATTCTTATATAACTTGTAACTCAGAAAATTATATTAACAAATAAAATCTCAAATATTACTATTAATAATTGTTTTACATAAAACATGCACTTCTAATCTATTTTACATTAAAGTTTTTCACTCTAATACATTAAAATCTCCTTTGTTTCATTTGCCTAATACTCAATCAAGATTTTACTAATGACAATATTTTTACATTAGATTTAAAAAAAAAATATTAATAATCTTTAAAGAAATATGGCATATAGACATATACACAATTTGATACGTATATTGATTATGATACAATTCTGTAAATTGGCTTAATGCTGTAGTTTTGTATGGTAAATAATTGAATTGAATGTATATTTAGATATAATTATAATTACTTTAACATAGTCATAGATATTTATATATTTTATAGACCTGAAGAAGATTGCTGGTCAGTCGAAAGTGTAAGGAAATAAAATTATTTGAAGAAAATATTATGTTTGCATTGCATAAAGTGGGGGAAAAAAGGTTTATTAATTATAATCAACATTAAGTATATCATACAGTAGTCTTATTGAAGATAATAATTAATTATTGTAAAATACCTAATTATTCACCGAATTAAAAAAATATGCAAAGTGATCCAACAATACAATAGTTACTTTCTGTCTACGTGAGAGTGCAGCTAAAGGATTTGAATTTTATTGCATAGTACTGTTCTATAATAGCATTCAATAGTAATAAGTACTATACTAAAGTATATAATACATTTATAAATTTTAAAACCAATTACACAATAAATTATTTTAAAGCATCTGTTTAAAATCACTCCAACAACTTTAATAAATATATACATCTTTCTAGTTATTAAATGATAATTTTTGTTTTTATTAAAAAGAAAAAAAAATGAAAACTTTCTTCCTACTTCTAATTTTGTGTTTAATTACAATCTGCTTTCTTCCTTTTTTTAATTTTTTTTGGAAAAAGATAAACATTGTAAATGGCTCAAGATTTTTATCTTTTGAATGTAAAAGCAGTTTCTTTTAAAAGACTTCTTTAAAATGCACCTATATATGTACATTCATACTTTCTAGCTCCAAAAATGTAGATATACAGTATATTATATAAATGCCAATATAGAAAAATAGTTTTTTTTTCTCATGTGTCATAGCATCAACCAGGAAGCGAGCCCGCTAACCCGGGACAACCTTGTAAAGCAGCTGTCGCTGACCTCTCGATCACCAATGCTTAACAATATAGAAAAAGTTAAGCTTTTATTAACTTAAAATCCAAGATGAAGATTGACATTGTTCCTATTGTAATTTTGAATCCATTTATCGCGAATTCAATTGTTGACCTATTTTTCTGGGACAAAAGGAAATTCCTTGCATTCAAAATATCAGTGCATAAAATTAAGAGTAAGAAAACTTGCATAATTAAAAACAAGCTACAGCTACAAATTATTTGAGTCTTTATCTCACACAATATATGAAACCCAAGCTTTATTGACAGACGAAAATCAGAAACTGACCAGGGTTTTAAATGTACAATCATCTGATAATCGCTGACAATTCAGCTTAATTCTAGATAGCACTTGTAGAACAAGTTAAAATATTTTATTCACAAAATATAAAAATGAGAATATTTTTTAACATATACATTTGAGTGAATAAACATTATGTTATGCTTTTTCCATAAATATAAAAAAAATGATGTATAACAACTTTTTTGGCGTAAGATTTTATCTCCTTGGTAAATGTTGAATATCTAATTTAACTGTAGCCTATTATTGCACACAGAGCACTATCTAATTTTGTAATAGAAGTAAAAATGACAACTGCACAATGATAAAATAAAACAAACCAAAATAAAATAGAAAATAAAATTATATATAATTTTATTTTATTTCATTATTATTTTTATTTCTATTACAAAACCAGATTGTGTTCTGTGTGCAATAGCTTAATCTAAAAATAAATAACTAACATTTGTTAAGAGCATAGAATCATGTGCAGAAAAAGACTTTTTATGAATATTATTAATATAAATATTACCAAATTCACCGCTTCAATTATTTTGCTGTAATATCTTATATAAATGCAATTTATTTACTCTACTTTGAACTTTTAGCAAAAACCTTTTATTGTACATATATGCATATACGATCTTACATTTCGACTGACCTGCAGTCTTTTTCAGAGGTATGATATAATGAACAAAATAAAATAATATTTACATAATAATACCATAAAAAATGTAATCAATAAAATATTGTTTACATTTTTTATGGTATTATTATGTAAATATTATTTTATTTTGTTACTAAAATAATAAAAAAAAAAAAACATAAAATATAACAAAACATAATAAAACTGAAATAAAATAATCCAGTTATTATAAATTTTATTTAACACACATTGATTACGTAAATAATATTTACTAAGGCAATAAACCTAAAAATGCGAAGGTAGGGACCTCTACAGGTCTTAACCACAAGCTTACGCATTGGAAGAAAAGAGGGGAACCCTTTTTTACTTCAACCAACTTTCTATATAAATACGTGAAGCTGAAGCGGTTAGATCAGTGAAGTATTGAATAGCTTCATGCTCTCAGAATAAACAGAATATTAGGTGCGAGTTAATATATGATAATAGTAAGGAAAGTAGTTTATTGTTTAAGGCTCGAACGGGATCTTTAGCTACAAGAGAATATACATGTAAATGGAAAAATATGGGTGATTTATTTTGTAAATTATGTAAGGAAGGAATAGAAAATATTAGGCATTTGTTAATTGAATGTAAATATTTGAAAACAGAAAGGGTACATATAATGAAGTTATAGAAGAATAAATATGAAAAAAGTAATTATACAGAAAGTGAATTATTGGTTTTTATGCTGGGTTTGGGAAAAGATAAGGGGGAATTAGATATTAAGGCTATAGAGTTGACAAAGATTATGTTGTGGAAATGGGATGGAGCAGAATATGGGAAAACTTAGAGTGGGAAATAGAAAATTAAGTGGCTAACAGGTTTATCTGGGCATAATTGCTCAGATATTCTTGACTTTAAGGAGAAGCCACAGTACATCACATTGCACATGCTTTAGGTTTATTGCCTTAGTAAATATTAATAGTTATTATAAAATAAAATAAAATATTCAATATAAATTATATATGCATATTCCTGACTATCGTGAACAATTATGAATTTAAATATATTATTCATTTTTATTATTTTTAATAATCTCCTAAGTACTTCTATTCCTTATAAAAAAAAAACCATTAAGTTTTATTAGCTCCATCTTAATAAAATACTTAATAATTTTATTTTCATATAATTCTCAGTTCAACTTTAATTCATTTATTTTCTTTTTAATTTTTAATAGATTTATAGTTTTTAGATATTAAAAAAAAAAAAAGATAAATATAAAATATTATTTAATAATAGAAGAATGAATAAGAAAATTAGATATTATATGATTTAAAAATTAAAAAGAATATTAATAAATGAGTTTAGGTTGAACTGAGAATTATATGAAAATAAAATTAAGTATTTTATTAAAGTGGGGCTAATAAAACTAAATTTTTTTTTTTATAAAGAATAGAAGTACTTAGGAGATTATTAAAAATAATAAAAATGAATAACATATTTAAATTAATAGTTGTTCATGAATATGTATATATATAAGTCAGGAATATGCATGTAAAATTTATATTTATATTGTATATTTTATATTAACTGGATTATTTTATTTGGGTTTGATTATATTTATTTCAGTTTTATTATGTTTTGCTATATTTTATATTGTTTTTTTTATTATTTTATTGCTTACATTTTTTATATTATTTACATAGTTATGTATTTTATTTTGTTCATTATACCATAGCTCTGAAGAAGACTGCAGAATAAATTGCAATTATTAATATATGTTTTATATAGCTAATATACATATTTTTGTTATTATTTTTTACAATTTGTATGAAAAAAAAACAGCATAATGGACTTCTATTATTTCCAATTTTGATAAAACACATATATACATACACCTTTCTTTCTTTTCCCAATCCTTATAACTTTTATTTCTTTTTAGATCATGTATCTACTTTTTCGCTTATTTTTTTTTATTTTGCTCTCCACAGCCCTTTCCAAAAAATCTTTCGTAATCTCCCTTGTCACTAAACATCACATGATCATCATTTTTTATGCTTAAAACAAGCTGTTTACACAGAGGCTAAAATCTCCATACAACAGAACCACCAGTGCAAAACAGAGTAATCAATGGAGGAAGAAGGTCCTCAGACTAGTTTAATTACTCTGACTTACACTGGTGGAGCAACTGTATGGAGAGTTTAGCCTCTGTGTAATCTCCCTTGTCTCGAAATATTTGCCTATTTGATCAATTTTTCTCTTTTCAATAGTTTTACACTTTCCAATTTATCCCTAAAATCCTATTTTAAATTTTAATGCCTAAATGTTTTCTCCTCTTTGATATTATTCATTTCCCGGTAGTATTCTATTCTAACGTATCGCCGCTTGATGGCATTGATGCTAAGCAAAAGCACATATGTATAGCGTTACCAGGCCCACTACGATCTTCGTGAAAGAATAAGAATCATATGGGTTAGCATAATTCATTTATTAGATTAGTAACATTTACTGGAACAATTTTACAGAACATATGTATTGTAAATATTCTATTCTAGTAAAATTCCCTGTGTGGCAAAACCATCCTCCCCCCCCCACCCCCTCTCCACAAACTTTACAACTACATCATGGTGGCAAAAAAATAATGCTGATAATGCTTTAATTACTGAACTGTTTTTTTTTACTTTTTCCAGTAATTTTTAAAAGGAAAAAAAAAATTATTTATTTATGGATTGATTTCTTACAATAGCTACCTTTGAAAAATAATGTGTATGGATATTAATGGCACACCTACTAAGAACGATTACTAATAATTTCCAACTCGATCGTTTTTTTTTTGTTTTATCTTTTTCTTGTTTAAAGATTAAATAATAAATGTATTCTTGGACAATTTCTTTGGGTCTCTGGATAGAACTACAAGAATTTTCAGTCATACATCCTTTTTTTTTCGTCCAAAGGCTTAACATAATTCATTGATTTCCTTCATGAATTTCTGTACATATTATCGAGAACAATTTACAATTCAAAACCATTTGAACTCCAAGTGGCCCCAAAAAGTTTCATCTTAGTCCTGCAATGTGACCAGATGGTATGCCTTTTCACATCCGCAAGAATAAAAACTTTATCAATTGAACTACCTTATTGCAAAGATTCTATTCCAATAGAATTAATTTCCCGTGCACGCCGGCTTCTGTGGACAGCAGTTGGCTTGATTTCGACCTGTCAACCATTTAATTTGTCATGGACGTGTTCTCGTGAAAACATGACTTTTCGTGTGAGCTTGTCGAAATCTTGCTTGGACCTATCCTTTCCGAATTTTTGGAAGGTTCCACGTTGAGTAGGGAAGCAGCGATGGGTGGACAATTGTTAGGAGATAATAGTAGGTAAGATGACTTGTAGCGAATTCCTTTAACATGCATATTTGAAGAGTCTTGGCAGGCTGAAGCCAGACACCCTCACATAATACTGTAGTGAACATTGAACTGTGAGCATTGGGATAAAGTGCATAACACTAAACGGTATCTTTTCTGTGCTTTATAGCATAGAAATTAATGCCATCGGCGCCAGCTGCCATGTTTAAATGGCCTCTTTCTATACTTTTGCATAGATATTGAAGCAGTCGGATCTGAGTTCGATCCTAGCTTCATATGGCATATTTATGTGCTTTTGCATATAAATAGCACCATTAAGCGGCTGACACACCCATTAGAACAGTGCTCAAAATAAATTTAACAATATAGTTTTAAATAATATAATAATAATTATAATATAGTTTTATTTAATAAAACTAACAATCTAATACTTTATTTATATCATGATAAAAATAAATAGAAATAAAAAGTTTCACTCTCTTAAAGCTATGGGAAGGTAGTCTAACGTTAGCATAGACGTTCGCTACATTGTTTTTTTTTTTAAATCACTAAACAAGAAAGTAAGAATTCAAAAGTTTGACGAAAAATTTTGGGGGAGAATTAAAAACGAAAATTAAATATTTCATCTTAAACTTTATATTTAATTTTAACGCATTATATAATGAAAAAATCATTAAAATAAAACGCTATTAAAGAAAAAGCATTGGAAAACTCACACTTAAAAGTTGATTCTAGAGATGAAATTATCCTTTTAAATTAATCTTTTAAATATATTTTGATTTGGAAAACATAAGTTAATTAACCTGAAATGTTAATGTTTGCTAATTAGTTAAATGTAAACCATTCTTTAGTAATAAATGTGTGGGAAACACCAAGCTTGGATAAAGAAACAATAAAAACTGTTAGCAAATAAGAAGAAAATCTTATGAAATTGACCTTTTTGTTTAAAGGATCATCATCGCGATTCGTGACGTAAAATAAATGCAATCTTTCGTTAATAATCCAAGGCGTTAGCACCTTTAAACACACCATCAAAGATCATTACTTGAATTTATTACTATGAATAATATTCTAGGGGTCTGGAGTTGAGTAAAATATTGATGATTACATGTCAATTCTTCCAGCTTATAAATAGTGGAGAAATGAACCATCGCCTATAAATATACTATCAACTACCAATTAAAAACCTCCTAATGAATAAATAAAAACAATCGCTAAATGGATATCAATTAATTTAGTTGACTGTATAAATTTACGCTCATGGCAAGCAACGATAAGCTTCGACGTTTAAAAATCAGTGAACTTTATATATCTAATCTTAAACACTAAGAACTCTCAAATTTTAAAACTTTTTTAGCAAATAATGCAATAGAATCCTCATTTCAACTGAAACCAAATTCTTCATTAATAAATGTTACTGTGTATTTTTTTTTCTTATCTATTTATGTAAAATTCATTTCCATTTATTTATTTTTTGTTCTTTAAGTTTTATCATGATTGTTGAGCCTCCCAAAAATTAATTTATATATAAATGTTCAACCTGTAAGTCGAGTGAATATCTATATAGATCTAAAGTAGTATTAGGGAAGGGTAATTTCAATTATTTATTTGTTGTCAAATTAATCATGTTAACTGTATCAGATTAATAAGCATTAGTAGATGTAATATTGATTCGCATATAATGGCAGAATCGCTTGATACGCCCACACATCCTGCTCTGCTATGAAAGTAAATTATGTCAGATATCCAATAGTTCTTTTCCTGTGGAGTTTTTCGCTTTATTGCATGTTTTTTTGTGGATAGATGTAATATTCTTGTCCTTATCCGAGAATCAATTTCTTCTTGAATTTTGTGTTGCGCTTGATTTATTTATACCGAATACATCAATATATCTTGATTAAATTGATGCCAGTCAGACTGCATAATTTTGGAATCCAAGGTCAAAATAGGATAGAATAGTCATTTCGCAAAAGCAAATTTTCTGTGGTCTAATCATACCTTGCACCTGTAATTCAAATGAATTAAACTCATGTTGTTTGTAGAGCTAACGTATGGACTGTTTTAATCGGTTAACTATGCTTTTGCGTTGCATATTTGATCGTAGATATAGTATAGACATCCCGATAGGTAACATACCTGACTTTGAGTATCTAAATCTATTTAGTCTGATGTCCTATAACATATTGTGATAACGTAAGTATCTTATGAGTATCACATATTATTATTTGATAAACTTCCTCTTGTAATTTTCAATAAGAATCAATGATTTTGGTATTTTGACGCGCTTACAAAAAATTGCAGCTAATTTGAAATGTTTTTGACTTTAAATCTATGTGGAATCCAATGTAGATTCAAACATTATAAAGAAGCTTCCCTAAATTTATCTGTACAATCCTAATCACTAAAACGTAAATTTAGAATATAATAGTAATTAAACGTACATTAAAGTCAAAAATCGAATTAAAGTTAAAAGAACGCGAAAAGTTAAAACGTAAAACTAATAATCAAAACTCACTCTAAATCTGATATATGTGCACAAACAAAAATTAGATGTTAACTATCATATTATTTTTTACTTTTATTCCTTCCTTTGTTATATATAGCCTCTTAGATTATCTTATTAAATCAAGTTATTCCACTTGATCTAGTGACATGGCTACCCCACCTTAACTGAAATTTAAAAAAAAAAATACCTTTTTTTGACTTACGATTCGCCTACTTTATAAATTTTTCTAGGTTCAAATGCCATAGATGGGCGCCCGCAGTAAAGCTGACGCTAAGTCTCATTTCTTCTCCTGATCGCGATACAGGTAAGAGAAAAGCAATCCATGTTAAATAAATGTGAAGTTTGACATATTGGTGAAACCGGGCATTTGGTGCGTGATATCAGAGATTGTGTCTCAAGGTCAAAGGCTATTCAAGGTAAACACATGCTGAGCACAGTCTGATCATCAGTGTGTTAGTATAGAAAAACTATTTTTGAATTTTAATTTGTAATAGACAAATGTATATTTTTGTGCACTAACTTTCAAGTAATTTATGTCAGCAGCTACCTAAGCACTGACAGTAGGGAAGCCTACAATTCAAAATTACTGCCATGAAGTATGGATTCCATTGTCATTTAGCTGATTGTTACAAAAGAATATATTTTAATTTTTAAAATGTATGCTAGACAAAGCAAAGTCCATAATTTGTATCATTTATATCACTGTGCACTGAAACTTAATAATTTTCATCTACTCTGATTAAATGTGTCAAAGTTAGAGACTTCTTTAATATATATAATGACAAATCTCTATCTAGAAACAACTGCATAGTTTTTTAGATTTATTTATCTTTTTAGTTAATATTGTCCAATTCTCTTCTTAAAATTACTCATATGGAAATAAATACTACTTTTATTTATTATTTCTAAGTATTCATTTTTATGAAAAAAATTATTTTATAAAATAAATAATTGTTATCCATTTTAAATAAAGTTGAGTAAAGATTAGAAGATTAGCTTCTGTTTCTATTATTGAATCTATCAATACATAGGTGTCATCTATAGGATGATTCTTTATATATATATATATATTGTAATGGGCACACATGCTGTTACATTATTCTATAAATAAAATTAGAAATTAAAAGTAAAAAGTTTGCAAACAAAAATTTGTCTTAAAAATTAAAAATTAAGTCATCTAAACTTGTATATATATATATAATCACACAGATGGAAAAAGTATTAAAAGAAAACTTTATTACAAAACGAAAAAGTTTTAAAACTAAATTTTAAGAAAAAAACTTAAAGATATAAAGATAAAAATATATATATATATATTTAAGAATGTACAATAATTTAATTAATGATATTGTATAAAATGTAAATTATTATTTTTAATTAGTCTTAAGTAATCTAGCCCTTGGGCATCTCAAAATTTATAATTAAATGTCAGATAGGAGATAAAAGATCATCATCATCATGACATCACATCCAGTCAATCTGCAATTTTAATATAAAAAGGAAAGGATTGGAAATAATTTAGTAGCTGTGTTATATGTGTTAGTGCTGGGAGAGTTGAATGAGAAGGGATTGAAAAGATGCACTTTCAATCCCTTTAGTTTCTCAAAAGAAAGAAAAAATGGAAGTATTGTTTTCCTATATTGCAGACACCAGGGCCCTGCAAACAACCATACCAGCTACAGTAAAGGACCTCCAGATAAATACAAACAGAATGGCAACAACATACCTGTTTCTTCCAGGATATCATGGGAATTAATGCTGGATCCAAATTACAAGCAACTAAAAAGTATGGACTTTTTTTATTTAAAACTGTAAGAACTTTATGAACTCTAATGAAATTTAACTATAAAACTTTCCCAGTATTTAAATAGAAATAGAAATTTCTATCTGACCAAACTAAATCATTTATTAATAATTATTTTTATTGAATGTATTTTTTTAAAAATCATTTCGATTAATTTATTTTTTCCATTCTTTTAAGTGTTTATTATGTTTTTTGTTTTTCACATTAAGCTAAAACTTTTAATTAAATCATGTTGATGGGTGTGAATGGCTACATAAATTCATAAAGTTATGTTATATTAAGGGAGTATAAATCTTAGGTTATTTGTTTTGCAGTTAAATTGTGTTAATGGATTGGATGTATTGGTGTAATTAGTAAATGTAGCATGAAGATCCGCTATGTGCAGGATCACCTTATATGCTGCACTTGGGCAAAATAAGACCCATTTCTTACTGCACCATCAGAAGCAGACAGTATTTACTGCTTGTTGGATCACCCCTTTAGCCTATCCCTTCCTATGAAGTTTTCTTTTTTATTGTTCTTCTCGCCAGACAGACAAAGTATTCCTGCACTGGACAAGAGACATTTCTTCTCGATAACCATGCTGTTCAGATGTATATGTCTGACAGTGTGGTATTGTGTTGGCATATTCATGCTGCATTGAATACATCGATATATCAGGTAGATTGGTGTTAGTTTGATTGTGAACTTTTAGCCTGGGGTTAAATAAGGGATATAGAATATTTTCTTTTTCGAGTGCAATCTATGTAGTTTATCCATACTTGACACTCTAATAAAATATTACCAAATTCATTTGTGTGAACTTATAAAATAAAAAATTAAAATGTAAATCAAATTATAAAGTAAACATTATACTAAAATAATTTTAAATTTTATATATGTGCAAAAGAAATGTTTCTGTGTATTGTTAATTTGGCAGTGGCTTATTTTTATTTTTATTATCTTTCTTTATAATAAAATATATATTATCTCTGCTGCTCTGCAAGCTAGTGATTGGGGCATTTTGGTCATACTTATTTAAAATTTGGATCTTAGCAGTATGTATCTGCATACTATATAAATTTTATCCAGTTTAGACTGGCCTGGTGGTGCCCTGTATGGCGGATATATTAAGTCTCTGAACACCCCAACCATTATAATATATATATATATATATATATATATATATATATATATATATATATATATATATATATATATATATATATATATATATATATATATATATATATATATATATATATATATATATATATATATATATATAAACATTATTACAAGCATAAAGCTAAACTAGTCAATAAATAATTAAAATTATCTCAAATCCAAACTCAACCAGACTAGTCAAGAAAATAAAATCAAATACACAAACAATGGTTTTCCTGCTACAAGAAGACTTCTCAAGTGTAAAGAACTACAAAACAACACCATATTTATATGAAACATTGCCCACAAATCCATTTACTTCCCATCTACCCTTAATATTAAAAGAACTTTTAAATAAGTTAATTGCTTTAGAATAATAAATTTTCAATAATAAATATTATTTAATTCTTTTTATTTCATTTCTCTCAAAAAAGACAACCTTAACTTCATCAAAATTAATAATGTGGTCTGTGTCTTTTTCATGGACATACAAAGCAGAGCTAAGATATTTATTTCTAACCCTACTTTTATGTATTCTTTCTAAGCTCAAACTACTCTGACCTATATAAACCTTCTTACAAAATAAGGAATAATATACACTACACCAGGAATAATTTTCCTATCAAAATATTCCTTTGTATTATTTAATAAATTATTCAACGTAATACCCCCTTTCCAAGCAATTTTCTTATTTCCAAACAAATTACTATTCTTACATACAATTTTATAAGAAGACAAATTTAAATAGCAAAACAACAACAACAACAACATATTTTTCTTTATCATTTACATCCTTACAAATATTACTATTAAATAAAATACTTTTTTTTGTTGGCTATTCTGATTAATTTGTTAAAAGTATTTTATTTAATAGTAATATTTGTAAGGATGTAAAGAATAAAGAAAAATACAACTTTATTTCTTTGCCATTTAAAATTGTCTTCTTATAAAATTGTAAGTAAGAATAGTAATTTGTTTGGAAATAAGAAAATTGCTTGGAAAAGGAGTATTACTTTGAATAATAATCAAAAAAGCAAGTCATATATAACATTACTTTTATAAGCTTGTATTTACAAAAATGCAATACAGAGTGTGCCAACAGCTCAAACAAGCTCTTAATTAATAAGTGCCGTATGAGAAAATATTTAAAATCTCTATCTAGAACACTCTCATCTCCAGACCAATTGGTTTCAAGCTTATGAATCATGTCTTTGTATTGCATTTTTGTAAATACAAGCTTATAAAAGTAATGTCACATTATATATGACTTGCTTTTTTGATTATTATAATTTTACTTTTAAGGCTTTGACTATGCCAAGGCTAATAAAATATGGTAGATCTGAATTTAGTTCAGTCCCATATAACTATTTAAGTTAGCTAGCTGGATTTAAAGACATTTTCATATCTGAAAATTTCAGAGTTTCTACTTAAATATATGTTTGAAATAAGTGCTGGGTTTTGAACTGATATTTAGATCTAGTGTCCAAATATTCTAGCTCTCCACTGACATGAGCCATAAGCTCAAAAACAGTTGGTTTGGAGATGAGTGTTCTGGATAGAGATTTTATATATTTTGTCATACTGCACTTATTAATTAAGAGCTTGTTTGAGCTATTGGTATGCTCTCAGAATTACTTTGAATAATTTATTAAATAATACAAAGGAAATTTTTTATTAGAAGACTATTCCTGGTGTAGTATATATTATCTCTTGTTTTTGTAAGAAGGTTTATATAGGTCAGAGTAGTTTGAGCTTAAATGAAAGTATAAAGATACATAAAAGTAGGGTTAGAAACAAATATCTTAGTTCTGTATGCCCATGAAAAAGATATAGGCCACACTATTAATTTTTATGAAGCCAAGTTTGTCTTCTTTGAGAGAAGTGAAATAAAAAGAATTAAAGAATCTCTATTCTTGAAAATGTACTATTCTGAAACAAGTTACAAATTGTGTGTTATGCAAACAAGATAAGCTATAAATATGGGATCTAAAGTTTTCTGAAAGTGCTCAGCCTTATAATTCTCTTGAGATTGAGTTTCACTTGTTTGCATAACACACAATTTGTAACTTTCTACTCAAAGGTGAAGTATGAAACAAGTATTTTATTCTGAAGTAATTGACTTATTTAAAAGTTTTTTTAATATTAAGGGCGGATGGGAAGTAAATGGATGTGTGGGTAATGTTTAACATAAATATGGTGTTATTTTGTAGTTATTTACACTTGAGAAGTCTTCTTGTAGCAGTGAAACCATTGGTTGTGTTTTTGATTTTATTTTCTTGGTTAGTCTGATTGAGTTTTGGATTTAGGGCAATTTTAATTGTATATATATTAATGATTAGCTAAAAGCAGACATTGATTTGTGATAAAATTTTTGCAGTATTACTTCACTAACTGTTATGGAAGAAACACAAATTCTAAAACTAAAGACTGTTTTTGAAGAAGTCCTAAAATTATCAACAATGTAAAGTGATTAATGCATTGATTACTAAAGCTTCTAATAGGTGACATCTGGAGTGAAATAAATAATTTGATATGAAAAGCATAGTGTAACTGGAATCATGTGGTGACTTTTTTTGTTTTCTACTGATATGGACTAAAAAATAAATATGTGTACAATTATTAAAAAAAACTAGGACACCAAAAATGTTCAGATGATAAACTGATGTCATACATAGACCAGTAGTGTTACTCATATATTATCAAATTAACTTCGCTATAAACATTAACATGTTTTTGAATTTAATGATGGCTTGATGGTATATAAAAAAGAACAAAAGATGACTGATGAGTGAAAAATGCATTAAATTAAAAAAATTCAAATGCATAGTGAAGCCGTTGGATCTAAGTTTGATTCTATCTTCGTGATCTTTCACATGTAACCAACATCAAACCCTTGTACTAACCTTGAATTTCCGATGCAATGGGGCTTTATACGTTCAGTCCATGCTAGTTTCCTTAAAGAAAAACTATTATAAATGCATGTTAAAATTAACTTGTTTGAGATTTAAACTAATCATTTCTATTAATAAATTCATGATAGAATTATTCATGAATTTCTATTTATTATAACTGCATGGATTGTGCGTATATATTTATAAATATTTAAATGTACTTATTCGTTCTAAAGTTTCATTGCGTCGGGAATGTTTTGTTTTACTTTAAATAGTTTGTTCAAATTTTTAGTGATTAAAAGCTACATTCTTTCGATAAGCTTTCAGATTGTCCCTTTCCAAAAACAATGAGTAAAGTTTTTATTAATTAGAAAAAGATAAGTATTTAAAATGTAAGGACGGTCCTAATTAAAATCATTTTCTGATTTTAAAAATTCATTTTCTAATTAGAAAATGAATTCAAGTTAATGAGTTTGAATGCCTTATCAAAGGAATGTATCTAAAAACAACTAGTAAATTTTTGTAAGATTGATTAGGAAAGAAGCGCTAGCCTGAAGGCATCAGATACAGTATAAAGAGCCCAGGAAAAGTTTCCAAGCAGCTATTATTCCTCATTAAGAGAAGCCCTATATATTTCATTAGAGAAGAAGCCGCCCAGTTAAATTATGAAGTAAAATAGTGTTTAACCATGGTGAGGGGGCTTAACTTCAGGAGTCTGACTACAGTTCCTGAAGTCCCCTGAAAATCTCCAATGTGGCTGTAATATAAAAATTCATATACCAATCGTAAGCTGTCGAAACCTTAGAGAAATCCTTCAAAATGTCATTCAAATAATTTTCCAAAATGTGCATCTATGTTTCATCCAACTGGACTGTGCCATGTGTAATTTAAGGAGCCAACCATGAAGAAATGGTAATATCTTTCTTATATGAACCGCTACTTTCTCGCCGCTGGTCTTAGAACTTTATTTTACACTACCTTTAAATTAAGTACTGTTAAAAGCTCTTCTCTTTCCTTAATGTATTAATGCTATTTTAAATTATGTAGTAATTCTCTATCTTAATCTCTTCTTAAATTTTATTTGTTAACTTTCTCTGTCTTATGGTTCATTTATTATATTATATATTTATTGTGCGATTTATTAATGTTGTTTATTTTAATTATATCAAAAACTTCAACTCATAATAATTTCCTCTGCGTTTGCCTTGTTACCCTTAAACCGCTAATTTTATCATTGGTTGTATCAGATAAAAATCAAATCTTTTAATTGGCCAACTCACAAACTGAAGACAAAGCCTATTGTTAAAACATATTCGCCTATAATATTAAATTCAACTCAGATACGTTTATAAAAAGTATATAATTAATTTTTCAGGTCGTGAAGAAAACGAAAGTTCTTTTAAAAATAAATTGCTATTTATTTATTCTAAAATATTCAATTTCGGCAACATAAAAGTTATAATGTAAACAAAAAGATTGACTTTTACGTTATAGAAAAGTAAATATTTCTTTTTACTACAACTTCAATATTTTTACTAAAATCTTCAATATTTTTCGAAAATAATTTTGTTTTTTTATTATTCTCTCTGAAAATTATGTTTAATTTCCATAAATATTATTTAATAATAATTTAAATCGTATTCGAAATGAAAATCTCAGCATTTTTCTTTATTTTCTTTGATCAGGCAGTTTCTTTGTTCTTTCCAGCCAATCAGAATGTCTTTTTCGGCTGAGAGCATGCTAAGAACCAATCACAAATAATGTTCCTTCTTTGTTTAGGTTTAAATGCGTTTTTTTTTATTTTTTACTTCTAAAATAAATCGGAAGATGTCACCATCGTACAGAACTTTTAAAAACGAATTCAATACATATTTAACGAATTTTATCGTATAAAAACGAACTAAGTTAGAGTGATTTCAGATGTCGACGAGGAGCCTCAAGCTTAAGCGCGAGAAAAGGCTTTTTTTTTTTTTTTTGTTAAATAACATTATATTAATTTTTATAGTAATTCTTACCCATTAGAACTCATTGGATACAGTTCTATTAATTATCGAGTTGAAGGAGTTATACAATTTTTGCTATTTTTATTAATGGTTAATAATAATAAATTATTAGCTCAATTTCTAACCTATGCTCCCAGCCACTTTACTGAGTTTATAATATTCATTTATTCACATTAATAATATTAAAATGTTTTGCTAAAGGTTGATAAAGGGAATAAAGTGAACATATTCTAATTTAAATTTGTATTTCTGTATTAATATTCAGGGAGAGCATGACGTTTGGGGCATGATTAATATGATTCTATAATTGCATTAAGTACTTTTTAGTTAAAGCTCGTTTGACTTTAATTCAACTTGGTCAGGTCATCACGTAGAGCATTCTTTATATAAAATGGGTTTTATTAATTAAAAGATGATTACCAAGTCATCATTTTTCCGAACGTTGCTGACGCGAACCATCTCCTGCTTCACAGGCTTGTCCTCGGTGATATTACTGTTCGTTAAATTACATAGGAAGAAAGTACTTCCTCACTTGCTCGTTTTATATTTGGAACACCAAAGGTTCGAGGCTACCACCCAACCTGGTTTTCCGTGTTCTATGGATCCTTCATATAGGGCATCAAAGACCTGTCAAATACAAGCGCCCTGCTATTTTCTCAAATCACAGACAAGCCATTATTTTTCATATTTATTCTTATAGCTCATAAGTCGTCAGTACCGTTTATTTCTCAGTTCCAGTAAAGCCCTCTCTCATGCTCGTAAATCGTGATGAATTGATTTTATTAAAGTCGAACAAATTCATATTTATTTATAATTAAGTAAGTTTTCTATTAAATATTAAAGTTATGCCCTAAACACGTATCTTGCTCTTTGTGAATTGATTTACGAATGTGAAAATAAATCTCACATTCTTTCTTTTAAAATTTGAATCATAATTTCTGTCACAGCCAAATATCTTTATCTACTTTTACTTCCTCGTCGGGGCATAGATATATATATATATTTCTCCTAGAATATTGCATAATCGTATTGGCATATAATAAGGACTGCCATTCTTATTGTAAATATAAATTCCGTTTAAAGACTAGAGATAATCTATATCATAATCTAAAAGTTGAACAAAATTATTATTATTATTAAACATTTTATTAACACATTTGGTTTTTAACTTTCTTTCTTATTCAATAATTATTTTTAATATTAATGCTCGCTGTCTGTATTGGCAACCGAAACATATATATATATGAGTTGACTTATAAAGATTCTTAGTTATTTTATTATACTTCATTAGAGTTAAATCAGGGGTCTCATTAATAATCATCATCCGTTGAGCTAGTTCCTTGGCGCATAGTCATGTACCATCGATATATGTCATCCATTGATTTGATCTGAGCTCGTGAGTTGGGTTTGAATTCAGTTTGAACCGCCTGAGTTTGAATCCGACTTTGAGTTTGGGTTTGTTGATGTGTTGGCTTCTTTTTTGACTGGTACAATAGATCCATGTTCAAAATTTCATGCTGATGAATATGTTAATCAAGAAACTAGTCTGGAGATATTGGTAAGATAAAGCTGAACAGGAATTTAATAAGTACTACATCTAGCGTTCATTGATTACTAAAGTTTACAATAGATGGTAGAACAGGAATGAAATAATTTTTCTAATCTTAATTTTGATTGGAGAATTCTTATTTACTTTAAATATTTTCCAATTTTAAATTTAATACAATAAATATTTGTAACCAATCAAATTTTCACATTTGCAGACCACTTCTCTAAGCTTGCAATAAATCTTAAACTATCACTCCAATATTAATTGAAACATTTTACATTAAGCAATAGTTTAACATTTATTACATAATTAGAAAAGTTCATGGATTGAACAGTCAGATTTCTTCAGTCCGGCAAAGCCTCTCATTGCTTCCTAAATGCCACTTAGTTTTGTTTTGTACTTGTTGATGCATATTATATAATTTATTTTGCAAGTATATATTTTTTAGCAAGCTCTCATTAATAACAATAAGTTTTCAATACTTAAACCATTATTATTATTATTATTAATATTGTTATTATTATTATTATTATTATTATCATCATCATCATCATCATCATTATCATCATCATCATCATCATTATTATTATAGCAGCTACTGTAAATGGTGACCAGTTCTGTTACTACCATTTCGAACGACTTATATACTCCAGAGTAATAGACATTCTATTATTTGTTTATTAACCCTAAACACATTCAAAATAAGCTATAGATTAAACCTGGTAATAAATTAAAATGAGTTATTTTCTCATCCATGAAAACAACATCCCTAGCTATTTATTTTGCATGTAAATGTCAATGAATGTGAATGATAAAGTTATTTGAGTACAACAGCAAATGCAATAAAATTATCAATATCCAGCAGATGTCTGAGCCGGTGATATGGATTTTCTCATTCAATATTTCTCTGTAAAGTACACGCAGTAGGATGTTTGTGCTATTTTACATTATCTTATATATATATATAATTCTTTTTTTTTTTTTAAAAATGATTAGATGATATTTTTTATTCAGTTTTTTTTTTCGAAGAATATTTTAATTTTATGTTAAAATATTTTCATTTTTATATATAAAAGCATTAGCAACATTTGCGTTTATTCAAGATTATTCAATTTCATCACGCACTAAAATAAGTTTCGTACATTGATCAATCTAGTTAACAAATCAGTATTCATCAGTAAATGAATATGTTGTTAGTATTAAATAAAGACAAAAGTCCCGGTTAATTTCGTTCGGCCAGATGAGAATCGATTGCTATCTGCAAAAAAAAAAAAAAAAAAGCTTTGTTACTTTACATTTATCTTCCATATCTAAAAAGTGCTTTTTTAAAACAAAAAACCCCAAAAGATATAATGCTTTCTTTTTTAAATTAAAATTAAATTATGATTTTTTTTCTAATTTCACGTTTATTAGATACACGTTTATAAAGGTAGCAAAAAGTAATCCACTAATATGCCGTTCAAATATTACATGACGTTCGAGCACCAAAATTGACAGAACTGAACTGCGACCCGTGAACCTTTGGCTCTCGAATCCGTCACTCTACTATCGCACTGAACCAATTAGAACATTCACAGATATTAATAAATTTTACAAATAATAATTTTAGGATTACTATAAATAATTAAAGCAAAAGTTCGGGAGTCCATAAAAAATTTAAACACGGAAGTGATAACACTAAAACTGCTATGCGTGTACCTGAACCTTTATTAGTGTCTACCACTCCACCATTGCACTAACTATATAAAGCTGTCTTGCGTTGGTGGTCGAGAGGTCAGCGCGACTGCCTTGCACTTGCAGGCAGTTGCCCGGGTTGCGGGTTCGCGTCCCGGCCGATGCTGTGACACTTAAAAAAAAAAAAAAAAACTATATAAAGCTATATTAAATTAAACATTAAAACCTATTTTTGGAGCAAAACCAATTTTTTTTATCATATAATGTCATTCTTTACTTACGATAATTTCAGAAAAGTTAAACTTATTTTATTAAATATTTAATTAAAAATAATTTGTCAGAGAAGCCAATTGCCAACTGTAACGTGTATGTGAACATTTATACAAAATATCACAACTTCTTATTATTAGAAAGTTTAATAAAGTAAAAGAAAATTCATTATATTTACTTTAAAAATAATAAAAAAATCTATGCAAATGTTTGAGACGCTGAATTAATTACTTCATTACACTTAAATTATTTTAAAATGCAGCTCTAATCTTCGAATAAAAGATAGGCACGTTAAGCGCATAGACTTCGAAGTGAAATTAATATTGCTCTTTTAACATCTGATGAAATTAACAGCGGCTGCTAAATGTTATTGCATAGATGTTTTATTTTATTTTTATATTCACCCAAAATTAACGTACTTTTATTAAAGAAAATGTGTTTTTAAAGAATGCCATATTCATATAAATCTACAAATAAATAAAAATGAAAATAAATAAATATATATATTTCAGATTGGAAATGACTTCCGTGATCTTTGATAATTCCCAAATAAATGTAAAATATTTTTGAAATCTTTAAATAAAGCACTGTGCGACACATGTTTTTACAGAGAATACTGGAAGATACTGCAAAAGATGAAGATATGAGTTATATTTTTTCTTCCGCATTAATGTTATAGATTCAAACTTGAAAATGAAATTATAAGCTTGCTTGGAAACTAAGTAAAATTTCAACTCAGATATGCATCTTATATTATAGGCAGATGTTCCAAATGCTTCAACATGAACCCCTTACCTATAATATTATACCATTCTTATTACATATATCACAAGCTAAAATTATCAGATTTCTAATTCAGTAAGCTAATGAAATACTAAATAGGACAGAGACATACCAACACTTAGGAAGGCTCTATATTTTTCTCATCTATACTAAAACAAAGTTTTATTTTTTTATTCACCATTTTAAACGACAATATAATATAGAGAGCATACCAAGTGTGGTATGAGAAAATATTTAAAATTTCTATCTGAAATGTTCCTATCCCCAGACTAATTGGTTTCGAGCTTATGGCTCACCTCAGTGAGGAGCTAGAACATTCAGACACTAGATTTAAAATATCAACTCAAAACTAGCACTTATTTAATATGTAATATTTAAGTAGAAACTCTGAAATTTTCAGACATGAAAATGTCTTTAACTCCAGCTATCTATATATGACTTGCTTTATTGATTACTATAATTTTATCTTTAAGGCATTGGCAATGATAAGGCTATTACTATATGGCAGATCTGAATTTAGTTTATTCCCATATAGCTATTTAAGTTAGATATCTGGAGTTAAAGTCATTTTCCTTTCAGAGTTTCTATTTAAATATTATGTATTAAATAAGTGCTGGGTTTGAATTGATATTTTAGATCTAGTGTTTGAATGTTGTATCTCCTCACTGAGGTGAAATATAAGCTCAAAACCAATTGGTCTGGGACAGGAACATTCCAGAAAGAGATTTTAAATATTTTCTCTTATCGCACTTATCAATTAAGAGCTTGTTTGAGCTATTAGTATGCTCTCAGTATTACATATTTGTATATACAAGCTTATAAAAGCAATGTTGCACTATATATGACTTGCTTTATTGATTAATATATATATATATATATATATATATATATATATATATATATATATATATATATATATATATATATATATATATATATATATATATATATATATATATATATATAAGTTTTATAAAATTACACTTTATGATAGATGTGAACAGTCACATGAAAAAGAAAATGCAGACAGAATGCATTTCTAACTAAAATAGCTTTCTTCACTTGGTCCAGATAACAACCTTTCATACTTATCTTCATCAGTATCAACTTATTGTAGTTTGATGCTGAATAATTTTGTGCAGTAGTTTAGTGGCAGATTCTAGAACTTAAGGTATATAGATTGTAGGCTATCGATATAATTTCTGGTGATCAAACTTCTTATGATATCCTGAGCAATAAACCACTTGAATTATTTTTCCCTGAATAGCTAATGCAGTGATAAAATAACATATGCTGGTGCTCAAAGTCTATGGATTGTTCTTCCAATTCTATCATTTAAAGAATAAAATCATAAAACCACATCAATTATTTTTTTCTAAAATGTTATCAAGAAATGCCAAATTTCTTGCATTCACATAATTGATAGCATTCTCTATAGAAAATTACTAACGTATTTATTTAAAGCAAATAAGAAATATAGAGTTATATATATATTGTAATGGGCACAGATGTTACATTGTTTTTTTATTATTAAACATGTAAAAAATAAAAGTTCGCAAATAAAAATTTCTTTTTTAAGAATTAAAAATTGAAAATTAAAAAATCATCCTAAACTTGTATGTATATAAAATCGCACAGATAAAAAATTATTAAAATAAAACTTTATTAAAAATAGAAAAACTAAATCTTTCAACAAAAAGATTTAGAGATAAAAATATCTTTAAGTTTGGAAAACACATTAATTAATCAGAAATGGAAATGATTATTTTAATTAGTCAAAGTGAACTAGCCTTTGGGCATTTAAATGTATAAGCAATGGTCAGATAGGAAAACAATAGAAACTAATAGCAAATGAGAGAAATCCATTGGGAAATCGGACCTCAATGGAAGGATCATCATCAACGATGATGTAATGTCCATTGGATCCTAAAGGTAATATAAAAGGAAAAGTTTGGAAATTATTAGTTAGGTATTATTAAGAGTGGTGATATGTATTAGTGCGGAGTTGTGGGAGAAGGGATTGAAAAGACACACTCTTCAATCCCTTCAGCTTTGTTGAAAAAAAAAGAAATGACATCATTTTCTACATTGAGGACCAGCCAAAGCAAAAGACCTCTGGATGAATAAATAAATCAGCCAACAGAATACCAATCTCTTTAGGACAGCGTGGGAATTCACGTTCAAATGGCAAGCAACGGATAAAAGGAACATTTTGAAATTGTAAGAACTTTTTGAACTCTCAGCTTTAAATATATATAATTAATGAACATTTCTAAACAATAAGAACTTTACTTCTAAACTTGTTCCATATTTAAAAAAAAAAAATAGAAATAGATTCCTATCTGACCAAACTAAATTATTTATTAATTAGGTATAATTTTATTTGATGTATTTCTTTTGTAAAATCATTTCCATTTTTTTTTTTTGTTCTTTTAAGTTTTTATTATGATTTCTGTTTTTCGATAAATTAAACTATATAAATATTAAACTTAAGTTGGGCGTGAATGGCTATATAGATTTGTAAAGTTATATTAGGGGAGGGTAATCTTAGGTTATTCATTTCATAGTTGAATTAGGTCAATGGATTGGATATATTGGTGTAATTAGTAGATGTAGTACGAGATTCGCTATGGGCAGAATCGCTATTATATGCCGCACACACTCGTTTTGCCTATGGGAGGAATTATAAGATGGAGACCGCAGTTCCTTCCTATGGAGTTTTTTTTTTATTGCTCTCATCGTCAGATAGATGTAATATTCCTATCTGACAAGAAGCAGTTTCTTCTCTTAACCTAATTGTGCTGCCGTATTCGTATTACATTGAACACATCGATATATCAGATGGATTGAAGTTTGGTTTGACTGCGAACCTTTGGCCTAAGGTTAAACAAGGATTGAATATTTTCTTTTCAAATGCAAATCTATGTAGTCTATTCATACTCGACACTCTAAATAAAGATGCATTAAATTTAAGTTGGGTATAGACACTTGCATGGGTTCGTTACTGGTTAATTATGTTTTTGGTTTTCATATTTGATCAAAATATACTAGACATTCGGTAAATACTGATACCTTACAGTGAGTATCTAAGATGTATTTATGTCGGATGTCTTTTAAGTTATTGGTGTCTTGCGGCATCTTACGATAAATGCAATTGGGTTTCTTATAAATTTCCCTCTGCATTTCCATCAATGACTTTATAATTTGATCATTTATGTTTACTTTGGAATGTTTTTGACCTTGTAATCTATGTAACCGATCTATACTCAACATTATAAAACAAACTTTCATAAATCTATCTGTGCGAACTTAATTAAAATGTAAACTTATAATATTATAAAAATTAAAATGTAAATTTAAATTCTAAAATCAAATTAAAATCTAAAATAAACATACTAAAATAATAATGTTAAATTTTATATATATGTGTGTAAATAAATGTTTGTATGTTAATTACGGGCAGTGGCTTATTTTATTCCTTTTTAAAATATTTTTAGATAAGAATTTATGGTAAAATATAAATCTCTGCTGTTCCATTGAGCTAGTGACAATGGGCTAATGACCGGATATCAAAATATATAAAAGAAAAAAAATTTTTTTTTTGACTTACGTAACTGCCTACTTTATAAAATTTTCTAGGTTCAAATGCTTAGATGGCACCCTGTAGTGCAATTTACATTAAGTTGCTATTTCGGGATCCTTACAACTGGCCACCCAACTTGGGACGATCTATTAATAAAAACCATGTATACCCTGAGTAAATTTTTTTTTCAAAGTGAGATATTTTTATCTGTTTACATAAAGTCGTATACTTTAAATCTTATAAAAGCACTGCTGGAAAGAAATAACACATATATTAAACACAAGAAAGTATTAACAATATTAAATTGTATTTTGTTAAAAAGAAAGTCAAAAGGTTGCAATTGATATGTTTTTTTTTGTTAATATAAATTATGCTTTAAGGTGTATAGGTGCGCACAGCCACATAAGTTTATGATCGAAATGTGATGCCTTACGATGAGTACCTTTGGGAATTACTTCAGTGTAACCCTATGTATGCATTTCAATCAGTCATAAATAAAATGGTTTCTTAAAACACATTTACCTCAGTGCAACCTTCTTAAATAAATAATTTAACTCTTTAACCGCTAATTATATTATTGGTTGTATGAGGTAAAAATCAAATCTTTTAATTGGCCAACTCACAAACTGAAGACAAAGCCTATTGTTAAAACATATTCACCTATAATATTAAATTCAACTCAGATACGTTTATAAAAAGTATATTACTAATTTTTCAGGTTATGAAAGAGAACGAAAGTTCTTTCAAAAATAAATTGCTATTTATTTATTATAAAATATATTCAATTTCAGCAAATATAAAGCGAATGTCTAAACAAAAAAGTGCTGACGCAAACGCTTTTTTTCAATTTTATGTTCTGGAAAAGTAAAGATTTCTTTTTGCTAAATCTTAAATATTTTTACTAAAATCTTCAATATTTTTTGAAAATAATTTTGTTTTTTTTAGTATATTTTTTAAAAAACTATTTTAATTTCTCATTTTATATTTTTTTAATACTTAAATTACATTCGAAATGAAAATCTCAGCGTTTTTCTTTATTTTCTTTGATCAGGCGGTTTCTTTGTTCTTTCCAGCCAATCAGAATGTCTTTTTCGGTTGAGAGCCAGCTGACAGCCAATCACCGACAAGGTTCTTCTTTGTTTAGTTTTAAATGCGGTTTTTTTGATTTTTTACTTGTAAAATAATTCGGAAGAGGGCACCATCTTACAGAACTTTTAAAAACCTAATCAATAACTGTCAAACGAATATTCTACCATTAAAACTAGCAGAATTAGAGTGACGTCAGATGTCGACAAGATGCCTCGTAAGAGGCAATTGAAGAATTAAATAACTTGCTTGTCATGCCGTGTGTAAAAATAAAATCTATAAAAAAATAGAACTCTTGTGGGGAGGAGGTGTAAACATGGATGGTCTTTAGGAAAGTGATGCTCAACATTTTTTTTTGTATATAGTCTTTTTGTAAAATTACTAACCGGATGTTTTTGTAATTTTCGTTAATCGTGTACCATAATTACTAACCCTAAGTAAAATATTTTTTTTTGTTCATTTTTTTTAAAGCACGTTTACTGATATGTAATGGGCACAGATGATGTTAAATTTCTTTTTTAAGAATTAAAAATTGAAAATTAAAAAATCATCTTAAACTCGTATATATATATATATAAAATCGCACAGGTAAAAAAAAAATATTAAAATAAAACTTTACTAAGAATAGAAAAACTAAATCTTTCAACAAAAAGATTTAGAGATAAAAATATCTTTAAGTTTGGAAAACACATTAATTAATCAGAAATGGAAATGATTATTTTAATTAGTCAAAGTGAACTAGCCTTTGGGTATTTAAATGTATAAGCAATGGTCAGATAGAAAAACAATAGAAACTAATAGCAAATGAGAGAAATCCATTGGGAAATCAGACCTCAATGGAAGGACCATCATCAATGATGACATAATGTCCATTGGATCCTAAAGGTAATATAAAAGGAAAAGTTTGAAAATTATTAGTTATTATTAAGAGTGGAGATATGTATTAGTGCGGAGTTGTGGGAGAAGGGATTGAAAAGACACACTCTTCAATCCCTTCAGCTTTGTCAAAAAAAAGAAGAAATGACATCGTTTTCTACATTGAGGACCAGCCAAAGCAAAAGACCTCCAGATGAATAAATAAATTGGCCAACAAAATACCAATCTCTTTAGGATGGCGTGGGAATTCATGTTCAAATGGCAAGCAATGGATAAAAGGAACGTTTTGGAATCGTAAGAACTTTTTGAACTCTCAGCTTTAAATATATATAATTAATGAACATTTCTAAACAATAAGAACTTTACTTCTAAACTTGTTCCGTATTTAAAAAAAAAAAGAAATAGATTCCTATCTGACAAAACTAAATTATTTATTAATTAGATATAATTTTATTTGATGTATTTCTTTTGTAAAATCATTTCCATTTATTTTTTTTTGTTCTTTTAAGTTTTTATTATGATTTCTGTTTGTCGATAAATTAATCTATATAAATATCAAACTTAAGTCGGGCGTGAATGGTTATATAGATTTGTAAAGTTATATTAGGGGAGGAAAATCTTAGGTTATTTGTTTCGTAGTTGAATCAGATCAATGGATTGGATATATTGGTGTAATTAGTAGATGTAGTATGAGATTCGCTACGGGCAGAATCGCTATTATATGCCGCACACACTCGTTTTGCCTATGGGAGGAATTATAAAATGGAGACCACAGTTCCTTCCTATGGAGTTTTTTTTTTATTTCTTTCATCATCAGATAGATATAATATTCCTATCTGATGAGAAGCAGTTTCTTCTCTTAACCTAATTGTGCTGCCGTATTCATATTACATTGAACACATCAATATATCAGATGGATTGAAGTTTGGTTTGACTGCGAACCTTTGGCCTAAGGTTAAACAAGGATTGAATATTTTCTTTTCAAATGCAAATCTATGTAGTCTATTCATACTTGACACTCTAAATAAAGATGCATTAAATTTAAGTTAGGTATAGACGCTTGCATGGGTTTGTTACCGGTTAATTATGCTTTTGGTTTTCATATTTGATCAAAATATACTAGACATTCGGTAAATACTGATCCTTACAGTGAGTATCTAAGATGTATTTATGTCGGATGTCTTTTAAGTTATTGGTGTCTTGCGGCATCTTACAATGAATGCCATTGGGTTTCTTATAAATTTCCCTCTGCATTTCCATCAATGACATTATAATTTAATCGTTTATGTTTACTTTGGAATGTTTTTGACCATGTAATCTATGTAACCGATTTATACTCAACATTATAAAACAAACTTTCATAAATCTATCTGTGCAAACTCAATTAAAATGTAAACTTATAATATTATAAAAATTAAAATGTAAATTTAAATTCTAAAATCAAATTAAAATCTAAAATAAACATACTAAAATAATAATGTTAAATTTTATATATATAAATAAATGTTTGTATGTTAATTACTGGCAGTGGCTTATTTTATTCCTTTTTAAAATATTCTTAGATAAGAATTTATGGTAAAATATAAATCTCTGCTGTTCCATTGAGCTAGTGACAATGGGCTAACGACCGGATATCAAAATATATAAAATAAAAAAAAATTATTTTTTTTGACTTACGTATCTGCCTTCTTTATAAATTTTTCTAGGTTCAAATGCCTAGATGGTGCCCTGTTGTGCAGTTTACGTTAAGTTGCTATTTCTGGATCATTACAATATATATATATATTATTTACAGAATGTCAAAAAAGATGTTATTCTTTCACAATCTTACATCTATAATAAATAGCTTTCTGGATTTAAATCCATATAAAAACTTGGGTTTGAAGTAAGAGACCCCTTTTGCCTTAAAGACCCCCAACAAAAGAGCTATTATAAGAAAAACTTACTTTGACTCAGGAATTGTCAATTAGTGGTGATTGATAATTTCTTAGTAACATCAAAAGTTAAAAGTGTTTCTCTACTTAATGGATATTATCTGTCATATACCATATATATATATATATATATAGTCAAAATAAGAGTCATAGATCAATTCATAGATCACATGACACTATCTCTTAAGCTTGTAAGTTATAAACAGTGAGGATTGCCAATTCCTCTACAAGCTTTATGATAAATGCTTAGCCAGAGCCAGCACTTAAAATATCTCTGTCAGGAACTCCTCCCCAAACCCCTGACCATGGTTTCGTGCTTTGGCATTCCTCAGAGAGGTGTCAGGGTAGGTTCAGATATGTAAAAGAAAACTGGAGTCACTGTCATAAAATTTGTTACACTGTAGTCAGTTTTCTTATTATATATAAAATTTTATTTAATGTTGTATATAAATATAATTATATTTTCATGGACTTATAGATGTAAATATTGAAAATTTTAATTTAATATTTTGTGTAGTTTTTAAAATAAAATTCAATTCTAATGTATTTAAGCAAACAATCAATTAAAAACTGGATAGGCAAACTGAAAACATGCCATTTGTGAAAATATTTGAGGAGGTCTAATACTTCAAGGATTCGAACATATAATATATTGATATCTGATTTACCCACCTCATTTAAAAACCAGGGAATAAGTTAAAAGTGGCTCTACTCAAATAAATAGTGATTTCACTTTTGGTTTATAGAAGATCAGACAAATAAATATTATTACTAAATAATGTGACATTAGTTTTCCAGTCCAGAATTTGATTGGTTCCTTGCTAATTAACAAGTACATCTTTAATATTAATATTATATTTTTGAAAGACAGTAACATAATATTCAAGCTTCAAATAGATGCCATTAGAATGGAGGAAAAATATATACTATTGTTAAATGTAATTAAACGAAAGAATCAAGAAAAGTTGTGTTGTATCTAGTAAGATTGAGTAAGGCTGATTAATAAGATATTACTAGTTGAGAGCACATTTAAATCACATTTCCAGACCAGTTTTGGCTTCTGCCTTTATCTGAGAAACTTATTTCAATACAGGAAGTAGACATTGCCACCTATAAATCAATAATTATTCAATCTTATTGTAGGCATTAGGATAAAGAGGTGCATTTGTTTTTATTATATATTACATGAGATAAAGAATTAAATGGTTTTTTTATTGACAACAATCTTAGTCAGAGGGTTATATATACTCACATTTAATAAAAAAAGATACTGACTCGAAATCAGATTTATATTCAAACAAGTTGGCTTGGGCTCAAATTAGAGTATTTGAATTATCAGATTTACAGCTGGAATAATAAAACGGAATTAAATGTGAATGCTAAATACTGCATTGTTTCTGACATTGAATCCCAAATCTCACTGCTAAAAGGAAAACCAGAAATCAATATGGGGGTGGAGATTTAAATACCTTACCACCTGAAAATCATTTTTCATCTGTGAAAAATAGTATTAAAATGAAAAAAAAAATGCTATTGTTTCACATATATTTTATAAATTAGAAAATTAGTAATTTGTAATTTTTAACTTAAAGATAGAAGAAAAAGACATACCCCAAATAACTGTAAGTCAAATCAAAGCTTACTAAATGGATTAAAAATATTATAAATATTTTTTTTTTCATATGTCAAAGCATTGGCTGGGAAGCGAACCCGCAAATCCGGGACAACTGCTTGTTAGGCAGCTGTGCTGACCACTCAACCCCCAATGCTTGATAAAATATTATAAAGATTTGTAGCTAAATAATATAAAAAAACAGAACGAAATAACATATTGAGATTACAACACAAATTAAAATACTTTGGTATTTACAAATATAACCTGATAATATCACAATTAATTTGTGGTATAAAAGCATAACAATTCAATAATGTTTGATTGAAATCATATAATATGATTGGGTAATTTAGATCATTTATACTCTATAAACCATTGGAATAATTTATGTGAAGTGATTATAAAATAAAAACTATCAAATGAACTGCTTTCTATATTTTGTAAAGAAAATAGCAGTACTTTCGTAATTTGGAAAATTGTACCATTGTATTCTTATGGTATAATCATCATTCTGATTTGCTATTGCACAGCTCTGATATATTCAATTATTTTGAAGATTTTGAAGAATCAAATTTAACAGACAACTTTGTCCTTTTCCAAAATGATAATATTTCAATTCATATGTATCCTACAGAAAAATGGATAATACATCTGATTTACATTCTACTAAGTCTATATAGATTAATTTTAAACCAATAATATAGATTTATTTTTTCACCGATTATATGCTTATTGTCTTTGAAATTTATCTAAACATTGGTTAAATGTTTTATATATTCACACAGAATATCAGCATTTCCTTATACAATGATTACATTTTACCTTTGTGATTAAAAAAACAGAATCATAAATGTAATAATTGAATAGTTATTGCTAGGAATATCATATGTTCATTAAGTATTAAAATGACAAAACTATGATTTAGGAACCTTTAACTGTGTTAAACATTGTCATACCATTACATTAAAAAACCAAAGATAATAATTATAGGGCATATCTTAGAGGATGATAACAGCTTAAATTGACAGATAGAGCTTTGAACTAAGAGATTTTAATTGAAAAATCCTGATATCACTGGATTAAAACTAATAGAGAAAATTTTTCTTGTTATTTTGTTCAATCTTTATAAAAAATAAAATCTTAACTTTGAGAAGAACCAAAAACTTACATATCAAGAAGAACAATAAAACAATGAATAGATGTTGTTCAAATTTAGATTATTAAAATCATTTAACACATAGGCAATCCCAATATCAATAATAATAAACAATTTTCCATCTTATTGTTAAAAGGAGGTTGCCTTGACAACAGGTTGAAATTGTTGATTGTTATTGATATTGTGATTGTCAATGTGTTAACTGATTTTAATGATTACTTACAAACTCATTATGCTTTGAATATTACTACACTTATTAAAATTTAGATTAGTAAATAAGATATTGGATAATTGATATATTAAATGAAAATAAACTAGGAAGATATATAAAGCTAATTGATTAACAATAATTAAGATAGTGGAAAGAAAAGACAGTAAAATATATTTTAAAGAAAGAATTATTAATTGATGCATACTTCAACATGAAAAAAGTTTCTGAGAAAAATAGCTGCTGTCAGTTTGCTTAACTTACACTTGTATAGCCTTCATTGAAATATTTTGCCTTTTTTTTTAAAAATGGCAAAATTGCATACAAAAAATATTGATATAAAATATCTAAAGTTGTCATTTCAAATAGGTAGCAAGATTAAAGTATTTTAGTCTTGTTTTCAAGTATCTTACAGTTTTCATTTACTGTTTTTTGATCTTGAGAGCATTTGAGAGATTACTTTGGGAAGATTTTTGAAATACAACCACGACTGATATTTTATATAGTTAATTAAAAATCTGTGATTATTTTTACACAGCAATTGTATAATAATTATTGAGAAACAAAAGTATATATGATTACACTTTTATTTTTTGTATGATTTATTTTTAAAAATAGAATTTCTAACATAATGTTGACAAAAAAAGCTATGATCATTATAATCAGAACATCTTGTGAAACTGATTGCTAACATCATTATCCACATTGAATTAAGATCTCAAAATATTTTAAAAGATTATTAAGCAATCTTAGTATTTAAAGCAGAATTTTATTTATTTATCAGAGAATAACATTTATTTGTTCACATTTTAAATATTTTATTCAAACAAGATTTTATTGATTTTCTAAAGTCATTCTGCTTGCTTGTTTCCTGCTGAATATTCAATAATGAAAACATTCTTTGCCTCTGTTTATTACTAATTTTTCAATATTGTAAAGTTCAAATATGATTTTTTTAAATGTTTTTCATTTCTAAATACTCATTTTTAACAAATTAATTTCAGTTTATTGACTTCTAATATAAAATAGTAATATAATACTAAAATCAAATGTAGAATAATTACAGAAAATGCCACCAGGAATACAATGCAAATGTTACCCTGTAAAAGAGTTAAAAATAAATTAAAATTGGACTTTAAAATGGTTAAATAAATGTGTAGTTCAGAACATGAAGTTAACAATATAAAAGCTTAAAGAATACAAATTCAAAAAAGTGGATAATTAAAGTTAAACCATAAATTAAATTAACAGAAAAACAACAACAACAAAACAAATTGGATTAAATGTACATTAGAAAATTAGCTGTTGTAAAAACACCGTAGAAGAATAAGGCAAAACAAAACGATAATATATATGTATTTTTTTTTTTTTTACAAATGGGACTTATTAATATATGAAGATTAATTTGAGAGATGAAAAGTCTTAAGGTAATGATTTGAGATCATATATTGGTCGTGCCTGATAACAGATAACTGATAGCATAAATTCAGGAGAAAAAAAATGTACAAATGTTACTCATCTAAACTGTTATATGTTTGAGAGATGAGTTTTACTGAATTACATAATTAAAACATATCAACATGAACAGGTGTATGTAAAAAAATAGAAATGCACATTTCATTATTCTTAATCTTATAGATTATTTTAAAGAAATAATATCAATTTTAGCAAAGAAGTAAGTTTAACTTTGTACTTAATTCTTTATTATATATTGATAATAAATATTTTTTAACAATGTTGGGGGATCTGAAAGTTAAATAAAGTACTATAATAATAAAAAAATTACAAATGGATAAGCATGAATAATAAATAATTGATTATTGACTTTTATATAAAGAAAAAAAAACTTTTTAATAAATTATTTCAGCATAAAGGTGTTTTATCTTCTCTTTACCAATAAGCAATGATTTAGAAGATGGTAGATTGAGAAGTAATTTTACGATTTGTTTTTTTTTTTGTTTACCTTCTAGTTGTAAATAACAAAATATTCTTTTTCTGATCAATAATTATAAGGTTAACTTGCTTGAATAATTTCAGTTATTTAAATTTTTTTTAAAATTTCCAGATAGGTATTAAGAATGTTTTTAAGGTTTTAATTTATAAAAATAAAAATCTTGGAATTATGTTTTCTGATGTATTGTTGTTATTAATAATAGATGAATGGTTACCAGGCTTTCAGTAAAGTATAAGAAATCAAACAGCATTATAAATATGGCCTCTGTACTGTCACAAAAGTATTGATAGCAAATTGATTTATATATTGCTTTCATGGATTTGTTTAAGCTATTTGATTCAGATAACTAAAAACATTGTAAGTATCTGAAAATACTAAACAGTCCATAATAAAATTGTATATACAATGACATAGGAGAATGATTTACTTTTGGTGATGGAAGGAATGAGGTAGTTAAAGCAACAGCTAGAATTAGAGATATGCCCTAGCTCCAATTTTGTTTTTATGATAATGTCTATTGAAACAGTTTATATCCCCTTCATGATACAGGTATTAAGATGCAATATATTTTTTTTATTTAAACCAATAAAACAAAATGATAATTTTATCTTTTTGAACATACTGATGATTGTCTTAAGCTGACCATTCTAATAAAGATTTAGAGAATTTTTAATATTTTAAATGCAGTCCATATAGAATTGGATTTTACTAATTAATACTTAAAAAAATAGATCAGTTTAATTATCTTCACAGCTTTTAATTAGAAAGACAAACTTAAATATTGTAGTGCAACAAAAATAGCAGCATGCTAATACTATATTTATCATCTTAAAAGATAGATGTTTTATCACAATTTTATAACTTTATCGCAAATTTTATGTATAAAAGAAACATAAGAGTTCTCTACGATATAACATAAAGGCATTGGATTATTTAGGAATTCTCTAAATTATTCTAAAACTAAAATAACAAGATCATATAATTATTTCCCCCCTCTTTGTTTCAAGACTGCTAGATTTGATGAGATTGAATGCATAGCTGCACAGTATATCTTCATTTTATTAGCATGTAAAGAGATAAAACATAACAGACAGCCTAAAATTATATAATGGTACAATTGACTATGTTTTTTATGTGCGAAACAGACCCAGTTTGTTTTACAAAGGTTATTTTAATGACACTCAAAAATGTAGAGTATCGACATATTTCGAATATAACAAAAGGCCACAGTTATATAAGATGTTAAAAACTTTTTAAAAATGTAGTTTGTGCTAAGATGATATTAGAAAGAAGCACTACATATCAACAAGACAGACATATATATATATATATAAATTAATTTATAATGTCATTACAAAACTCATAGTTAACTTTTTATTTTGTTGGTCATTTTCTGTTTTTACCGTTTAAAATAAATTTATAATGAAAACAAGTGCTATATGTAATAAAGGTATCTTTAAAATATTTATAATAAACGGATTTGGGCCATTTAAGAATATATACATATAACTAAAAGAAATAATTAAAAAAAATAATAGCAGTAAAGTAATACTGTAGACTTAGGTAAGTTGAAAAAACGATAGTCGTGTAAAGTGAGACCAAGTTAACACACACACGGTCATCCACCCAAACGTCTGAAATTTTAAAAAAAGTTGATCTGATTAATAAAATCATAAATGCAAAAAGATATGTACCATCTTTCAGAATAAGGATGTGACATTTTAAAAGTGAGCTTGGCGTCCAAATATATATATATTCCAACTCTATTCGTATATGTATGCACATCTACAAATATAATTTTAGAAATCGCGCTTTATTTTAACATTTTAAAATTAAATTATTTTTTGCATGATAAACAATTTATAAATTTATAAGTTTATTACTGTAGTATACATTTAAACTAAGTAATTTTGTTTTTGAAATTTTGTTTACAAAATAATGAGTACAATAAAGAAATACAAATTCTTTTAAAAATCACACTTTCTCTCTCTCTACAGGTTTATAACATAGATAAATATATTTTATAATTTTTATACTTTTAAAGAATTTATTAATTTCCTTATTGCATTATGTAAAAGACGTATATGAAATAAACTTTACTAAATGTTTCTTAATGCTATTAGATTTAGAATTACTTTAGTTATTATAATATAATTCAGGTGACTCTAAATTTAAGAATTTTTTTAGAATAGATTATATTAAAGGTATTAATTTTTTTTTTTTAAAGATTTAAGATCATTAATTTAGGGACACATTTTAATATTTACATTTATATATAACTGCAGAAAGATATATTACGCCATATATCCATACATCCGTAGATATACATATAAGTTGTAGAATATAAGCTTAAAATTTGAATTAAAGTTTTTTCATCGTTTATTAAAGAAAATACTATAAATAAAACTTATTAATAATATAAAGTACTTACGTTATTCTGTAGTAAACCTGAAGTAATTTTTATAATAAACTTTTTCAATGCAAAATTAATCCATGGAAGATTAATCAATATAACTTGGCATCGTAGTTTAGCACTAGAAACTAAGTCAGAGAATGAAAATCTCAGTGAAATTTATCAACGCTTTTTCTTCATAAATACTTACGCTAGTGCTCTCTTGTGAGATATTTGGAAACTAGTGAATAAGATATTTCTTTTTTTTTTCTTAATAAGTTTTTATTATTAATATTAATAATAGTAAAGCACGCAGATGTGTCAGTTTAAAAACCAACAACTCATTAATAATACGTTATTCATTAAAGATTTAAATAAGTCAATCAACAAAAGTTGTTTTAATTATAAAAAATAAATAAAGTTTTTAACTTCATTAACCCTCACATTTACATTTGATTAAAAACTAATTACATATTCTTGATAATAATAAAGAATCTCGAAGCGGAATGGTCAATATATTGTCATTCATATTCATCAACTGAGTTCAAATGCAGACTAGATAATTTTTTTAATAGTTAATTAAAGAATTCCCAAAGTAAGGCCAGAATTTTGTAGCATCCAATTCTGGTTAAACTACCTATTCATAAAAAATAAAAAAAAATATTGGGTAAAAAGTAAATATTAGATATTTTTAGCTAAGAGCTAAAATAAAAATTAAAATTATATAAATACTCACAAATTAGTTAATGATTGATTTGGGAAATAGAGACAATTTCCCATAGCATTTTTTAATTTTTTCTGAAATATAATAGAAATAGAAAATAAAAATAATCCTACAATTAATTTCTCGAATATTATGTGGTGTTCGAGCATCGAAATGAGTAGTAGTAGTAGCAGTAGTTGTAGTAGTAGCAATAGCAGTAGCAGTAGCATCAATAACAACAACAACAACACTACTACTACTACTACTACTACTACTACTACTACTACTACTACTACTACTACTACTACTACTACTACTACTACTACTACTACTACTACTACTACTACTACTACTACTACTACTACTACTACTACTACTACTACTACTACATACCTGTAGTTGAATTTTCAAAAAAAATTATGGCATGCATTAATTCCATATGTTGCAAGCTCATCTAGGGGAAAAAATGATGGCAATTTCAATGGCAAAACTGAATTGTCCTCTTCTAGCAAATGGACTGGGATTGCATAGCTTACAAACATTTCAAACATTCAAAACAAGGAATGCTATAATTGCTATACTCACTCAATTTCCTAAATTAAGACACCTAGAGCAGATAACACCTACAGATAGACCTCCTCCAAAAGATTGTTTTTTGGCAATCACCGTCTACCAATGCAGGAGAGAAAGAACAATTCCAGATCAATTGGACCAAAAATATAAATATTGGGAAATATATAAGTTTATACATCAAAATAATTATAACGAGGAGATCCCATCAATACTAGAAATAGGAAACAAATATATCTGATCAAGCAATACAAAAAATGGCAACTAGAACCTAAGTTTCTAGATTTTATAATCAAGATGAATTTGAACG